>CM068376.1:341965249-342565249 GCA_034769895.1 Magicicada septendecula
TTAAATAATATTTTTATTTATAACATTAATTCTTGGGTTCTTTTAGACTGCTACGAAAAGTTCAGAAATGCATACACGAAGTACAATACATTACAATCATTTAAATCTTATCTACTAATACAAAACAGAATTAATTTTATGAAAGTATTACAAAAAATAATAATTTAATTCAGTTTACCACAACAAGATGTCATGGCGTCTTTACCCAGAGTTCTAATTAACAAAAAGAAAAAACAAGATGGCCGCTTGTTGTTCACCTAACTTGATGTGAAATTTTTTACCACCAGCTTCTTTCAAATAAAATAATTTATACAATATGTTCACTTTGTTTATATTAGTTTTCTTTTTTTTTTCTTTTCACTAGTGTTCTGTTAAAAGTGTTAGTTCAGTTAATCTTGGTGTTGTGTAGTTGTAAACATGATATTATAATAAGGTTAATTTCTCACCAACATTTAGTAGAAATACTTTCACTTTCACTTTACTTTATGTTTTTAAGATATTCTTTTTACTTGTTCTTCTTTTGATTTTTTATTATTATTTTATGTCATCTTCATTTTTTCTTCCATCTAATTTGTATTCTGGTTTTATAATAATTTTACTTTTTTTCTTCAACTCAGATTTGATCCTTTTTTATACTTTTTAGCTCTTGGCTACACAGAGCTGACCTGTACACTTTTATGTCTAACAATAGAATGTTGAGTTTTTCTTTTTCTTTCAATTGGCTTGACCAAAATTAGCAAAATTCCCATTGGTCAATACAGTTGAGTTTAAGGGTCATGTGTCACTAATTATTTAAAATATATTGTTTTTACATTTTCCACTCCAAATTACTCTCTACTTAATACTTAATTGTACTTAAATTGGTTTATATTGTGATCTTCCTTATAAAAAGACAAGCATTTTGACATATCACTTGATATGTGAGAGTGTCCTTATAGATGTTTTATCATTGTGGGGTTCTTTTTTATTAGCAGTGGACTGTATATTGTAAAATTAAAATAGTTAAAAGGATTTATTCTCATGTAATCAACAATGCATAAATATTAAGCGTTTACTGACCTTGTCCTTGTGCGTTGTAAATGTCCCGTTGTAAGCAACACTTTGGTGATTTTTTAGGCAGTCCTAAACTTCACAATAATATTCTAATAAACGTTAAACACATAAAATAAACACATGAAATAAGCGGAGTTTTATATTATAATAAGCGGAATAAAATAACAATAGCGGTGAATAGTCTTTCTATTCTTGCGGTATGCGTGTATAAACCAAAAAGAACTGAACTGCACGATATACCGTACACTACAAGAAAGAAAAACGATCTAATTATGTTTGCTGATTACAATGTGAATTGTACTTTGAAACAGGTAATGGGAGTGCACTCCATTAGAGATAATGAAGTAGAGATAGGGTGAGTTTAACTATTGTTATGAAAACAAAATATCTGACATACCGGCCCCTTTGAACCAACTGGTTCAACAAGAAACATTAAAAGAACATAAGAAAAAATTTGATCCTTTGGAAGAGTATAATAAAACTAAATTATAAGGGGCAGTAGCCAGTTGACTGGTCAAGGATTTTAGTAAATGGGAAGACGGGAAACCTTAACAGAAGGACGGGTCAAGGTTCCACCGGCAGTCTTCATGTTGACGACACGTACCACTCCATCATTCCCTGGAGATACTGAGATGACTCTCCCGAGCTTCCACTTGAGGGGTGGCAGGTTCGTT
The DNA here is from genome assembly GCA_034769895.1 of Magicicada septendecula. Lineage (NCBI taxonomy): Eukaryota > Metazoa > Arthropoda > Insecta > Hemiptera > Cicadidae > Magicicada > Magicicada septendecula. The sequence goes on from CM068376.1 coordinate 341,966,977, forward strand.
TCATGAATAACGACTAAATCTCCTATTTTTAGATTTTCTTGAGGTCTGATCCATTTGGACCGTTCTTGAAGTGTGTGGAGGTACTCCATTTGCCATCTTTTCCAGAGATGTTGTGTGAAGGCTTGAACCAATTTCCAGCGTTTTATGTGATTAAGTGGTGCATTGGTAGTTGAGGTTCGATCAGGGCATTAAGAGGTCCTCCAGTTAGAAAATGTCCTGGTGTAAGAGGTTGAAGATCTGAAGGGTCATTCGAGAGAGGAGCTATCGGCCTCGAATTAAGGATAGCTTCAACACGCACAACTAAGGTGGTAAATTCTTCGTACGTTAAAATGTGTTCACCTATGACTCTGGTGAGATGATATTTTGCGCCTTTAATGGCACGTTCCCAAAGTCCACCTTGGTGAGGTGCACGCGGAGGAATGAAATGGAATGTGATACTGTTATTCGTAGAAAATCTTGCATCTCTGGTTGCTTCATGAGATCTTGAAAACATCTTTTGAGCGAAGAAGCAGCTCCTATGAAATTAGTCCCACAATCAGAGTACAGGTCTGATACAAGACCTCTCCTAGAGATGAATCTCGTAAGGGCTGCAATGAAGGCGTCTGTAGTTAAATCAGTAACCACTTCCAAGTGTACAGCTTTTGTTGCAAAACAGATGAACAGGCAGAGGTACACCTTTATAGGCTGTATCCTGCGAAGTGTAAAAAACTTGACCGTGTAAGGGCCAGCATAATCAACTCCAGAAGCGTTGAAACAACGAGTAGGGGTAACACGACCGGCTGGTAGATCACCCATGAGCGGAGACGTGTTTGTTGATTTTGTACGAAAACATCGTACGCATTTAAATATTCTTGAGCGTATAACACTGCGGGCGGAGAGGATCCAAAAGCGTTGAGATAGTGTTGCTTGGAGGAACTGGGGACCAGCGTGCAGGTACATGCGATGATAGTAATCGATGAGTAAATGAATAGCGACATGATTTTTTGGCAGAAGAATAGAATGTTTGGCATTGTAAGTAAGCGCAGAGTTCTTCAGTCGACCTCCGACACGGACTATTCCTGCATCATCAATAAAGGGTGCTAGACGTTGGATGCGGTTTGAGCATGTCCTTTTCTTGGAGAGTAGATCTATGTCTTCTGCAAAGTGAAGTCTCTGAATGAGCCAGCAAATGCGGTTACAGGCATTATTTAATTCAGTTACTGTAAATGATTCACTTATGGTGGTTTTAAATTTCAAACGGGTTATAAAGCGAAGTACATAAGCCATTACATGAATAAGAGTCTTCCAAGAAGAAAACTTTGTAAGAAATCCAAATGTTGGGACTTCTTTTGTGGTCATCATAAGATTAAGCACATTTGGTTTCATTTCGGGAATAGAATCCTCCGAAATTGGATGAAGGATAGATTGTGGCCAGGTCTGCGTTGATTTAGCGAGCCACGGTGGTCCTAGCCACCACTGGCTATGTTTCATCAGAACCGTGGGTGTCAAGCCTCGAGAATCACAATCAGCAGGATTGTCAACAGTTGAAATATATTTCCAGACGTGCGGTGAAACTAAGTCTTGTATTTGTGCCACACGATTAGCAACATACACCTTGAGACAAAAAGATAGAGTGCGTATCCAAGATAGAACTACTGTAGAGTCGCACCATGCTGAAATGTTGTCAATCTTGTGATGTTGTGAGAGCTGTTCTGTACAGTAATGTAGCAATTTGGCTAACATGTGCGCACCACAAAGTTCCAAGCGGGGAATAGTCACACGCTTCAGTTGAGCTACTCTTGATTTTGCGATCAGCAGTCGTATGTTGACATCTCCTTCTGCGTCTTCTGTGCGCAGGAAGACACAAGCTGCATATCCGGATTCACTTCCATCTGAAAATCCATGAAGCTGGATATTGACTGCAGTTGCTAAGGATATGAAACGTGGTATCCTTAGCTTTTCTATTTCTGGAAGTTCTTTCACGAATCGTGACCACTTCTCGGAAATATGATCAGGTAATGGAGAATCCCAATCTAAGCTTAAGGTCCATACATGCTGCATTAAGACTTTAGACCAAAAAACTATTGGGGATATCCAACCACAAGGGTCATAGATCTGAGCAATTGATGAAAGTAAAGTTCTTTTTGTGTAATTACTTGAAGGTGTGTGCATCATATATGAAAAGACATCAATATCTGGGATCCATTTTAGCCCTAAAAGACTTGAAAATGGCTGTTCCGACGTGCGTAACATGAGGGGTGTCTCATGATTATCTTGCATGACTTTTTCTAAGAGTTTAGGATGGTTTGAAGACCACTTGCTCAGTTCGAATCCACCCTTTTTCAAAAGTAAAACAACATCCTCTTGAAGGTGGACAGCTTCTTCCAGAGAATTGCTCCCTAATAAAGCATCATCAACATATATTTGCTGTTGGAGTGCTTCAGCAGCAAGTGGATGATTTTTTTCCTTCGTCCATAATGAGCTGTTGTACTACTCTATTAGCAAGGTAAGGCGAGGACATCATACCATAAGTGACAGTAGTCAATTGGTAGACCTTTAGCCGGACTGAAGTGTCTTCTCTCCAGTATATTAACTGAAAGATCTGATCATCTTCATGGATGGATATCTGCCTAAACATTTGTTTGATATCACAAGAGAAAACAAATTTATGTTGACGAAAGCGAAGAATTATATCAGTAATGTCATTGTGCAACTTTGGACCCTGATGTAGAATGTGGTTCAGTGAGACACCTGAAGAAGATGGTGCTGATGCATTGAAAACAACACGGATTTTCCTATCTTTAAAAACACCATGATGTGGCAAAAAGTAATGCGGCTTGTTCAGAGACGGCACAGATGTGCACAGTTTCATGTGCCCACATGCTAAGTAGTCATTCATAAAATTGACATACTTCTGTTTAAACTCAGGTTGAGATTCAAATTTGCGTTCAAGTGTATTAAACAGGCGTTTTGCCAAAGTTGTAGAGTCACCTAGTTGAGCAGGGTTTCCGTTGAAAGGCAAGTGACAAACATATCTGCCGGAGGCATCTCTCTTATGAGTAGAGACGAAGTGAGCTTCACATTTTTCATTTTGTGGAGCGAGTTTTGTAGTGTGAGGTGGTTCCTCTATGGACCAAAAACGTTGCAATGTTGCGTGCAGATCACGATCATTCGTCGATAAAAGAGTCACTAAGCCTGAGTAAGGCTTAGACTTAAGTGAAACAGGTGTCGGACCAAGCACAACATAGCCAAAGATTGTATTGACAGCGTATGGCATATTCTTGCCGAGATTGATAAAGGTATCATTAAGAGTCAATGCAAATAAATCTGCTCCAATCAGAAGGTCAACTGGACCCGGAACATCAAAAGTGGGATCCGCTAGCATATAACCTTTGAGTCGCTCTTTAATTTCTGGTGGGAGCTGAACACGAGGCAGATTGCATGATATTTTATTAAGAATCAAGACTGGGTGAGATTTTGCTAAAATATTCCCACTGAGCGAAGACAATGTCACAAAGGTAAGTCCCTTTGTTTTCACTGGGGCCGTAGAGATGCCACTAAGTTCTGGAACATCTGTGTGAGATCGGTACAAACACAAAGTCTTTGCACAACTTTCTGAAATAATTGTTGTTTGGGATGCACTATCAAGCACAGCTCGTACAACTGCTGCATTTCCATTGGCAGATGTGATATACACCAAAGCGGTTGCGAGTAACACAGTGTTATTCTGGTTCCAAGAAACACCTATCAAGGTAGTATCCTGGTGACACTCTGCAGAGTGGTTTTGCTTATGCATCGTCGTTTCAACAGAAGGGCACAAGGTAGGTCTATTTGACTGAGTCGATTTTTGTTGCGGTTGTGCGGAGCGGTTCTGATAAAAAAAATGTAGTAGGCTATGGTGACGCCTATGACATACATTGCATGTGTGGACGGACTTACAGGTGACTAACTTATGTGTTCCAAAACAATTTTGACACAAGTTCTTATTTTTAACAAAAGCTTGTCGGTCTTGTACAGTAGTGCGGAAAAATCTGCACATCTAGTATAAATGTTAATTTATAGGTGTGTATTAATTGCATAAATATCTTATTGATTTTCACATGTATCTGGCCTCGAAGTTGGACGCCATTTATAAATGTTAATTTATGCAAAATAAATGTAAATGAAGAATTCCACTTGTGGTAATTAATTATGTAAGTGTTTTTGCTATTAAATATATAAATTTATCGATCTCTCACATGTATGTGTATGATTGAATCTTATTTATTACTCTGATTATCTATGCCCGCGTGTTGGAACACAGTTTATACAATAAATTCTATATAATTCAGATGCAATAGATAATATGTATTCACTTGCTTTAATTGATTAATTTCATGCCGTGTGTGAAACAGCCATTTAAAAATTATGTATAACGATTCTGATTCTCATCAGCACATACGTGATATCACTTAATAGATTAACGTTATCATTTCATTTACTTTATTTGAACACATGAAACTCTTAAAATCTATTTGTATTCCTTCAAACTTTAGGTTAATATTTGGGTTGCATTTGGTAATAATGAACGCATATTTATGATCAACTTAAAGTACTAGTTTAATTATCATTCATAATACATTATAATTGTACATATGATACGTCGCTGTACCTGGAATACATACATATTTATAATAACAAATACATGTTTCAATATATGCTGAAAACAAAGAAAACATACATACATATACAAATCAAATAATATAACAATTCATATATTACTTATTTAATGCGTTCATTAAATCCCAAATAAGCTTTTGTTAATTCATTCATTAATTACTTTTATTCAGATTTATTCATTACTTTTCTTAATAATTTTCTCAGGTGTGAATTCTTTGAAAGAAACCAGGTCAGTAGAAGTTACTAATTAGAAATAATTATAATAATGGTTACTTGGTTATTGAATATCCATTAGTTGTTGTTGAAGTCGAGTTCCAGAGATGAAGATGGCTCGTAGACCCATTCCGTCGTATGCTGCTTTCTCACAATCACTTAACACTTACTCTTCCGGTCACTCGCGTAGGCGTTCGTATATGTGAATAATTCAAGTTCAGTGTTCAATAGAATGTTTCATCTTACTGTGTGTGCTGTGATTTCGTTTTAATGTTAATATACATGTCTAGTTCCACTTGTCGCTGCTTCATTAAACATTCGTATTGTTCATTAATTTGTTTAATATTTCGTGTTCATTATGTTGTTAATAATGTGTAGTACACTATATTAAGTTCAACTGTTTTGTATATCGTTAGGTGATAATGTCTGTTGGTGTAACGGTCTGATTGTTCACTTTGTATAATTTTAACTAAGTCCGTTACCTCGTACTTCGGTTAAATCTCATCCGAATGATTAGAATAAACTGTTGAAAGTTTATGATATACCGTCTCTCGCACTTGAAGTTAAACTATTTGTAAATTTGAGTGTAAAAACTGTCTGAAAACTTTAGTATCACTTGTTTCAAGATTTGAATGTAGACTGTCTAAAATTTTGAGTATCACTGACTGTCCCCTGTCTTGGGCAGATAGTTTTTATTAATTCGTCCCTACTCAAAATTTTGTCTCTGGCGCGCTTCACGCCTACTTCATTTAGAGATTGGTCAGTTTTTAATTTTCTTGGAAAATACTGTCCCACCATGTCAAGATTCTACGTCATAGTTCTCCCGATAGGTCCTTCGTTTCAGTTGCTATGGAAACACTCCTTACCACCAAATTTCTCGCTGGCTGAGGGCATCTGATAGGTCCTTACGTCTCCCCGATTTTTGCTCTGACGAACGTTGACCCGTTTCGACGAAACTATGGCTATTAGACACTTTTCGATCAATCTATTGTCTGAGTAAACTCTGTGTTTCTATAGATTCCCATTATCTGTACTTTCAGTCTTCCTGGCGCATTGTTCCAAGTTCTAACCCCTTTTTTCTGGCTATTAACAATTTTGAACATCTGCCGGCTGGTGAAGTCACCCCAACTTTCCCTTCGTAAATTCTTGTCTGTCAATTAGACGATAACTCCAGCTGCGTAACATGACTTTAGTCTTTGTCAGGCCTATCTTACTGTATTGTTTCTTAAGGTGCAGTGCAGTCGTTCCATTGAAATATGTAGTTTCACTCGTTTTTGTCGTTTATCGTATACTGACGTAACATGGTCAACATCTGCTACAATTCTCGGTACGGGTGTGAATGTCCTCGCTTACTTTGTTACAGCTGCAGAGAGCAATAATTCTGGACGAAACTTTTCCTGTCATCTTACGCCACCAATTTCTATAGTTGGATCTAACTTAATGTGTTTCTATTGTCAAGTCAGCGACGCCTCACTGACATCTTCTCATTACTCCTTATTTATTGCGCCAACTATAAGTCGTTGACACTGCCTCGTGTGAACGTACTCAGCCGAGGTGAAAATTTAAAATTTTTAAAATTTTCTGCTCGTTACAGTGTCCTCAATTTCGATTTGACGATGTGACCTCAGGGAACAACTCAAATCTAAATTCTGCGCCCTGTACGTCGCCTCGCCGTGTTCATCTTCTTCAAAAGGGAAGGGCAATACATGATAACCTATTCTTAAAGGCTTACATTACAAGTGGTACACCCCCTTTTGGTTTTACTCGGTTCTCTGAATTTATTGCTAGCTATTTGGGATAGCTGAACGCATTTCACATTTTCGTATTTACATATAAATACCTTATCCTTATAATTATAAGACAAATCATAAATTTAATGAGCAATTAAATAATTTAATTCAATTGAATGAAATTTTACTTTCTAAAATATCATATTCACAAGATATTATCAAATAATCAATTGGTTCAGTGTAACATTTTACATGACATCAAAAAAATCTCCTATACATATACATTCTGTACATTACTAATGATCTTACCAATAAAATCTTTTAAAAGGTTATTTAAAATTAGATTGTTAATTAACATATTCGCTACGTTATTCGTAATTATTTGGATAATTTACATACACGTAATACATTTTGTTTTAATGATTTACCTATTTCATTCTAGCATCATTTACAATCTTAGCCTATTAATTATATACGCTCACATTAATAAAGTTCATTTACGATCTAGTTCTTTAAATAATATCACTTATTTGATTTTAAGTGTCCCTTTTTTCACTTTGTCCGAGTAACTTATTACTATGTGATTCAAGTGATGGCAATTAAATGTCCTTTGCATTCACTGCAATATTTTACAAATGTCACAAAATGTTAATTTATCTTATTATCTAACATTTAATTAGTGCTTAATTAACTAAATACACTTTATGTTATGTTTGACAATTAAAGTACATAATTTTCTTGGTTAAGCCAGCTTGAATGATATCAACGCGTCAATTACCCTAACGCAGATGATTCATCAGCATCAGTTAGCTTCTTATGACATCCTCTTCAATTTCTTCCTCTTCCTTCATCTTCAATTTTCTGGTTCATGGTATTTTTTCAATTGTCTGGCATTAAATTTTCCGCGGAGCTTCTTGTCATCATCGCAATCGACGAGTAGATAAGTAGCTTCTCCGAGAATTTGATGCACTTTATATGGTCCGCAGTACAGTTCGCAAAATTTTTCAATTCTTTTCTGGACCGCGTCCGATTGATGATATGTTCTGATTAACACCTTTTCACTAATTTTGAATTTTGTAATGGTCTTGATTTCATTACATAATTTCGCTTGTTTTTCCCTTTTCTCCTTCATTTTGATGAATATTTGGTTATGGTCCACTCCTTTAACTAGAAGCATGTCCTTGTTTATGTATTTCTCCCACGCTCTGGTAGGTTTCTTCCCGTGCTGTGCCTCGTACGGTGTTACTTCTATCGTCTCGTGGTACGTTTCGTTAATACAACTCTCCACGATTGGTACGTAACGCGACCACTTTGTATGTTGATCACCAACGAAGATCCTAATAAGTTCCCAAGCTGTCTGTTGATTCTTTCAGCCAGATTCGCACAAGGGTTCCTTATTGCGGTAAATCTTGGTTGAATATTTAGTTCAGTTAACCCGTTTAACCATTTTTTTGATGAAAATTGCGTTCCGTTGTCTGTGATAATTACTCTAGGAGACCCCAGTTCTTTACAATACTGGTGTATCCTTCTCAGTGTCGCTGCGGTCGTTGCCCTCCGAAGTGTGAAAAATCGTACGTATTTGGTTAAGTTGTCAACCATAACAAACAAATACCTTACACCGGCGGACGAAGCAGGTAGCGACCAAAGTAATCGGCGCTCACTATGTCACCCTTGCGTAACGGTATAATGGCTTTTGTTCCTCCGAACAAGTTTTTGTTGCCGGAATCTTTTTTTCGTTGACAAGTGTCACAAGCCCGTACGTAATTTTTCACCCTTTTCAACATACCATCTATGGTAAAATACTCTTGCAATAATTTAATACATCTCTTAGCACCGGGATGACCATACATACGGTGTATTTCAGCAATTATTTCGCCAGACACACTGTTCGGTATGTACAGTTTCCATTCCCTCCTACGTAATCTGTACAATTTCTCATCAACGAATCTATAAAATTTATTTAATTCCTTATCTATACACTCTTCCCTAATCTTATCAATAACATTCTTAAGCTTATTATCTTGAATTTGGTACTTTCCAATATCCATTAGGATTTTGCTTACCTTCTTATCCATTTTGATTGTCATGTGGTTAATTAAGTATTCGGAAATATTGTCACTAATTTCTTCTAGCGTGGCATCTTCTGGATTTCTGCTTAGCAGATCAGCAATAATATTGTCCTTACCTTTACAATGGACAATGTCGAATTTGTACTCCTGGATACTTAAGATCCAGCGTGTAATTCGCGAGTTGTTTAAGTGACATTTATTCATAAAAGTCAGTGCCTTATTATCAGTAATGATAGTTAACGGTTGTCCTAGTATGTATATACGGAACCTCTAAAGACATCGTACAATACACAAAAGCTCCTTCTCCGTAGTGTAATAATTTATTTCTGCACCCTTGAATGTCTTGCTGGTAAAAGCTATTACTCCAATTTTTCCTTCCTCGTCCAGTTGATATAATTGTCCGCCATATGCAAAGTTGCTGGCGTCACACTGCATATAATATCTTTGATTTATTCGGGGAAATTTTAAGACGACTGTTTCCACGAATAACCTTTTAACCTGCTGAAAACATTCATTTAACTCCTGTGTCCAGGTAAATTTCTGTCCCTTCCGTAACAATTCAAGTAATGGTTTAGTGGTCTCAGCGTATTTGTCTGTAAAACGATTGTAGAAATTTGTCAAACCCAGGAAACCTTTTAATTGTTTTTGGTTCCGAGGTGTAGGGAACTTCATAATGGCATCGATCTTCTCGTCCGTTGCTCGTATTCCTTGTGTCGTTAATCGATACCCAAGGTACGCGATTTCTTGTCTGAAGAATTGCGACTTCTCCAAATTGATGGTTAAATTTGCCCTTCTTAAATTGGATAATAATAAATCTAAATGTAACAAATGCGTTTCTAAATCTTCTGAATAACACAGGCAATCGTCGACATAAATAATGGTATTTTCTTTAACTTCATCTTCTAATACAGCGTCCAATCCCCTGGTTAATGCCGCAGAACTGGTACTCAGTCCGAATGGTGTAACTGTAAAACGATAACACTTGCCGTCGTACATAAAAGCGGTGAAGTTCCGGCACTCCAGCTTCAGTGGTACTTGCCAGAAACTGCTAGTTAAGTCTACGGTGGATAAATATTTCATCTCGCCACATCTCGCCAAAATGTCGTTTATCGGAGGAGCACCCTCGTAGTCTGGGATAGTCACGCTGTTCACCTTTCTCGCATCCAAACACAATCGTACACTACCGTCCTTCTTAATTACAGTCACAAGTGGGTTGATATATGCGCTGTTGCATCTCTCAATGACCCCATACCGCAACATTTTCCTAATCTCATCATCTACCTTCCCTTTTTACGCTAATGGGACAGGCCATCCTCTCTGGAAGTACGGTGTCTGGTCGGTGACTTGGAACTCGTGAACATACCCTCCGATTCTTCCGGGGCATTCTCTGAATAAACTCCTATTCCTTACCAGAATTTCCCTTAATCTTTCCAACGTTCCTTTATCTCCGCATTCAATACTTCCTATCTTCTTGTCAATGTTTCTGATGATCTCCTCTTCTTCTTCTACGTCCACCACTTTTATATGCATCATTGGCACTGTGTACGTCGCTTCGTCATCCTCTCTTCTTAACTCGACGATCCTTCTTCCCATGTCAATGAGACATCCTGTTTCTTGAAGAAAATTGGTTCCTAATATGCAAGGTTTTATCAAATCTGGTATTATGAGAAAAACACATTCATATTTAATTTCTTCAATATAGATATCACATAATATTTGTTTTCTTATTAGCTTTGACTTATTACCAATCGCGCTAACTATTAATGTGTTAGACATCGGTAATATTTCATAAGGTGTAATGTTATGTTTGTTTTGGTGAAACCACGACTCGGATAATCCGGCAATAATGGATCCAGTATCGAGCAACGCTTGTACACTAACCTTATTGTTGAACTTGATATTTATCTCTGGACACTTAATTATTCGTTGGGAAATCTCTTCATCATCATTACATAATAAATCGCTTCGTAAGTCCGGTAGGATTATATTCGTCTGGTAGTCATTTGTTTTGTCAGCTATCTCCGTTAATGAGTAGAGGGATTTTTTTTTCTTCTTCTTCTTGTTGACGGTTCCTTTTGGGTTGAGTGCCCGATGCGCCAGCTGTCGTGTTTGTAAACTCTATTGTGTTGACGGCGCGTCGGTCCGCATTACGATGTTGTTGGGTATTTATGGCCGGTCTGTCACCCCAAGGTTTCTTCTGCACTCCACCTCCTTTGTTCAAACCGTTTTCACTTTCCTTATAGGCATTTCTTCCCTCGTTTGTCGCCACATAGTTCGACTCTCTATTATTTCTCGGTTGAATCTGTGTATACTCTATGATCAATGATTCGACGTTTGGTATCGTCACAATTCCTCTTGTGACCACCGCGAGCTGAATCTCACGCCCAAAGTGACGAGATATCTTACGTATAAGCTGATTATCAGTCAGAGTGGGTGTTAACTGCCGACTCTCCAATAAGATACGTTCAATATACTGAATAGCAGTAATTGGTCCACGCCAATCAAACCTGCCATACTCCAAATGATCCCGGATACTGTCTTGTCGTTCTTGGCCCCAATATTTCAGAGAGAACGCTTCCTTGAATTCTTCAAAGTTTGATATTTGGTTACGTATCACTCGCCACCAAATTCCTGCGTCTAACTCCAGATGTCTACCAATCCACTTGATATTGTCAGCGGGGTAGTATAACTCTTGTATTTCGGACAATTCCTTGAGGAATTCCATAGGGAATCTGTCCGTGCCATTGTATTTAAGGTCGTTGTGGTTAGGCCCGTTAATTCGATTTAATATACCACACTCACCTTCCATTAACTGTCGCTGCAGTCTTTCCTGGTTTTCTTTCACTTTAGTTAAATGTCCTTTTAACTCTTCGATCCTCGTTGTCTTCTCTCTCGTAGTCTCGTCCAACTTCTGTTCTGTTGAACGTTGTCTACCGTCAACTTCTTCCAACTTTTGTATAATATTATTATTTGTTCCTTCTTGCTCCTGTTGTTTCTGCAGTATGGTATCGTGTATCTCGGCCTTGAGTTCTTCGTGTTTCTTATTGTAATCCTTGACGTGACCATCGAACTTGTGATTAATCCTTTTAACGGTCGTCTGGGTAGTGTGTATTGCTGCCATCCATTCTTGACGATCATTTTCTTGTTTTTCTTGTACTTCTACGTACTTCTTATTGGCTTCTTCTCTCAAGTCTTTCACGATATTATCTTGCTTCTTCTGTAGTTCGTCAACCTTTCTTTCCCAGGTCTGCTGGCTTTCACGTATCTCAGACCTTATTTGTGTAATCTCTTCCTTATGCTGGTCGAGTTTTTCATTTTGTTTTTCTAATTTTTCACTAATTAATTTAATATTTTCTTCTAGTTTCTTGCTTCGTTCTTCTTGTTTCTCTTCTTGTTTTTCGTTTTGTTGACGGATGAACTACATCAACATTTGTAGAGTTCCATCTTCTAGTTTTGATGTTTGTCCTCGCGCCCTATCTTCTGGACTCTCTACAACACTACTTGGTTCGCTAGGTGTAGTATTGTCTTCTGTATTTACGGTACCTAATTGGTTATTAATGTCGAATTCTACGCTGTCGGAATTGCTCGCCATTTTTGCCCTCCTACGCGTAATCATTCAAACTGACTTACACTAATAACACTTATCTTACTTCTATTTCTATGACACTACTTTCTCTACTACTTCTACTGCCTGTTCTTTACCAAAGCTGTACGCGTTAACAATCTTTGCTAATACGTATCATGCCGTGCGAATGGGCGCCATTTATAAATGTTAATTTATAGGTGTGTATTAATTGCATAAATATCTTATTGATTTTCACATGTATCTGGCCTCGAAGTTGGACGCCATTTATAAATGTTAATTTATGCAAAATAAATGTAAATGAAGAATTCCACTTGTGGTAATTAATTATGTAAGTGTGTTTGCTATTAAATATATAAATTTATCGATCTCTCACATGTATGTGTATGATTGAATCTTATTTATTACTCTGATTATCTATGCCCGCGTGTTGGAACACAGTTTATACAATAAATTCTATATAATTCAGATGCAATAGATAATATGTATTCACTTGCTTTAATTGATTAATTTCATGCCGTGTGTGAAACAGCCATTTAAAAATTATGTATAACGATTCTGATTCTCATCAGCACATACGTGATATCACTTAATAGATTAACGTTATCATTTCATTTACTTTATTTGAACACATGAAACTCTTAAAATCTATTTGTATTCCTTCAAACTTTAGGTTAATATTTGGGTTGCATTTGGTAATAATGAACGCATATTTATGATCAACTTAAAGTACTAGTTTAATTATCATTCATAATACATTATAATTGTACATATGATACGTCGCTGTACCTGGAATACATACATATTTATAATAACAAATACATGTTTCAATATATGCTGAAAACAAAGAAAACATACATACATATACAAATCAAATAATATAACAATTCATATATTACTTATTTAATGCGTTCATTAAATCCCAAATAAGCTTTTGTTAATTCATTCATTAATTACTTTTATTCAGATTTATTCATTACTTTTCTTAATAATTTTCTCAGGTGTGAATTCTTTGAAAGAAACCAGGTCAGTAGAAGTTACTAATTAGAAATAATTATAATAATGGTTACTTGGTTATTGAATATCCATTAGTTGTTGTTGAAGTCGAGTTCCAGAGATGAAGATGGCTCGTAGACCCATTCCGTCGTATGCTGCTTTCTCACAATCACTTAACACTTACTCTTCCGGTCACTCGCGTAGGCGTTCGTATATGTGAATAATTCAAGTTCAGTGTTCAATAGAATGTTTCATCTTACTGTGTGTGCTGTGATTTCGTTTTAATGTTAATATACATGTCTAGTTCCACTTGTCGCTGCTTCATTAAACATTCGTATTGTTCATTAATTTGTTTAATATTTCGTGTTCATTATGTTGTTAATAATGTGTAGTACACTATATTAAGTTCAACTGTTTTGTATATCGTTAGGTGATAATGTCTGTTGGTGTAACGGTCTGATTGTTCACTTTGTATAATTTTAACTAAGTCCGTTACCTCGTACTTCGGTTAAATCTCATCCGAATGATTAGAATAAACTGTTGAAAGTTTATGATATACCGTCTCTCGCACTTGAAGTTAAACTATTTGTAAATTTGAGTGTAAAAACTGTCTGAAAACTTTAGTATCACTTGTTTCAAGATTTGAATGTAGACTGTCTAAAATTTTGAGTATCACTGACTGTCCCCTGTCTTGGGCAGATAGTTTTTATTAATTCGTCCCTACTCAAAATTTTGTCTCTGGCGCGCTTCACGCCTACTTCATTTAGAGATTGGTCAGTTTTTAATTTTCTTGGAAAATACTGTCCCACCATGTCAAGATTCTACGTCATAGTTCTCCCGATAGGTCCTTCGTTTCAGTTGCTATGGAAACACTCCTTACCACCAAATTTCTCGCTGGCTGAGGGCATCTGATAGGTCCTTACGTCTCCCCGATTTTTGCTCTGACGAACGTTGACCCGTTTCGACGAAACTATGGCTATTAGACACTTTTCGATCAATCTATTGTCTGAGTAAACTCTGTGTTTCTATAGATTCCCATTATCTGTACTTTCAGTCTTCCTGGCGCATTGTTCCAAGTTCTAACCCCTTTTTTCTGGCTATTAACAATTTTGAACATCTGCCGGCTGGTGAAGTCACCCCAACTTTCCCTTCGTAAATTCTTGTCTGTCAATTAGACGATAACTCCAGCTGCGTAACATGACTTTAGTCTTTGTCAGGCCTATCTTACTGTATTGTTTCTTAAGGTGCAGTGCAGTCGTTCCATTGAAATATGTAGTTTCACTCGTTTTTGTCGTTTATCGTATACTGACGTAACATGGTCAACATCTGCTACAATTCTCGGTACGGGTGTGAATGTCCTCGCTTACTTTGTTACAGCTGCAGAGCGCAATAATTCTGGACGAAACTTTTCCTGTCATCTTACGCCACCAATTTCTATAGTTGGATCTAACTTAATGTGTTTCTATTGTCAAGTCAGCGACGCCTCACTGACATCTTCTCATTACTCCTTATTTATTGCGCCAACTATAACTCGTTGACACTGCCTCGTGTGAACGTACTCAGCCGAGGTGAAAATTTAAAATTTTTAACATTTTCTGCTCGTTACACTAGGCCTATATATGTTGTGTGAATTTGATGAACAGAAGATACAATGCTGAGTGTGAGTAGTGACCATCGCTATTTTGTGCGGTTTAAACTGGTTTGTATTCATTTTAAAGCCACTGATTTTTTGAGAGGTTTGAAGAGAAGGTTCATTTTTTGAGATGATATTAGTTAAACCCGCTGTCTCTTTGCAAGAACATTCATTTTCTAAGAATGTAATTACTTCTGTAATGGTAGGAGCATTTTGTAAATTATCTCGAGAACGTTCAAGTTTGGTCCTGAATTCCGTGTCAAATCTACGCAAAATATATGAGGTCAACAACAAACTTTCGCTAGCAATATCATGTCCTAGTGCTTTGAGAGCTTGATAATTTTCATTGTAGGTCGACAGAAATTTCCTCATTTGTTTAACTGAAGGAATGTGCAATTGTGGTAACTCAAATATATTGTTTACGTGAAGTGTTATCAACAATCTAGAATTTTGATATCTTTTTAGCAAAGTTTGACAGGCTATGGCATAGTTTGTATTAGTGACAGGCAACGATTTAATTAAATTTAGCGGCTCAAAGTCAAACAAGAAAGCAAGTATGTAAATTTCTCCACATTAGAAATGGTTTCATTTTTGTGCACTGCATTTTCAAACAGACTGTGAAAGGCTACCCATTTCTCCGGTTGTCCAGAAAATGTTCCCAAGTTTAAGCGAGGTAAAGTACGGTTTACGGTGGGAGTAGGCGCAACTAGTTGTGATGCACCAGTGTGAGACTGATCCAAGGTTTCCTGCGGTAGCGATGGTAGAAAAGGAGCACACGAACTTTGTATAGCTATATTTAAGTCTGATATAGAATCTTGTAATCTTGAAATCTGTTCATTATCCAGATCTTCTGGTAAAGGTGTTGTACTAAATAGTTTATTTATAAGCCTTTCAAATTCAGCATATTTATTTTCTGCGGTGGAACTAAGCAAACTAACTTTTCGTGTTTGCTGTTCAGTTAAATTACCTATACCAATAACCTCAAGAGCAACAATTTGCTTGTTAATATTATGAAGCCTACTCTCAATCAGTTCACTTTGCTTCACAAAAGAAGAAAATCTCATTTTGTAATTTATTAATACACTCAGTTTAAAAAACAGATTCAGATGTAAATAAGAAAAGAGTTCTAAGTAAAAGTTGTAATTCACAATGTTCTTCCAGTATTCAGTAATTTCCAGTCCAAATAATTTTAATTAATTTTTTAATTTTTTTTTATCACTCTAAAATACCAATAGCGTAGATGACAGTAATAATGGTAATATGGTAATAAGGAATATGGCTACTCTATTTTATAGAAACTAATACAGAGGTCGGTTTTGAAGAAATACACTACACTTTAGAACTATGCTTGCAAGATAAAACATGAAATAACACAGGCTGCACAATGAATCAATAAAACTATGCTTGCGTGAAAAAACATGAAAAAATCATAACAAAATGAAAAGAGCCCTGAGTATTGGCAATACTTGCCAGTAGTAAATAATTTTTTTTTTTTTTTAATATTTAAGCGTTACAATAATTCAATAAACGTAATAATAAAGAGCGTGATAATTAATAAAAATCTTGCTTTCCAACGTGCTGGATTCTGAATGAAAGATGCTATCCGGGCTGGACGGACCAAAAATGTGGGGTTCTTTTTTATTAGCAGTGGACTGTATATTGTAAAACTAAAATAGTTAAAAGGATTTATTCTCATGTAATCAACAATGCATAAATATTAAGCGTTTACTGACCTTGTCCTTGTGCGTTGTAAATGTCCCGTTGTAAGCAACACTTTGGTGAATTTTTAGGCAGTCCTAAACTTCACAATAATATTCTAATAAACGTTAAACACATAAAATAAACACATGAAATAAGCTGAGTTTTATATTATAATAAGCGGAGTAAAATAACAATAGCGGTGAATAGTCTTTCTATTCTTGCGGTATTCGTGTATAAACCAAAAAGAACTGAACTGCACGATATACCGTACACTACAGGAAAGAAAAACGCTCTAATTATGATTGCTGATTACAATGTGAATTGTACTTTGAAACAGGTAATGGGAGTGCACTCTATTAGAGATAATGAAGTAGAGATAGGTGAGTTTAACTATTGTTATGAAAACAAAATATCTGACAATCATTTTTACAAACTTCTGTTTTATGGGTTTTTGATGCAATTTGACATTTTCAAAATCATATTCTAATTCATTAATTTATTCTAAAAATGTTCTTACCATTATAAAAATAATGCCTATCTTTGAAATTTACTCTCTCTTACTAGTTTACAGTAATTTGTTAATTTGTTAGTTGGCCAATAATACTATATTAATATTGACATATTTCTTGGTACTTCTGGTACAATGTTCTAATTTTACAAATATTATTTGGCCTATTGGTTTAAGACTTTCTGGTTAATTACAATCATTCTTTTGTATGTTATTACATGAGATGAACATATTCATTGCATTCTAATAATATAAAAACATTAACATGGAACAAACATCTTAACTTAATGTCATGCCTTCTTGGCTAAGACTCCAATTAACATTAAACAAAAATAACTAACTTTCAATAAAACTGTTTGAATTAATTATAATATTCAAACATATAATTATTCTACTAATTTAAAAACATGTCTTGTAATAATTGTTATTCCTATCTAAACAATTTTTATACCCTTTTGTTTGTTTACACCTTTTGTTTTTGGTTTGTGGTGTTTACAATTATATTTCACTGTACAATAAGTCATTAATCCTCACAGTCCTGTCTGTGTGATTAATAACTAATATTGCTCACTCATTATTTCAATGACACTTTAACATTGTTTACAGTTATTTCCTTATCATTTAAATTAGATTAACTATAATAAACTATTGTATTGTACTTCTTGGTTTCGGTTAGGGGTTTTTATTTATTTGGTCTGTTCGAATTAAGTATTTTATTTTGTTAAGGGTGGTCTTATTTTTCTGGGCCTACCTACTTATTGGACTTATTTGTTCTGTCACATTACAGATTACCCCCCACCCACCCAAAACATGATTATTTTACTTAGACAGGGTTTGGGGAAAATAATCTGTTGAAAGTTTTCATCTTTTCCGGTTTATTCATAAAATTTTTTAAACTCGGTTTGATTATATGTACCCTTGATCCTGTTGGTAATTGGGTATCCAATCACGTAGGTGTTGTTGCCATTATTTTTACTTATTGTAAAGGGTCCTACATACAGTAGAAGTAGCTTTTTTGCTATCCCCTCGGTACTACTCGGTTGTTGTCTGTTTTTAATCAGTATCTTTTCACCGACTTGATAAGTAATTTTGGGAATCCCCTTCTTATTCTGTTTTTTCCTTCTTAATTCTGCCTGGTGATGTACTCTATTGTAGATCCTTGTCAAATTAATTTCTTCCTGTGGTTGTTCAGGGAACTTTAACATTTCAGTTATTTCTCTAGGTGGTGGTCTCGGAAACATTAATTGGTACGGACAGATGCCTAATGTCTCATGGTATGACAGATTTAGATATGCTTCGGTGGTTGTGATGTACTCGCTCCACTTCTTATGGTCGTCATGACAGTACGTACGAAGAATACGACCTACCTTCCTTAGTACTCTTTCGGCGGGATTACTGCTTGGATGGTAGATAGAGGTCTTATAAGTTTTTATTCCTTTAGCTAACATTTCTTCTCGCCATCTTCTACCTTTGAACTGCGTCCCGTGGTCTGTTATTATTGACTCTGGTATTCCTATATCTATTATGTATTTATTGATATTTATATTTATGATCACCCTAGTGGACGCTTTGCTAATCGGGTATAATTTTGTGTACTTTGTAAAATGGTCCCAAACGATTACTACGTACTTTTGCCTATGTCTTCCTCCGCTCTGGGGAAAAGGTCCACAAATATCTAGGAACACCTTTTCTAGCTTCCGGTCAGATGTTACTGTAATTATGGCTCCTTCTTTCTTCTCATTATTTACCTTGACTTTTTTACATAGTCCACATTTCCTTAACGTTTGTCTCACCTTTCTATTTATGCCCTTTATGTAGACATGCTCCTCTAAAGCTTTAATGACCTTTGTGGGTCCCATGTGTCCATAACGTTGATGGTATATCGTTATTATTTGGGTCTCCATAGTTTTAGGTATATATAATTTCCACCTGTTGTCCCTGGTAGTGGATTTTGTATACATTAAATTATTATAAATTTGATAAAATGGCAGTAATTTTAGGTCATTATTTTGGATTCTAGTTTTGATGTGAGTAAGTCTAGTGTCTGTTATTTGTTCTTCACTTATTCTATTCAATAAGTTGGCTAGTTCATCCTTATATGCAAACATGTGGTATATCTTGCCGATATCTTCCCTGTCAATGTCAAATGTGCTTTTATCTAGATTGACCCTGAATAATGCATCTGCAACTGTATTCTGTTTCCTGGAACATATTCCCATGTGATGTGATACTCTTGTAGAGCCAGAATCCACCGAGTCAGTCTTCCATGACTTAACTTACACTTCTGTAAGAACGATATCGACTTGTGCTCTGCTCTTACAGTTATTTGGAAGCCTAGTATGTATGTTCGGAACTTGTTGCATGCAAACACCACACTCAACAATTCCTTTTCTGTTACGTTGTAGATGCGTTCGCTACTGTTTAAGACTCGGCTTGCAAAATTTAGTACCAGGTGGTTTCCTTCATTGTCCTCTTGATAAAGCTCTGCTCCTAGGCTCACATCACTTGCATCACAGTTGATAAAAATTCTTTTACCAAAATCGGAATTGTGAAGGATAACGTTGTCCAAGAATTTGTTTTTAATTAATTTGAATGTCTCATCATCCTCCTTACCCCATTTCCGTTTATATTTGGACGATAATAGATGTTTGAACCTAGCTGTTATATCTGAGTAATCCTGAAATTTTCTGTAGTAGTTGCAAACTCCCAAGAATAATTGGAATTGGATTTTTTGGTGTTGGAAAATTTCGTATAGAACCTACTTTCTCCGGGGACGTAGTGATTCCGTTTTCTGTCAAAATAAATCCAAGAAATTGTAGTTTGTTAGTTATTAATTTTGATTTGTCCAATTTAAGTGTTATGTTATTTTCGACAAGTCTGCTCAACACCATCTCTACTCGCTGACAGTGTTCCTCCCATGTCGTAGATGTTATTAACAGGTCATCTACATAGACTGTCGTAAATTCAAGTACTTTCTACCAAGAATCTGATCCATGCACTTGACAAATATTGCAACAGAGTTCACTAACTCAAAGGGAAGTCGCTTAAATTGATAATTTCTGCCTTCAAAAATAAATGCTACGTACTTTCTGCTATTAGGGTGTACCTCTACCTGCCAATAGCCACATACAGCATCCCATATGCTCATATACTTGCAACCTTTAAATTTTTTCATAATTTCGTCTATTTCTGCCGGCGAAGTTCTGTCATTTATTAATTTCCCGGGCATCAAGACACAGGCGTACAGCACCATCTTTCTTCTGTACTGCTACAATTGGACTTGTGTAAGGTGATGAACTACATGTCCTGTTCCATCATACGTTGTATTTCTTTCTTCACGGCTGGTTTCAAAGACTGTGCTATGGGGTACGACTTCTTGTTGAAGTTAATAGGGGTGTGAAATGATAATTCGCAAATGAAGTTCTTTGCCTTGCCTGGTAGATTTGAAAATACTTTTCTATATTTCTGGTATATTCCAATCAGCTGTCTTTTTTGTATAGTGGTGATCTCGCTCATACTGGTGGTTGTAAATGAATTAATTTCTCCTATCTTCTTGTCCCATTCGTCACCTTCTATGTGGGCTGATTCCCCGACTGGTGCTATAAATTCCTCCCTATCATTACGTAACAGGGTAAATGTATGTCGATTGTGAGTGGCACATTTGCGGCCCTTTATCTCACTCGACCATTCCCCTTGTGCATGGTACAATGTTATCTTTCCACTGCACATATCAATGACTGCTGAGTGGCGCCGTAGCATGTCACACCCTATCATTGCTTTAAATGGTAAGCCTTACGCTACCAAAAACACCATAGGAATCATTTGGCCCTGACTGAACACTTCTAGCATGGCTTGTTGCCTGACTGTTTTATTCAATCTCCCAGTAGCTCCCACTATCACCATGTTGCTTATTGGCAGTGTTGGTATATTTTCTTTACAAAGTTCTTTTATTCGGTTAAATTCCACTAGGTCTATTAACGACACGTTAGCCCCTGTGTCAATCATTATTTCTGCTGATACCCCTTGTAACTCATCCGTTGTGAATATGATCTCACATTATTTTCCTTATTTTCTGATGTGGTTTCTACTTCTAACAGCTCATCGCGTAAATTCCTTAAATAATTCTTTATAATTTTAATTTTCTTCTCACCATGATCATTGGTCATGATCTGCCCGTCCAGGTCCTGCAGTGATGGGCTATCTGTTATTCTCACTGCAGACCCAAGTTTCCCACTATCTCCTGTGGTTGGGTATTTCTTGCAGCTTCTTCCTGGTTCCTATTATCCGTCCTAAATTCCCTTACTACTTCTTGACTTCTTGTTGAATGGTCTTCGCTACTTCTACTTCTTGGTGGGTACCTTCTCTCTTCATTATTCCTATTGTTATTCCTGTAACCCCTTCCACTATCAAAACTCCTCCTCCTGGTTCTATACCTATTATTGTTATTATTATTACTATTATTATTTTGGTTTTGATTATTATTATTATCATTATTATTATTATTATTATTATTATTATTATTATTATTATTATGGGTGTTATTATTATTATTATAGTTATTATTATTATTTTCTCCGCCGCGGACATAGTTTACCCGTTGACGTTGGTCCCGGTTTTGGTCCCCTCTGTTCGTGTTTGGCTTGTCGTACTGCCTTCGAGAACTGCGGTAGTATCCCTTTTGTTCATAGTTTCCCAATAGTGCCTCCATGGCTCCTATCGTCTTTACCTGTCCACAGAGTCGGGCTCGGATTATACCCTCCTCAAAGTAGGATAGTTTTGTCACAAGGCACTCCTCATGGATTCGTGGCTCTAAATTCCGGGCCAAACATACTTTCCCTAGGAAGTATGCGGCTGGTGTCTGACCTCGGGTTGCGTCGAACTTTCCATTGCATAAGTTGTCCCTTATAATGTTCTGGAACGACTCCGACCAGTATTTACCTCGGAACATTTGTTTAAATTCATCATAATTATGTACT
Source organism: Magicicada septendecula (assembly GCA_034769895.1). Taxonomy (NCBI): domain Eukaryota; kingdom Metazoa; phylum Arthropoda; class Insecta; order Hemiptera; family Cicadidae; genus Magicicada; species Magicicada septendecula. The sequence goes on from CM068376.1 coordinate 341,989,024, forward strand.
TCATTTCGGATAGCTGACCACCAATTATCATTAATTCCTTTAAATCCTTCATCTAGGAAATTCTTTATTATACTCCACCGATTCTCTCTTGTTCGGTTGACCCATTCGCTCACTCTGTCCAGCGAACACTCTGTCCCTATGGAATTCCATAGGGTTTCTTTTGTAGTCCCTGAAATTAATAGTTTCCCTATGGTCCGGCATGATATTTTGAGGACAATAGATTGGCCTATTCTGGAGAATTCCTAGTTCTTCCCTGATGTTTATCAGCTCCTTGTGTCGGATGTCCTCAATCATCTCCCTGTTGTGGCCTACCTGACCTTTTACTTGGCCTACCTCATTATTGATGTTTTCAATTTGACCGGATACTGTCTCCTGTATTTTATCCAGTTTCTTTTGTGTTTCTTGTTGTACATTTGTTATATGAACTTTGTTGTTGTCTTCCACGTTGTTTACCTGGGCGATTATATTCTCCTTGAACAGTAGAAGTTCTTCATTTGTTCGGTCGACCTTTTGACTAATTGCTTCGTTGATATATTTTATCTTCTCTATACTTAGTATTTTCATTTATCCTGTCTATTCTTTTATTTATGCTTTCGTTCATACTATTTATTTTTTCATTTATTTGTTTATTATTTTCGTCAAATGTTTCGTTAATTTACTTTAAATTTTCTTCATTTATTTGCCTAAAATCTTCCTTCATTTGTTTATTATTTTCATTTATTGTTTGCCTTAAATCTTCTTTAGTACTTTCATTCGTACTGTCTATCTTTTCATTTATTTACCTAGAATCTTCCTTCACATTGTCTACTTTTTCATTTGTTTGTTTATTATCTTTATTAATACTGTCTATTTTTTCATTTGTTAGTTTATTATCTTCCTTCATACTGTCTATTTTTTCCTTTATTTGTTTATTATTTTCTTCATATTTTTCGTTTATATTCTCTTTCATTTGTTTATTATTTTCATTAGTATTTTCCTTAATACTGTCTATTTGTTTCATTAGTTTCTTCTTTATTCCTGTCAAATTTTTCGTTCATTTGTTTTAAACTCTCATTAGTATTTTCGTTTTGTTTCATTGTTCATTTAATATCTTCCTTCATACTATTGATTAATTCTATTAATTTATTCCAATTTAGTCCTCAGCTGGCTTCCTCATTATCACCAGCCTGTTGTTCCATCTCACTGTCTATAACTACTTCTGCCTCGTTTTCTTGCCTATCTTCTTCTGTCTCTGGGTTTTGTCCCCTCTTCTGAGAAGTTGCTCTTCGTCGCATTTTGAATCTTATAGCAGTCGCCAGCTAAAATTAGGTCAGCTATTATTTTATTTCTATCGCCTAACAATTTCCCCAATTGCAGCCTCGCTAGTTAGGCGCCATTGTGTAACGTTTAAAATAAGAGTCAGTTATTTTCTCTATGTTAGCAGTCTTCATAACAACTTTGTCAAATTTTGTTGCTCCCCTGCTATATACACTTTTTCCTCGAACGAGGCCTTCCGGTTTCGCAACCATTATCAAGTTCTTCCTACAACAACATTAAAATACCTACTTTCCTTATATATATACTAACCCTCCCACGCATCACCGGTTACATTCAACCAATAGGAGGCAGTACTTACCGCCCAGTCCTTGCTAGCCCCGCCCCTTACTCAGTCAACCTGACCTCGTCATATACATTTCCTCTAGAAATCTTCTACAGCTTTCTACCTTCTGAACCTATCCTGTAACCATATTACACCTTTTATACACTACTCTTTCAAAACATAGTAAAATATATCCTCATTACTAAATTCAGTCTTTATGTTCATCAGCGCATTACTATTCTTTTTCCTTACTTTTAATATTTCTAATTCTTCATACAATTTGCGTTTACTTATGTTATTCTCTAACCTTACTATTTCGACGTTCTCTGTTGGGTCTAAAAACCTATGCCCTGTTTCATTAAAATGTCTCGCATAGAGCTAATTCGTAGTTCTGTCTCCTTCTCCTCTCGCATGCTCTCTCAATCTAATTTCGAACTTACGTCCTGTTTCACCCAGGTAAACCTTATCACACTGTTTACAGTTCAACTTATAAACACCGCTTTTCTGTAATTCAGGCGTTATTTCAGTACTACTATTCTTTATATAATCAAAAACTGTCTTTGTCTTTTTTACCGCTACATCGAAATAACACCTGAATTACAGAAAAGCGGTGTTTATAAGTTGAACTGTAAACAGTGTGATAAGGTTTACCTGGGTGAAACAGGACGTAAGTTCGAAATTAGATTGAGAGAGCATGCGAGAGGAGGAGACAGAACTACGAATTCGCTCTATGCGAGACATTTTAATGAAACAGGGCATAGGTTTTTAGACCCAGCAGAGAACGTCGAAATAGTAAGGTTAGAGAATAACATAAGTAAACGCAAATTGTATGAATAATTAGAAATATTAAAAGTAAGGAAAAAGAATAGTAATGCGCTGATGAACATAAAGACTGAATTTAGTAATGAGGATATATTTTACTATATTTTGAAAGAGTAGTGTATAAAAGGTGTAATACGGTTACAGGATAGGTTCAGAAGGTAGAAGAAAGCTGTAGGAGATTTCTAGAGGAAATGTATATGACGAGGTCAGGTTGACTGAGTAAGGGGCGGGGCTAGCAAGGACTGGGCGGTAAGTACTGCCTCCTATTGGTTGAATGTAACCGGTGATGCGTGGGAGGGTTAGTATATATATATAAGGGAAGTAGGTATTTTAATGTTGTTGTAGGAAAAACTTGATAATGGTTGCGAAACCGAAAGGCCTCGTTCGAGGAAAAAGTGTATATAGCAGGGGAGCAACAAAATTTGACAAAGTTAAAATAAGAGTGTTGTTTTATTCGTATTTTTATCTTGTTATTTATTTACAATTGGTCGTTACTCTCTTCTTGTTGAATTTGGTTGAAATCCCTTTACCTTTACTTGTAGTCTGATGCCTCTGGTTGGAAGCTCCAATGTGTAACGGTATAAAGAGAGACGTGTCTTTCCTTCTAATAATTGAATATTATTTATTTATTTTTTATTTTTTTATTTAATTTGTTTAATTTAATTTAATTATTTTAAATTTTGGGTTTGTTGTTAGAAATTATCGATTAAAAATTATTAATTATTATTTGTTTTAGTTGGTTTAATAATAATAGAAAAAATTCCTAAAAGAAAAGTTTTGTTGATGTTGATTCCATAGTAATATCGAATTGGCTAATATAGGTTATCTGCTTAGCTTCTTGTTTACGATGAAGTTCCAATCGCCAATGTGGGTTCACTCTTCTTTTATTACTCAAAAATCTTTTAATCTTAATTTATTTTATAAATAAAACTCATTTAAAAACCAATTGATTATATTTATTAAATTTTATTTTATTCAAATTGAGTTTGACGACTCTTAGTTCGAAATAGCTTATTGCCCGTATCGACTCCTTTACTCAGTTCGATTCTTAAATAATATTTTTATTTATAACATTAATTCTTGGGTTCTTTTAGACTGCTACGAAAAGTTCAGAAATGCATACACGAAGTACAATACATTACAATCATTTAAATCAGCGTTTCCCAAATGCCGGGTCGCGACCCGGTACCGGGTCACGAAAGCAAAATGCAGGGTCGCAGAAAAATTTTACGAAAGTTACGAAAATATGTTATTTAAAAAAATAATCTAATTAAAATAAGCGCCTAATAAAGTCACTAGATATACAGCTATGTCAAGTGACTAATAATACATAATAGGGTCTGTATGTAATTAAATACATAAGTACATAAAAGTACAGAAAACCTGAAAAATTCGCAACGTTTTACTGATTAACTGATTTTTTAAATAGAAGCAAGAAATCCATAGTTTAAAATAGCTAAAAAAAACAAGAAGAAAATCTAACCACGCGTGACACTGGACAGCCTTAATATAGCATTCATGGACGTATTTTGGTTTCTGCGCAAGTCTGCGCAGTGATGACGTTTGTGTACTTCCCTCAGCGTTTCCACTATAACCTCTTATTAATAAATACGTGTTCGGCGTGTGACAGTTTAGTTCTTAGTTTCATGCGTGTATGAATAAATCTCACTCTCGGTGATTATTTGTTAGTTATTAGTTCAGTTACTACGTACTTTTTTTGTATTTATTACATACTATTACATCTAATTTATCAACGGATAAATGGTTAATAAAACAACAACAAAACAATGTGCCGGTTAGAACCGATAAACAATCAAATGATGTGCAGACTAAAACAATTTTTGTGGGTGATACTAACAATAAACAGTTAAGTGACAGTCGGCCAAGCACGAGTTCTGATAGTGGCACTAATAAACGGCCGCATGATGTGTTATCCATTGCACATGCAAAAAAGACGAAAACAACCTGGATCCGACAGTATTTTGACGATTATGTAAAATTTGGTTTCATGAAAGGTGGTGATGAAAAACCATTGTGTGTTATCTGTTGTACGGCACTATCAAATGAGTCCATGAACCCTTCAAAATTGAAGCGCCACTTAGAATTAACACACCCGACCTACATTAACAAGCCGATAGATTTCTTTATAAATAAAAAGAAAGAATTCATAGCTAGCAAGCAGACTATGACTTCGAATTTTTCTCAAGGTGCTTTGTCTGAAAATCTAGTTATGGCTTCTTATGAAATATCCCAATTAATTGCTGAAACTGGGTATCCTCATACAGTTGCGGAAAAGTTAATAGTTCCAGCAGTGAAAATATTGGCATCTCGAATATGTGATAAAAAACAGCAAAACAGCATAAATATGTTGTCTCTCTCCAATAACACAGTGAAGCGTAGAATTGTGGAAATAGCAGATAATATCGAGGAAACTGTTGTAGGTCGCTTAAAACGGTGCAGTTTTTCTTTCTCTTCAAGTCGATGAAAGTACAGACATATCGGACAATGCCAATTTAATGTGTTTTGTGAGATATGACTTTGAGTATACATCTAATGAAGAATTTCTATTTTGCAAACCATTAAATACAAGAACAACAACAGAAGAAATTTTTAACTTGATTGACACTTACATCAAGCGAAATGACATTGACTGGAAAAAATGTGTGGGACTGAGCAGCGATGGTGCCCGCGCAATGGCAGGCGTCCGTACGGGGCTTTTCCAAAAATAAAAGTCATGGCACCAGAATGTGTATGGGTGCATTGCAGCATACACAGAGTAGCTTAGGCCATAAAAAAAATGCCATTGCTTTTGCAAACTGCTATTCAAGAGTGTATAAAAATTATAAATTTTATAAAACATCGTCCCCTGAATTCCAGGTTATTCACTGCATTATGTAAAGAAATGGGTAGTGAACATAAACATCTTCTTTTACATTGCGAAGTACGATGTCCAGAGGGAATGTTTTGAAGAGACTTTTTGAAATGAGAGAAGAAGTTTTAATGTTTTTAAACCAACATCCCCCAACGGCTAAGGATGCAATATTTGAATTTAAAGATAGTTTTAGTGATGTTAATTGGTTGATTAAGTTGTCCTACCTTTGTGACATTTTTGATTTTTTAAATAACATAAATCTTTCGTTACAAGGCAACAATGTTACTGTATTCAAAGTGCAAGAAAAGATGGAAGCTGCGATGAAAAATCTCAGTTTGTGGATCCATCGTGCGGAAGCAGGAAATTATAATGCTTTTATCAAGCTAACTGAAGTGCAAAAAGAGTACAGTATTACTTCCATGCCTGATGAAATTTCAAGTGCTCTCAAGGAACACCTGATAGGATTGCATACAAATCTGAAAGAATATTTTCCTCCAATTAATCGCAACAAAGCATGGATAAGAAATCCTTTCACAATTAATATAGAATCAGAAACGGAATTATTGGATTCAGATATTGAATCCATAATTGCACTGTCTTGTGATACAGCGCTTAAAGACAGTTTTGACAAAATACCATTGATGGATTTTTGGCTATCCTGTCGCCAAGAGTGTCCATTTTTGGCACAAAAGGCAATAAAGTTTCTAATGCCTTTTGTCACAACTTACAAGTGTGAAACAGCCTTCTCAGCACTTGTTTTTCTAAAAAAATAAATACAGAAACCGATTAGATGTCGAACCCGATTTAAGAATAAAGTTGTCATCTTTTTCTGCAGACCTGAAATTCCTAGTTGACGAGGAACAGCATCAAACTTCCCATTAACAATTTTTTATTGTTTTACTGTACTTCTACATTTTTGTTACTTTAATAATAAATGAAAAAATCTTTGAACAATAAAATTTGTTTCATTTTACCAATAAGGCAAAAAAATTTTACTGAATCACGAAGGAAAACTATTAATATATCCGGGTCACTAAAAAAAGTTTGGGAAACGCTGCTCCAGGTCACTGTTTCCCAAAAGCATAATTTGCCGGGTCGCGAAGTTAAAATGTTGAAATAACCGGGTCACGAAAAAAAAAGTTTGGGAAACACTGATTTAAATCTTATCTACTAATACAAAACAGAATTAATTTTTTGAAAGTATTACAAAAAATAATAATTTAATTCAGTTTACCACAACAAGATGTCATGGCGTCTTTACCCAGAGTTCTAATTAACAAAAAGAAAAAACAAGATGGCCGCTTGTTGTTCACCTAACTTGATGTGAAATTTTTTACCACCAGTTTCTTTCAAATAAAATAATTTATACAATATGTTTACTTTGTTTATATTAGTTTTCTTTTTTTTCTTTTCACTAGTGTTCTGTTAAAAGTGTTAGTTCAGTTAATCTTGGTGTTGTGTAGTTGTAAACATGATATTATAATAAGGTTAATTTCTCACCAACATTTAGTAGAAATACTTTCACTTTCACTTTACTTTATGTTTTTAAGATATTCTTTTTACTTGTTCTCCTTTTGATTTTTTATTATTATTGTATGTCATCTTCATTTTTTCTTCCATCTAATTTGTATTCTGGTTTTATAATAATTTTACTTTTTTTCTTCAACTCAGATTTGATCCTTTTTTATACTTTTTAGCTCTTTGCTACACAGAGCTGACCTGTACACTTTTATGTCTAACAATAGAATGTTGAGTTTTTCTTTTTCTTTCAACTGGCTTGACCAAAGTTAGCAAAATTCCCATTGGTCAATACAGTTGAGGTTAAGGGTCATGTGACACTAATTATTTAAAATATATTGTTTTTACATTTTCCACTCCAAATTACTCTCTAATTAATACTTAATTGTACTTAAATTGGTTTACATTGTGATCTTCCTTATAAAAAGACAAACATTTTGACATATCACTTGATATGTGAGAGTGTCCTTATAGATATTTTATCATCTTTACAAACTTCTGTTTTATGGGTTTTTGATGCAATTTGACATTTTCAAAATCATATTCTAATTCATTAATTTATTCTAAAAATGTTCTTAACATTATAAAATTAATGCCTATCTTATGAAGTTTACTCTCTCTTACTGGTTTACAGTAATTTGTTAATTTCTTAGTTGGTCAATAATACTATATTAATACTGACATATTTCTTGGTACTTCTGGTACAATGTTCTAATTTTACAAATATTATTTGGCCTATTGGTTTAAGACCTTCTGGTTAATTACAATCATTCTTTTGGATGTTATTACATGAGATGAACACATTCGTTGCATTCTAATAATATAAAAACATTAACATGGAACAAACGTCTTAACTTAATGTCATGCCTTCTTGGCTAAGACTCCAATTAACATTAAACAAAAATAACTAACTTTCAATAAACTGTTTGAATTAATTCTAATATTCAAACATATAATTATTCTACTAATTTAAAAACATGTCTTGTAATAATTGTTATTCCTATCTAAACAATTTTTATACCCTTTTGTTTGTTTACACCTTTTGTTTTTGGTTTGTGGTGTTTACAATTATATTTCATTGTACAATAAGTCATTAATCCTCACGGTCTTGTCTGTGTAATTAATAACTAATATTGCTCACTCATTATTTCACTGACACTTTAACATTATTTACAGTTATTTCCTATCATTTAAATTACATTAACTATAATAAACTATTGTATTGTACTTCTTGGTTTCAGTTCGGGGTTTTATTTATTTGGTCTGTTCGAATTAAGTATTTCATTTTGTTAAGGGTGGTCTTATTTTTCTGGGCCTACCTACTTATTGGACCTATTTGTTCTGTCACATTACAATATTAAGTATATTACAATATATGATATTGCAACTCAACGTCACTGAAGCGCTTTTGGTGGTCAGATTAGAAACTATTAATGTTTGTTTTAACTCTGAACTATTCAAACCTGAGAATTTATTCTATAATAATAGTAGCAAATTTAAATTACGTCCGATGTATCGGTCGTCGAGCCTGTGTGACAGAAACGTGACGCCCGATATATCGGACGATGGTCCACAAAGGACGCTTTTGTTATTTTTCAGCTCAACGTAGCAATACTGTAAAGTAAGATGCCATATTTATTGTTTCTTGTGACGCTGTGAAGCTTCTATTAATGCGATCCTTGTTTTTACGCTAGTCTTCTTGATTACAACAAAATAAAGCAAATAACAAGTTCTTTTTATATTTCTGAACTTTCTGTCAAAAATGTAAAACCTCTCAAAACCCTCCTCACGAACCCCGCGGAAGGAAATTCTGCTTGTGCCTCTGTATTCACATATAACTATGACTTTAAATGGTCCCGAGTTTAAAACGTTTATTTTACCATTTTTTTTAAATTTCCGATGCCCACCAATAATTCGTCCAACGGTCAGTTAAATCACGATCCTAAGGTTATAAACCCTTACCGTGAAAATATAATTTATGTAGGTACATTTTATGCATTTTACAGTCTGTTTGAACGATTTACAGGCACGGAAGACAAATTCTAACCGGTTTATTTTGACAGACAAACAACAGTCGCGCATTTTAATTGTTCAATGGCGTATATGAACTTCACTCTCATACAATGTTTTGGTTCTTTTATAGTAAGTTTAAGTGATTATTGCGGAGTGAAACTGCTCCAGTCAAGTATATTTAGCTGAAGAGCACTGTAGACTAATATGCTCCCTGAACTGTAAAACTCGTTCACTATTTTGAATAACATAAATCATTATTAGGTGAAATCAAATTTTCGAATTAAAAATTTTCTAAAGCCATGAAATAACGTTCTTCATACCGCTACCACCACGAGGGAATGACTGAAGATAAACGTAAGGTTAAAACTAACGTAAAAGTAAAATCTATTCCCACATAAAGAATATCACTTGATCTGTGTGTGTGTGTGTGTGTGTGTGTGTGTGTGTGTGTGTGTGTGTGTGTGTGTGTGTGTGTGTGTGTGTGTGTGTGTGTGTGTGTGTGTGTGTGTGTGTGTGTGTGTGTGTGTGTGTGTGTGTGTGTGTGTGTGTGTGTGTGTGTGTGTGTGTGTGTGTGTGTGTGTGTGTGTGTGTGTGTGTGTGTGTGTGTGTGTGTGTGTGTGTGTGTGTGTGTGTGTGTGTGTGTGTGTGTGTGTGTGTGTGTGTGTGTGTGTGTGTGTGTGTGTGTGTGTGTGTGTGTGTGTGTGTGTGTGTGTGTGTGTGTGTGTGTGTGTGTGTGTGTGTGTGTGTGTGTGTGTGTGTGTGTGTGTGTGTGTGTGTGTGTGTGTGTGTGTGTGTGTGTGTGTGTGTGTGTGTGTGTGTGTGTGTGTGTGTGTGTGTGTGTGTGTGTGTGTGTGTGTGTGTGTGTGTGTGTTCTCCAAGATGTACTAATACTACAATATTTTTTAGTTAAGTTACGATTTTTTACATCAATGACTAATTACGTCTACAGAAATATAAAATAAATATTGTAACCTGTTTACATCTCTTTTCAATAAAAATATTTTTAAAGTTAAAACTTTAAATATTTTAATAAATAAAGTACTGAAAGTACTTTGTTGTAATCTGAAACCCGGTCAACGGTCTGAAAGGTGGATGAGGCACGGCGGAGAGACCGGAAGAACCTAGCGGAGTAAACAATCCGATCTTGTCTCGCAATTTAATTCCTACTTTTCCATTCTATACAACTTCAATTGCAGTATGGTCAGGAAGAAGAGACACGGTGAAAATATGAAAGAATATTGGAGAAAAAGGAAAGAACAAAGAATAAAGAATTGAAATTGGCATGTGGTGCTTAGATGGCAGATACAAAAAAAAGTACTAAAAAAAGAGACACAGTGAAAATATGAAAGTATGCTGCAGAAAAAGAAAAGAACAAGGAATAAAGAATTGAAATTGGCATGTGGTCCTCAGATGGCCGATACAAATAGAAAAAAAAAGTACTAAAAATTATATAGGCCTACATGTTTATAGTAAACGTACGTGCTCACAATACGTCTGAATGTATCGGGCCCCTCGTTACCCAGTCACCGAGTTGACCCTTTGAGTTTGTCCCACAAGGTGAGAGAAATGTATACGGTAAAATTTCCCACCACACTGTCTAAAGAATTCTCTGATGTTCAGAAGTAAAGAAAAATTACTACTTTGAAGTGGTCCGACAGACGTTCCTACAATAAAACTTATTGTTATTTTTTAAGCCATATTTTATTGCAAATTTCATTTACAGATAGGCCTATAAACGATATCGTTAAACACGTTTCCCAAATTTTGTTGGTTTTTTAACTTTTTTTAAATTTGTTATTTTCTTAATATACATATAGGAATTAAGAGATTAGCATATTATAATATGTTAAGACGTTACAAAGATGTTCATTAACCTGTATACAAAACAATAATATTATGCAGTTGCGTATCTATAATATGGTCGGGGGGGTCCGCGGTTGGGTAAGCTTCATGAATAAGTTAAGGCTAATCAACATTACTAACGTTAAAGTGGCTGAAATTAAAGTAAACGGTAATAACAAAATTAAAATACGCGTTATTGAAACATTTTTTTACAAGATATTTCTTCACTGAATAGATTTTCTTATATTTCATATTTAAACGTATACGCTAATGCTGTGTAATAAACCTGTTTGTATATTTAATAAAGAGTTAATACTATGTTAGCGTACACATCTGAAAAAATAATAAAAGAGAATAAAATTTAAGAGATTAAAAAAATTCGTCAACTTTCTCGACCCTCTGGGGAGGTCCGGTCCCCGCGTAAATTCTCCCCTGATATTATGTTGTTGTCATGGACTGCAGTTGTATCATAAGTGCAGTAAATATTCTTCAATTTTGCAAAATGTTGACTTCCATTTTTGTACCGTAGTGCCCCAAAATTAAAAAAATTTTCAAAGTAAAATCTTTATTCCTGTTTGGACTGAAATTCCCTTTAGTCTAAGAGCCGATATGGATTTTTTTTTAATTTATTGAAAATTTTAACATTTTTTTTAGGCTTTAATGTCTAAAAATGTTGAAATTTTCAAAACTTAATTGTGCATTTTGTACATCTTCTTTACTATATCAACTGATTGCCTTATTTTTGTGAAGGTCCTTAGTCCACAGTATTGGAGTATATTAGTCCTTAGTCCTCCTTGAGACTATATTCTCGAACCTGTGCATGATCTCGATATTCCTTATCCATAGAGCCAAACTTTTTTTTTTAATTTCTGCTTTGGAATCGCTCTGTTAAAATTAAGATAACCGTAAGAGTCTTCGCTGTTACTTCAGATAACCGTCCAATCGATAAACAGAATTTAATTTCTATTTCTGGGCTTAGTTACACTGTGGGTTTGACGCTCGGCTACTATTCTGAAAGTTCCGGATTCGTATTCCGGGCGAACCGTAAAATCGAGCCACCACGCCTGTGGAAATGAATACCTGGGATAAAATCCTGTTAGACTGCTTAGCTGGTAAAAAAACAGGAGCTATTGTTGTTGTTGTTGTTGTTGTTGTTGTTGTTGTTGTTGTTGTTGTTGTTGTTGTTGTTGTTGTTGTTGTTGTTGTTGTTGTTGTTGTTGTTGTTGTTGTTGTTGTTGTTGTTGTTGTTGTTGTTGTTGTTGTTGTTGTTGTTGTTGTTGTTGTTGTTGTTGTTGTTGTTGTTGTTGTTGTTGTTGTTGTTGTTGTTGTTGTTGTTGTTGTTGTTGTTGTTGTTGTTATGTTACCTGCTGATGGGGCAGAAGAGTGGTTGTCCCAAGTGAAGAGGAGAGGAGCGTTGAGGGTACCGCGCCGTCTCTGAACCAGCTGTTATGGTAATCGATGGGTTTATCCAAATCGGTTTTTTCCCAAAGATCGGAGAGCTGTGCACTTTACGAAAACCGAGGTCAGCAAGGCGATGGCAAAGTGTCAAGAGAGGCTCCGTACTCTTGAAATGTAGCAAAGAGCTCGAGACGAGGAAACGAGAGGGTGTTGAACTGCAATGCTGATCGAACACCATTATATTGTGAGAAAGCGTGGAGAGCAGGTTTCTACCTGAACCAGCTTCCGAGCTGTCACGTGTATTTTCGATCCTACCTACATACGATGGGTAAAGCCTTGTCTGCAGACTGCCTGTACTGTCCGGGTTTAGAGGACGACGCGGACCATACTTCCTTATCCTTCAATTGTGATAGGTGGGCCACGAGAAGAGCGTCTCTGTTTGCGGATATAGGGATGGTAGCACCAGATAACCTCGTCGGAGCTAAGGTGGAAGGACGTCTGGAATCTTGTGGCACATTACGCAGAGGGCATCCTTCGGGTGAAGAATGGAGACTTAGAGCGTCTATGGAGTTAATCACTGTAGATGTGAGCCCACTGGGCGCAGCCAAATAGCCTAGTCTGAAGTAATGTGATAAACGGTTCTAGATTAGTGCTCGTTCGATGGAGGAGGGGATTTAGTGGGTAGTCCACTTGAGATGGGAGTCCCACACTTCGTGTATAATGCATTAATTTGCCAACTTCCTTAAAAATATTATTATTATGTCCAGTTCTTTTTGCTTGATATGCTTTCTGTGCCGTTACTTGTTATTCCCGTCCAACCAGCAAATAGAATTCAATATTAATTGATGACTCGTTGGGCACTTGGTGAAACATATTAATACAAAGGTTTTTTAAAAATATATAAACACTTGGTTCGTTTCACAGTTCACTTGGTAACTGTGAAACGTACCAAGTGTTTATATATTTTTAAAAAACCTTTGTAATAGAATTCAATGCCTAGTTCTTCTTGGTTTTATTTCTATTATATATTTTTAAAAAACCTTTGTAATAGAATTCAATGCCTAGATCTTCTTGGTTTTATTTCTATTTTAGCTTATACAAGGTTACATTATTTTCAGCGGAACTCGTTCTTCATTTATGTATGACTCTTCTGTTGAGCTAATTGGTGCAATGTATGTGTGTTATATTCCAGACCAACATTGTTTATGGCTATTCATGGACTGGTTATTGTGTCACACAGTTTAGTAGGCGTGGAAATGGTGAAACCTGCTTTCCACTCGTATACTACAACTTTATACTACGAAACGTGTTTCTGAATTTAGGAATACCGCTGTCCAGTCATCGCATCAGTTAAAACTGAACGCCCTTCAAAGAAATAAGAAACGTAGTGAGATACGGGTCAGCCCACGATAACTGACCGTAGTTATAAAGAACAAAACAATCCAAGTCCTATTTCCGACGTATGGATAAAACTGCATTAAAATAAATGAAACCTCGTAACATGTCACGTATGTGACGTGGATAAACTGAACTCACTGTTTTGAACGAAGTAGAACAAATTGTATTATTAGGCTATTTTAGAAGACTATTTATATTATTAAACAAAAAGCGATATTAGAAATTTTTTAATCATGACAAAAATAAGGAAAATTCCGGTTACACTACCAATTTTGTATAGTAAAATAACAATTGTATATCAGAACATCATACAATAAACCTTAAAATAACAATTGTATATCAGACCATCATACAATAAACCTTAAAATAACAATTGTAGATCAGACCATCATACAATAAACGTTAAAAATTTAAACGTTGGGATTCCGCATACTCGTACACTTGGATATATTTTTCCAATTCTGTATTCATTTTTTGGGCCCTACGTCATACAAACGTTGAAACTTCTAGAACAGTACATTGTATTCAGATTTTGATTAAAATTCTCTTTAACCTGATACCCCCCCCCCCATGTGGGATTTTGCGATTTTCGACTATTTTGAGCCCCATATCTTTGCCTCCCACCAGGGGCGTATTTACGGGGGGAACGAACGGGACCGGACCCCCCCCCAGAGGATCGAAACAGTTTAGGAATTTCGTTAATCCCTTGCATTATTACTATTTTCAGCTACTATAGTACGATCCCTTGCATTATTACTATTTTCAGCTACTATAGTACGCTAAAATAGTAGTAGCCTATCTCTTTCTTAAATATACAAAAGGTTTATTGCAGAGCATTAGTGAATACGTTTGAAAAATGAAATATAGGGAAATCAATTCAGTCAATAAGTATCTTGAAGTATCTTGTAAACAATAAGTATCTTGTAAAAAATGTTTTTAAATCGTGTATTTTTACCGTGCTATTACCTTTTACTTTAATGGGACTGATTTCAGCCACTTTAAATATAGTAATGTTGAATTGTTTTAACCTGTTTTCTTTTGTATGAAGCCCACACGACCCCGGACCCCCGCCAAGACCTAATTCTAGCTACACCGCTGCCTCCCACCACACCATTTTTGGGGATCAATCTAAAAACCAACAGAATTCTGCAAGGTAAAAGTTCGGACACATGTGCCAAGTTTTACGAAAATCGGTTGATACAGACATACCTCAAATAGACAGACGGTGGACTTAATACTGAGAACTCGCCACGATCGTTCTAAAGTTTCTGTATCGGAAGCAAAACTAAATTCTGAATAAGAAAATCTTGCCTTGCAGAACGAGTAACAAAGAGTTCCAGACACAGATCGTGTTCACTACTATGTGGAAACCGTCGGAGTTCATGCAACTGGAAAACTTCCACTTTTCTTTAACTGCGTTTCTTAACTACATCAACCACAAGAAAGTTCTCCTACCCATGTCACTACATAGGACAGGAATAGACGTGCCCCCCCCCACAAACGGTCACTTCAGATGAACTTTTTTTCGTCGTCTTGCGATTGTAGAATTGTTTAGTGATTGTGAACAAGATACAAAATTCATATCCCGTTATGTAGGTTAATTGTTTTACTCCGAACTTACTTTAAGTTTTAACTATACCTTACCACCATGTTAATTTTTTTCCACCTGTATTTTAACCTGTAAATGAATGTTACTTATTTCACAATATATGAAATGATACTTATAGCACAATTATATAACAATACAATATCACAATGAACCGACAAATAACACAGATATGATTGTATAGTCATACGTTAACAAACTTGTGTTGATAATAACACTTGTATTTTTATCTTCACCCATTCCTATCATTTATACTTTAGATCAGTAATGAATGGTGCAGCGTTTCATGTCCTTCCACCCACCCAGTATTGTTTGCTTGGACAGGGAACGTCATCCTGCTAGAGAGGCGGGCAGCTCGAGTAACTAGGAAAGGACGAATTTGAAATAAGACTATCAGAAGTGTGTTTCATCAGGGCTCAGTTGTGGAGATAATAGATAGAAGATCGCTGCAGTGGTTTGGTCACACAATAAGGACGGACAAAATTAAGCCTTAAGTTCATCAATGAAGAACGCCTAGACGGAGGTAGATGAAAGGATTATATTGAGAAGCTGAGCATTCGAGTAGACTTTGAACGCCTCACGTATCTATGGGTAACATTATCAAAAGATGCCAGAAGCGTTGAAGATATGAGCTTCACAATAAAACAAGAGAACTAGTTCGCTCCCTGATCTGCAGAACTCGCTCACTATTCTGAACGAAGTACGTTTATTAGTACATAAATCTCTCTATTAAATAGTCTGCCAATTTTAGGAAAAATCACAAAAATCCCGAACTGTCTTTAGTAACAATGTAACGTTTGTAGAGAACACAGTTATACAATAAACACCAAACATTCGGATTCGGGTTACCTATTAGTCTGCAACCCTCCTGGATATTCACAGTTCTTTTCAAATTGTTGATCTCTTTTTTGGCTCTGGGATCCCATAATTTTTAAATTTGCAAAACATAAAATTGCGTTCAGACGTTAGTTAAAATTCTTTTTAATTTGATACCCCACATTAATTTTTGCGATTTTATCAGAATTTTCACCCACGTTTTAGGCTCTAACGTACAAAAATTTAAATATTTTCAAAAACGAGCACTGTATTCAGATTGTGGTTTAAATTCACTTTATTTTGATGGTCCATATGAATTTTCGCGATTTTATCAACATTTTCACCCACTTTTTGGGCTCTGACTTCCAAAAATGTAGAAAGTTTTAAAAACGAGCACTATATTCAGGTAATGTTTTTAATTCACTTTATTTTAATGTCTCATGTGAATTTTTGCGAGTTTATCAAAATTTTCACCATTTTTGGACCCTAATCTCAAAAAATTTCTGAAATTTCCAAAAATTAATACTATATCCAGATTTGGGTTTAAAGTCCCTTCAATTTAATACATCACATGGGCTTTTGCGATTATTTCACAATTTCGACCTCCACAATTTATACCTCCCCCCCCCTCATTTTTCGAGGAATCAGTCTCAAAAACTATAGGGTCGTGTAGGATAAAAGCGTTGATACGCATGCGAAGTTTTACGAAAATCGGTGGATACGTTCAATAGTTATCGTGAAACATACCACAAACAGATAGACATCCAGATAGACAGATACCAAACGGTCGTATCAAAACTGCAAACTCGATTCGCTCGTTTAATTATCTGTAATATAAATATATTTTATATTTATGTATACATATTTTATGATTTATTTTATCAGTGTTTGCTTTGTACATACTGTTTGGTATTTTTAAATTTGTATTTAGCGAATCGTTAGACTTTTTTTTTTTGTTGATTCGTACCGGCAATTTTTTGTTTTTTTTTTGACCGGCATACGTGAAAGCCGTTTAATTATATATGATTGTTCATATTCGGTTAATTAGATTTATTATAAATTAACTCCCCTGATGAGCTGATATATGACGTACTTGGTTTCTGTTTCAGTAATACTTGTCTTTAAGACGAAAAAACATGATTATTTTTAGAATTAACACACTCATGTTTCCGATGACGCGTAGCGTTTCTCACGCATCGTCGTCCTAATGAAGTGTCCTCGTCTTGCTACAGTTATTTACTGTCTGAGGCCTTGATGTCACCGAGGCTTAAATTTCCGTACGGCTGAAAAATTTAAGGTTACCCACGTAAAGGAATTTCCAGATGAATGAGCGAGCCGGCCAGCGGTCGCGTTTCAGGGTAACGTATCGAAGTAATAGTATGAAATGAGTCAGAGCGCGGAATTGCCAGGAAGGAACGGGCTGGTAGGGGGCAAGATCAAGGAGGGGAATAGTGGGGAGTATTGTCCAAGTTGGGGAAACGCCTAGAGGTCTTCTTGACGAGTACCAAGAGTCTGTCCGCCAGTTGGTGTTTCGCTAGCAAAGCTTCAGGTTGCTTGTAGTGCAGTAGGGGGTCGTTCCTAAGTGGCAACACAGTTATATTGGCCAGGTATCCACACTTGTTGTTTTACTCGTGCGTGTGTGTGTGTGTTTTTTTAATTTATTTATTTAAGTCACAGCAAATCCAAATTTCTGTTGAAAACAATCAATATTATAAAGTGGGCTGTTTTATATTATATATATATATTTTTTTTTTTTGCATGATATGAGACAATAAGATAAAATCCTCATTATATACAAAACCCATTTGAGAAAGTTATTTGTTTGCACGCGTATTGACACGGGCGCGTAAATATTTAAATCGTTTGTGTTATTTAAAAATATTTAACTAAGCATTGTGTTGTGTTTATTATAAACGTATCAACATATGCATAATCAAACAAAGCTTTTGTTTATTGCCGAATCGGAATCAGGCAAGTTGTCTACATTTAAGGGACACTTATCGTGCGTGTCGAACAGTTAAAACACGTGGCTGCTACTTTCGGCAGAATAATATTGCAGCTGGACGCAAACTCGATTCCCTCTTGAGCGGTTCGTCACGGGAGCCGCGGGTTCGGTCGCATTCGCCTCCTCGTCTACAATCGAATACGGCTTTCGTGAAGTGAACCACAGCGAAACTAGGTATCGATTCGTCTTGCTAACCGGCTGCAGTTACTGCCCGCCTTTGTTCTCAACATGGCATTCTGTACTGCAGCTCATAGTTCATCGGACACAATCTAGTGTAGCCTTACATCGCATTTTGTCTTACGTACGGATTTTGTAAATTTTTTTAATGTGCGAATACGTGTCCGTACTTAACGCAGAACCGAAAACATTTGGATTTCCTAGAAATGAACGTTTGGTATTGTATGTTAATCTAAATATTGAATATAATTATTATTATATTACTTCAATACGAAGTATGATATCAATTTGTGCGTAATTTTTAATAGGAACAATAAATAAACTCCGTTTGGTTTCCTTTTGAATTCTGTTTTAAGGAAAGCTGTACCTTGAGGCTTAATGGTGTACATCAAATCAAACGTGCTCGCGTGCATGTGGATACATATTTGTACTATAATACAAGAAAATAATATTATGTCTTGAATATACGATTTGTAATATTCAATACTTCAATACAAATGTGTGTGTGTGTGTGTGTGTGCGTGCGTGTGTGTGTGTGTGTGTGTGCGTGCGTGTGTGTGTGTGTGTGTGTGTGTGTGTGTGTGTGTGTGTGTGTGTGTGTGTGTGTGTGTGTGTGTGTGTGTGTGTGTGTGTGTGTGTGTGTGTGTGTGTGTGTGTGTGTGTGTGTGTGTGTGTGTGTGTGTGTGTGTGTGTGTGTGTGTGTGTGTGTGTGTGTGAACACATACATGCTTACATACATAGCCTACATATATAAATAAGTATATATGTATAAATATATTAATTAAATCTGGAGAAGGGAGAGGAGAGAGAGAGAGAGAGAGAGAGAGAATAGAGAGAAAATCGCTCACCACTTAATAGATTAGAATATTTATTATCTATATGTTCGCATATACGTTTGTAATTTAACACCGGGTGATACTGTAACCAGCAGGTTTGTGTGCGAGTGTGTGTTGGTGTCACTGTAGCGGAAACCTGTGCTTAGACCGCGCTAGTGACACCCACCAGACCAACTGACGATCAGTATCATCAGTGTGCACTCGATATGGTCTGTGCCTTCCACCCACATGAAAGACTCTGCCCTTTCCTCTTTCGATTGAAATTCAGTAAATGAAATTAAACAGCATAAAAGTTATTTGAAAAGCATCGCCCCTACTAGCCCGCTCGTGTTCAGGGGTGGAAAATAACGCCTTCCTTTTCGCCCCATCAAAATCGCCCCATTGTACTAATTCCGCAAGATATTGAAGATAAATAAAAAAATGATTAGGTACGTGAAGAGTTCAAGTTTTCAACTTATTTCGACATTATCATTACGAAAACAGTCTCCTCAGGGGTTCGCCATCCAACAAAATACTCGAAACAACCTTTAAAAGTCAAGTAGATCGATGCTGTGGAGCGTCCAGAATGCATGTTTAGTTAGGGAACAATTTCTGCCAAACGTCACTTCGATTTATATATAAACAAAGTATTTAATCATAAGAAACTTGTAACTATTTCAAATTTAAAAATACAAAATTTAATTTCAAACATTTTCTTTTGAAAAACGATTTATGCATTTTTTTAGTATTCTTAAGCCGCTTCATAGATAGTTTAAAACTAAAGCTAAGCTCTCCAGAAAAAACTATTTCATTTTCTCTAATGGAGTAATGCAAAATATTTAAGTTTTCTTTTTAATTTTATGTAGGAAATATTTTTTTATTTCCCTCTCGCAGATCTTTCCTAATTAGAAATAACAAATTATTCGTGTAATTAAAATTATAGATAGGGACATAGAAAAATAGGTAGATAGACAGATAGATAGATAGATATTTCCATTAATAAATTACATATTATAAGTCATATAGGCCAATCATGAAAGTTAAACTTGCATCCTATCCAGTATATTTTGTTTGGTGTCAACTGCACATACCAGTCTCTGACAGTATAACATTGAAGTATGACTCAAACAAAAACAATACTTTAAATTCGGTGGTGTTTGCTTACTACAGACGTTAGCTTTAACGACTTAGGAATCATAAATTCTTATCAGTCATGAACTAACGAAACTTTAACTCTTACAATACGCAGGCCTACATGGTTGTAAACATTTAAACTTTCCATTATTGCAGTTTAACTTTGGGCATCGAAACTTCGTAATGGTCTGTTACCGAATGTAACCGACAGTCTGTTGTTTAATTCCGTGCCGCAATCGAGAATTTGTCAATAACAATATTTCTTTTCCAACAATTGTTTGGTATCAGACAGATGTGTGAATCAGACTAATGGTTAGGCAATAGCATTACCACGTGCGTCGCCGGACAAAGAAATCCCCGCGCAACGCGTTTTCCTCAAAGTGCACCTGTTACATCCAATTGTGTCATCGATCAACTTCTTAAGGTACTGCATTGTTGCCCAACCTACGACCACTGAAAGTCGCTGACCATTTCGAAAAGTGTTATTTCTCCATTTTCGAACACGTCGTCAGAAACTGTTGTACGAGCAGTGCCGTATTCCCCTATGGGCTGGGAGGGGGCTGACTGTTCACCGAATATAAATGTCTCTTTCTGAATGCTTTCAACCACTGAAAGGGGTCTTTTTCGAAACTGAAAATTATATAAATTTTATTAAGAAATGCTACGAAATAAATCTGTTTCTGGATAGTTTAAGCCTTTTAAACACAGAAAACGACTTATTCACTAATTACATATCAGTGCTATAACTAATGACTTTGATCTAAACGATGAGAAAGGAAGTTCATTTTAATATATATTTTTTTTAACTACTGAGGTGCGTCTGGCTGTTTCGTTAAACCAAGTGGATATTACATTTTTAAGAATTGGCTCCATCATTTTTTTGTCTTAATGCAAATGCACTGTCTATATCTTAAATATTTTCACTGCGTATGTGGGCAATAGAATATAGAATACTGCTTAACGTACAGAATTAAAAAAAAAATTCAAGTAAAATAACTAATTATAATTGAACGAGCGAAACGGGTTTCTAGTTGTGATTCGAGCGTTTGCCATTTGTCTGTCTGTCTATCTAACTTTTTGAGGTATGTCTCAAGATAACTTTCTAAGGCATTATCCGATTTTCGTAAAACACGGTACGCTTGTCCACACTTTTACCCTACCTACACTCTTACTTTTACGTAATGTTTTTGAGACTGATCCCTCCGAAAATAGAGCGGTGGTATGCAAAAATGTGGGGAACCAAATTGTGAAAAAAACGAAACGCAAAAGCCAGTGTGTGTATCAGATTAAAGGGAATTTAAACCACAATCTGAATATAGTGTTCAGTTTTTAAAACTTCTACATTTTTGAACGCCAGGGCCAAAAAGTGGGTGAAAATTTGGTAAAATCGTAAAAATTCATGTGGGGTATCAAATTAAAGATAATTTTAACTAACGTCTGAATATGGTGTTAGGTTTTGGATACTTTAGAATTTTGGGACCCAAGGGCCCAAAATAGAGATAAAATGTTTGAAAGAAATTGTGAAAATCCAGCAGGATTGTAACCCAAGTCAGAATGTTTCGAGTTTTTAATGTTTATTTTATATTTTAAAATAGTTATATTACTATAGAAATAGTAGAGAAATGTGGGTTTTTGTAATTTTCCCTGAATTGAAAAAATTATCTAACATCGAAATTTATGTAATAATTAACGTACTTGGTTCAAAATGGTGAGCGAGTTCTGCAGCTCAGGGAGCGTAGACCTATTAGTTTTTAATCTTTCTAAGACTGAATTTACAATAGTACAAATATAACATGTGGTTATTAAAATAACGAACGTTATTTTATGGTGAGATAATTATTAATATTTTAACGCTGAATTTACTGGAAACTAATGAATTTTACTGGAAACGTCGATTTTATTGCCTCTGATTACCGTATTTCCGCCTACTTTCATGGACTAAATTTTTGTCAAAATAATACGATGCGACCGTTACGCGAAACATCGACTTTCAGACAAGGTACAGGTTTTGAAAACGAATAATGGTATTAACAAAGTTAGTTTTAGGCTAGTTGTTTATAAAAACGCAACATTTTAATTCAGTTATTAAACGGAACGGCAACGAACCTTTTGGAGGCTGACTGACCGAGGACAAGAATTTCTACACGTTTTGTTTTTTCGGGTTTAAGAAAAATGGGTAGAAATGATAAATAATTTTTTTACCTGGCAAATTACAGTATTAGACTAATTCTAACAAAAATTCCTTTTTCTATGAAAAAAGTTATACTTTTTACGAGCACCAAAAATGAGATGCGACCATTATGTGGAAGGCAGTGAAAAGTGAGCATTACAAAAATAACAACGGCTGCCAGAATAAAAAAATTCTATTTCCTGCCAACGTTCGAGTATGCTACCGAGTTGCTTAACGACTCTGTTCCATGACTGTATCGATTATTCTTTTTCTTTTTTTTTTACTAATTTAACATCAATGCTGTAGTTTCGTGACTCAATTCCGTATGAGGTTTCAAATTAATTCGATAGTTTATGCGAGCATTGAAAACGCGGCTTGTTTGAAACAAAAGGGAAGCCCGCAACTAACCCAGTTGTGTACATACAGCGCTTTAAAATGATTTTAACCGGAATTGTATGGTACTAATCGAATTGACCAGAAATAATTCCATTATTCTTCATTAGTTGGGTTTCACTTTGATGCTCGAAAAAACACCGTCAGTCAGTAACTAAAATTCAATATAGGCCTAAAACTGATTGAAAATGTTTATTAATTAAAATGTCAATTAACATACAAAAGGATTATTTATGTGTAGTTGTTTTTGGTTCTATTGAGTTCCAGCCGCTGAAAGCCTGTTTGCTTTGATTAACGGTCCCAGTAGCGGCGAATGGCGATTCGTGTCATTTCTTGAGTTTTCACAACGCCGACTTTGCGTGAACACAGCCGCATACACGATCTTTAACCTTGGGATAATAACAAACATTAGTGTCAATTGTATTGTTTTTGTGACAGTTCAAACATTGAGTCACATTGAGTCTATTAGCGAAAGTTTCCGTCAACTAACCGGACACAATTTCAAATATTTTGTTTCGACAGAACTTATCGTATCCAGGACCTGTGTGTGTGTGTGTGTGTGTGTGTGTGTGTGTGTGTGTGTGTGTGTGTGTGTGTGTGTGTGTGTGTGTGTGTGTGTGTGTGTGTGTGTGTGTGTGTGTGTGTGTGTGTGTGTGTGTGTGTGTGTGTGTGTGTGTGTGTGTGTGTGTGTGTGTGTGTGTGTGTGTGTGTGTGTGTGTGTGTGTGTGTGTGTGTGTGTGTGTGTGTGTGTGTGTGTGTGTGTGTGTGTGTGTGTGTGTGTGTGTGTGTGTGTGTGTGTGTGTGTGTGTGTGTGTGTGTGTGTGTGTGTGTGTGTGTGTGTGTGATAATACGGTACTAATTACTATTACTCTACAGATACAAAATGGCTTCATTTTGTACGGCATAAGTAGCTTAGGAACGGTCCGACATGCAAAGAAAGTAGTGGGGCCAGCCGACCGTTATTAAACAGGTGTACATTTTACGGTGCTGTCCGAGAATCGAACCCGATAACTCAAGGTTAATAGTTTAGCACCATTTTTACTTGTCCACTACAGTTGCGGCACAGACTGTAGGAGAATGTTTTGTTGACGTATTAAGATTATTAAGACTTCTTATATTCGAAGATCGTATACGTGAGGTCTACGTAATCTCGATATCTTAACATAAGAAGTCGCGTTACTGTAGTACATACGTTCACACATGACATGTGTACTAGCCGACTAACCGGAAGTAGAGTAGAGTGACATAGTGAAAATAAAACAGACTGTTAAAAAACAGTTCAAAAGTTGAAGAAAATAAAAATGAAATTAGTGAATGTCTAGCATTGAATTATAATTTAGATAAACTAGAAATATTGGAAAGACGAATTATTAGGAAAATATTAGCCCACGAGAAACTTCAGAAGGCTGGAAATTGAGAAGTTATGATGAAATATATAAAAGTATAGAAAATATAACAGAAACAATGAGAAAAAGAAGACTATTATTTTTTGGACATTTATATAGAATGGATGACAATAGTTTGACAAAGTAAATCTTGAGATATCTATGGGGGAAGAAGTCAACATTAACGAAGTCCAAAAGGATTTAGAAAAAAATAATATACACGCAGAAGAAGCAATTGAGAGAGAAGTTTTTCGGGCAAAAGTGTTGAAAATGGAGGGAGTCCAGGGTAGGAGAGACAAAAACGCAGGTTCAAAGTGGACTGAAGACAGGAAGAAAAGACACAGTGAGAAGATGAAAGAATTCTGGAAAAAAGAAAAGAACAAAGAGTAAAGAATTGAAATTGGCATGTGGTCCTTAGATGGCCGATACAAAAAAAAATGAAATAAATGAAAGTCATTATAAGATTAATTTACTGCATTTACTTGATGTAAAATATATGCGTATTTCAGAATCTCGTTAAGAACAAAAAATAAAATAAATAAGAATGCAACATTAAAACCTAACTAAAAACGTTTAATAAATTCTGTGGATAAACTGAGACCGTATAAATGTACAATCAAAATTATCTTTTACAAAAAACGATTTTGATAGAATGCGATTTTTAGGCCTACATCAATTCGTCATGAAGAACGTCTGTACCAAGTTCAACTAGTATGCTCCCCGAGCTGCAGAAATCACTCACTATTTTGAAAGAAATATAGCCTATTACATAAAATGAGATATCAGGTCATTTTTCAATTATGACGAAAATCCCGATTTCTCTACTTTAGTTTAGTAATATAACAATTTCAGATCACACACTCATGCAATAAACACTAAAAATTCGGATTTGCGTTAGAGTTCCTTTTAGTCTGACACCGTGCCGGACTTTCACAATTTTTGCAAATTTTTAACTCTTTTTGGGCCTTGGGGGTCCCAAAGTTTTGAAATTTTAAAACTTAACACTACATTCAGATGTTAATTAAAACCCTCTTTATTTTGATTATTCAACGTGAATTTTTGCGACTTTATCAAATTTTTACCGACTTTTTGGGCCCTGACGTCCATAAATTTTCAATTTTTAAAAATAAACATTATATTCAGACCGCGGTTTAAATTCCCTTTAATTTGATACCACACATTGATTTTTGCGATTTTTTAAATAATTTTAACCCCTAATATGTTTGCCTCTCACCCCCTATTTTTTTGAAGGGATCGATCTCAAAACGAATAGGGGTCTGTAGGGTAAAAGTATAGATATGCGTGTGCCAAGTTTTATGAAAATCGGTTGACGCATTCAAACGTTATCGTGAAACATACCCCAAATATACAGACAGCAAAGGACAAATGCCAGACGGACAACTCGCCTCGACCGTCCAAATGTGCCTCGATTTATGTGCTTTCAAACTAAGTCCCGTTTGAAATGCAGTTGCTTCGCGACAACGTCACCTTCAGGATGTGGTACAAACTGTACGAAAAGAAAACGAACAGTAAATCGTAGAGTAAAGCAGCGCTTCTGTTCGACTCCGAGCGATGACATGTGGGCCTACGTCAGAATTCACTTACAACTGTTTAATCGCAATAGATTAAATACGCGCAAAAACCGTGTGTTTCACTGAATGATTCGTGAATTTTAGAACCCCAAACTCTATTGGTTCTCGTAGAAAAAATCGTGTCGTTTCACGCCTTTTCAATAAATGTCGTGAATTTTAAAAACCTCCCGGCGTTAAACGAGGACTTATTTTCTATTATTAATAAGACTATTATATTATAGACTATAGACGGCATTAATATTTTTTCAACACAGCAAACTCTAAAGAAACTGTCCTCTAATTTTGGTAGGCATGTTGTTTTATTTATTTATTTTCGTTTAAAAGTTATTAAACTCCGGGATGACTGGGAACAACGGTGCCCGGATCAAAGAGTCTCTATTATAGTTCTACGCACCGTCCTAGTTCAAATATTGTCCAAACGTTGACACAAATATTTTAAATTGTGCTCGGTTAATTGAGGGAACCTCGCGACAGTATAGTCAAACGCCAGTTGCACGGATGGACGACCGCGGCGCGGTGGCTCGTCGGCTCGAGACAAAAATACATACTGTACCATGTGAGCACAGAAATTGTAAATTTCGACAAAAAAGTCAATTAATAACATGAAAGTAAATGAAAATATACCGTGTCAGGAGAAAGGAGTAAAATTTTGAAGATACGAAAACAAGAAAATGGCCGAGAAAAAATACACAGATATCCTACACAATTTAAAAATATTTAGCTTAAGTTAGGGTTTCCATTTAGTGGAACGGTCCTTGTTTTTGACAAAATGCCCCGTCGTCCCGAAAATTCCCCACCCCCTTTACTTAGTGTTAACATTGGTTGTTAGGTACCGCTTTGCCTAACAGCAGCAAACAGTAGCCTAACAGTAGTCTTGAAGATTTAGTGTGTAGAAGTGGTTTTAGTGATTAGTGATTTCTAAAATTATGCTGAAACGTTAGCGCAGTATCAGATACCGGAAGTGGATTTCATTTTTTGAAAGATTATGTGGAATGCGGAATGTACAAAACGAAATTATGTATTTCTCGTGCTAGACGCTGTGACATCACTAAACACGTAGAAACAAGAAACAAAAGAATATACAAATTTACCCTTCAAAACAAAGCTTTAAGCAATAGCATTACGCCGTATCTAAGTAAAAATGGAAAGGGCAATTGTCATTCGTAGCTCATAAAACTTTACTTGTACACAGTTATATTCACAAATTACAAAAGAAAAAAAACTTATAGAGCAAATAAAAAAAAACTAATAAATATGTAAAACAAATGACATTCTAGAAACGTCTTATGATTGTGGGCAGTAATACTATTTTAATACGTTTCTGTGTACTTCTCTTCAATAGAAACTGCGGTACTCTTATCTACAGAAGGTTTATTTCGATTTTTGACTTGTACCACTTTTTAATGAAATGTCCCACTTTTTTAGGCTACAAAATTGCAAATGTCCCACTTTCTAGTAAAAACATTATGGTAACGCGCTAGCTTAAGTATTAAAATAAGCAGAAATATAAGCGAATGGCTATACCGGTAAGAGTGTCGTATGTTTCGAAACACCGGGGGAAAGAAGTATCGCACGGACTAATCAATGACGAATTGGACTCACGTGATATGTGAGCACTTTCGAAATGTGGCATTTTGTCGTAAGGGTAGCGTGCGATTCCAGTTAGGTCGCATTCCCCGCAAAGGAGATTCGCACAACCAGGACGAATAACAGTACCCTGAGACGTATATGAACTAAACGGAGGTTTTAAATAGACTGAACCGACGACTTTCAAAGCGAAACAGCAACAACTAGCCTACAGCGTCTACTGTATTATTACATTAAGTGTTCTGGTCCTCTGACTTGCTTTCAATAATCCCCTATCGTTAGCTTACTCCTTCAGATCGCAGTATTTCCATTATTTTCTTTTTTTAATTAACCAACTCAAAATTCTTCTCTTATTCTCTTTCAAACAGTGGCTAAGCTTCGCTTTTATAAAAGAAAATCGTTTTTCTTAAAGACTAAAAACTATTTGTTTAGTTTAATCATTTATAAAATTATTGATAACTAGTCGTGATTGATTATAATGAGACATTTTAAATCGACTGTTAAACGAAACGACGACTGGGTTTGTTGCAGATTGACGGCCGTTAGTTCTTAACTAGACAGAAAACGAATTTTTACACGTTTTTGTTTGTTTAGTTTTAAGAAAAACGGATGAAAATGGTAAACAATTTTTAATCAAAAACTTGCATTACAACAACTATTAGAATAGAATAGGTCCAATAAAAGTTTCTAAAGGTTTACAAGGCTTTCGATCACCGTAAATATCATTAAGCAAGGACGACCATTACGTTGTGAGATACGGCAGCAGTTTGGTTAGGATCTGCTTGAAGATGCAAATAATATTTTTAATACTTGACGACTAACTCACTACATTTTAAGGTTACCGACATATTTAAACGCGATCGTGTTCCACTTTTGTGAAAATCCACAGCAGTCATGGTGCAGTGTAATTCTACCACGATAACTGGTCACCCGCCGCCTTCACGGTCGATGCCTAGGAATCCAGTTTCGCCGGTTCAAGTCCTCTCTCAGTCCCCCCCCCCCCCTCTCTCTCTCTCTCTCTCTCTCGCTCACTCGCTCACTTTCTTACTCCGTTTTTGCCTCGACCGTGTCTTGCGCACTCATACCGTCGTCAGTACATTATTTTGCTTATACTTCGTGTAGGCGTACACATATAAAGCCAACACGTTCGCCGTACATGGTGAGACGCGTGCGTGTGTGAGAACGCGTTCTTTCCTGTCCACTGTAGAATGACACGCTTGTTGACATATCGGTTCGAATTTTTCAACTTCGATCGTATTAAACTCGCGTATATTAAATTGACAAGCTTAAGAACATTAAAATGTTCGTAGTTGGAACGTACGTCTGAATGTAGGGACTCGGGAAATGTTGAATACTTGACCTACGAACTGTACGTATAGAAATGGGGATACGAACCCCCTTAATTCGTCAGGGTGGCGACATCTTCCTCTTTTACAGTAGGCTACTGTACCGGGGTAGACGTAGAGTTTACCTGAAGAGTGACGCAGATGTACTGAATACTGTACCCAGAAGGTCAGGTACGGCCAGATTCTTTATTTTCTGGTATTTTTACCTGATCTTCAGACTTCGAACGAATGTACTTTTCGTCATCGTACATATGGCGATCGCAAGTCCCGGATACCACTGTTGTTTCCAGTTTCTACTGTCTTAGGCAGGTTTTTTAGTTCCATTATATACGTTCCTCATTTTAACGTCATTAACCTCTTCCTTCTTTATCCGTTTTACCCTTCTACTTTGCCCTCAACAACGGTTGTTAATATTCCTCTTCTAACACGTCCTTTGCCTTACTTCTTCAGGATTCGTAACCACCTCGATACACTCATTCTGACATCCAATTTTATCATCCATTTTTCTCCATGTCCGTATCTCAGTTCTGTATCTTTCCCTTTCCCTCTTATTCCACCTTTCGTATCCGTTTAACAGAATACTTCACCAGTCTTTTTAATTTCTAGATCCACGATGCAACGAAACACGCCCTGTTTGCCAAGGCAATCACTGTGTACCCATGATTTCGTTTTAACATTGCCTTTCTATCTCGTCTTCTTGGGTTGGAGGGATTTCCCCCTAGAGACCTGCTTACTAAAACCTACATTATTTTTCATTAATTTACTTTCTCGACTAGCCTCGTTCTTCTGTTCCAAACGATAGTGAAGAATAAATCGTTTACTTCCACCATGTATCTTCGTCACCCGCACACCGCTGAATGGTATACAGAAGCTTCGTCTTAACACATAACATTTTTATTTAATACAGTTTTTCTCAAGAACGTACACCATTGTGCGACAATACCACTTTTTTCCAATAAAATCTTATTTCCACAAAAAATTTAGATTTCCAGTATATAACAAAACTTAATCTATCCTTATACGATATTGTTCTTTCCAACATTGCGAATAGACTCTGTCTTGAAGCCGGAACATTTCTGATATATTTATCGGAAGAAATAAGAAAACTTCCGTTACGCCTGTTTCAATATATCACAGCAGATTCTCTACCTACTCTGTACATATAGTTCGCTAAAAACCGAACTGCTTAAAATTAAGGAAACTAAATGTTTAACACGTATCGCGTACCTTTCATTCGCTAAGACAGTCTAGAAAATAAATCAGAATATGATACTTTCACAGTAATTACGAACAAAACTCGAAAAAGATAAATGAGAAATCAGTATTTTTAAACGAAAATCTCTTGATTAACCACGAGAAATCCAATTCTTAACGCTCTCTGCTGAACATACATAGAATTGGCAACACCGGCCTGTTGCCATGGTGATGTGCAGTACATTATCACGTGACAAGATTCGTGTTTAGAACAGGATTTGTTTTGAATAACGACACGCCCTTCGAAACGTAATCCCGGATATCGGATACGCAAAGTGCATCAATGTCGCGAACTCTCCGGTTCTATGTCAAGACCAGACGAGGCCAACGAGTCGCTTAGTCTTTGCTACGCTGTTTACCTAAGGCTACCCACTAGGCAGTTGTTATAGCATAGATTAAGCACTCAGGCGATGGCAAAGTTATGCCTCGACGAAATTCATATAACGTTTAACTAAAATGTTATTTCCAATCGTAAACATTTTTAGTAGACTACTTACTTACTTCTAATAGACATGCGTATTCAAGTAAACATATAAACACATTAACTTACACACACACACACACACACACACACACACACACACTTGTGTGTATGCTGTGCTCATACATCTATATCTATATTTGGCCTATATCTGGATAGAATGATATGTGGGTACCGCAACTAGCGGCTGGTGGCGCGTAGTACTAGCCATACACCGTCACACTAACAAAAAAGCCGCGCGGTACGCCTTGGTCCTTAACGGACTGTGGAGCGGAGGTTTATTATTTATTTATTTTATGATATGTGGGTTGGTAAAATGTGGGTGAAAAAATGGTGTTGTAAGGAGGTTGCTTAAAATAATCAATCACTTATCATTAATCACTAATCATTAAGGATTTAAAATCATTAATTTATTTATCTTACAAGTAGAGAAATAATTTATACCATACATACGCACACACTCTCTCTCTCTCTTCTTTTTTTGTATTTCCAAGAATGTATATATTCATTTAATAGGACACTGCGTTTTCTTTACGTAAGAAATTACTAACATTATTACCAATTATTATTAATGATGTAGGCTTACGTGTCAAGGTATACGGATATTCTCACACTTAACGAGACATGTTTCGGGGCGCTAATTGTGTGTGTGTGTGTGTGTGTGTGTGTGTGTGTGTGTGTGTGTGTGTTGTGCGTGCTCTTGCCAAAGAAAATAAAACATAAGATAAATTACTACGGATTTTGTGATCAAGCATACTCTACGCACAATGCTCACTTTGCACGGGTACTCAGTGATGTCTTCCAGTTTCCATCGAAATAAAGTAGTATCACGGATAATCTGTTAATCAAGGTCGTTAGTTGCCGAGTGCAATGGTTATTTCTGACGAGAAAGAGCATTGCATGCTGCCCAGTCCGTCCCTGTTCGACAGGAGCCTATAGCATGGCATTTTTAAAAAATGTTTTATTGTGTGCCATTGTGTGGCACATTTTTTAATTTTCCAGCAGTTTTTTTAATTTTTTGCTTTACTTGTCACCTTCGTGCATTTATATGTCTCACTTCTTATTTTTATATCTTATCTGTCACTCAGTGGTGAAACAGCCGGGCCCGCAATTTGGGGGGGGGAGCCTGCGGACTAGGGGCCTGCGTAAACATTTTCCATATGAACCACTGAACATAAGTAAAACCATATTTCTCCGAAAGTATTTAATATCAAAAACAACTTATTTTTTTACTATTAGTTTACCAGTACCTAATTATGTACTTTGAGAGCAGAAATTATTTTGCTGACTGCACAATAGAGCGGTGATTCCAGTTAAGAATGCACCGAGACCAGTTAAGAATTAAATTTCAAGTAATATTATGAAATACAAAAATACAAATATCCTATTTTTTGTACAGTAAAATGCCTTAATCTCAGACAAGTGAAATGTCTATTCCAACGCGAATATTAGTCCTGTACTGAAATTATTGCAAACCATAAGGCTATAAGCAGATGACAGAAAGTTTTAAAGGTGAAATAGCTTTCTGGTGTGTTTAAAAGTATGAGATTAGTTGATAAGTGTACGGTATAAAATTTAATTTACGGTATAAAATTCACTGACTTCATATATTTAATTTATTACAATATGTACTTTTTTCAAGACGAATTCAAGTTCAATAAATGAAAAAATTATAATTTGGTTACCAGTGGCATGTCTGATAATCAGTATTTTTTTTACATTGATCAAAGATATCAAAGATACTAAATAACAAATCAAATTATTAATCGAAATAAAAGTTATATTTTATTTTGAGTATAGGCTACGTTATACAAGAAAGAACAGTTTAAGTTACATAATGTTAGTAGTTGCCACAGCTGTAAGGAGGGAACAACGGCATGGATTAAGTAAGGGTAGAAAAGGGGGGCCTTTCAAATAAAACGATGAACATCGATCGCCAAGGACAGGAAACAATGGAGGCGGATGATTATGGTGGCTACGGTTCGACTCCGAATTGTGACGCCATAGAAGAAGAAAGGGGGGTCCGGTTACGCCACTGCCGTCACTATTGCGCTGAGTATACTGTCGGAATAAAGAGAATTGTATAACGAGTAATAGAATAAGTATCGATATTCGAACTTGAGAAGTTTCACCGAACCGACAAATAAAATAACTCTCCACGTGAGACTTACAACTCGGAGAGACTGCGAGGTCAACAGGAGTATTTATTATTTCGTTTTCTTAAAATCTGCGGGACGTTCAGTCATTTTTTTTTGGGCTTTTCCGCATTATTATTTTGCGGGTAATTTTTAAAACGTTTTCAAGCTAGCGCTTTGGTTATTCAATAACTACAAACAGCGCGTGCATTGCGAAATACCATCTGCGCCGTTCTCTGTATAGTTTATTGCACTGTGATTATGCAAACTATGTCCCTCTTGTTTTCCTGCTAACCGTAGCTCGTAATTGATACGTTTCTCGTTTTCCTCGTTTTCCGTTACTGATTTCTACTTTCTGCTCGTCATCGAACTCGTTTAAATGATCATATACTCGCCGGAATGGAAAATTAAAAGAAATAAAACGTCTAATTAAAATTTCTATGTCAAATTAAGTTTTAGCGATGAATCTTGACGTTGCACGGTTCAAACACGTGTTGGCAGACTTTGTTTAACAAAGTGGTAGACAGCCATATGTAGAGTTTAACACGTCGTTCTTCAAGTAAATTATTTAAATAATTTAAAACTACTTTTTCAGGGAACTTACTTGTGCAGAGCGATCGTATCCTATTTGTCAGTGCTTGGCAGTTTCTGTCTTTGCCGATTCTGGCTCCTTGTTGTGCGCGTTTCATAGTGTTAAATTGTCAATATATTTTT
The DNA here is from genome assembly GCA_034769895.1 of Magicicada septendecula. NCBI lineage: Eukaryota > Metazoa > Arthropoda > Insecta > Hemiptera > Cicadidae > Magicicada > Magicicada septendecula. Next base: position 342,022,076 of record CM068376.1, read on the forward strand.
GTTTCCAATACAGTATTGTGTTTAGTGTTTATTTGTATTTGTTCAGGCATTAGGTCCAGTCTGTTGTTTTTGTGATTTTTGTATATATAAAACTTTTCTGAGATATAAGTTTTTCAGATTTTGCTATTGGTTTTAAGAGTTTTTAACATATTTTTTGTGTCGGGAAAACGGGATTTTCTTATTAACATACGTGGCGCTACATAGCGCTTAATATATAATCGGTTTGAGAAGGACTTTCTTGTGTTCAAGGTATCGATAAGTAATTGATTTAAAGTTACCGTTTTTTACTCGTATTATCTGTTCTGTAGTGTGTGGTGTTCGTTTGTTTTCTGTACCCTTTATATGATGTATTTGTTTAGTATCTTTGTTATTATACTTATATTATGGTTTGTGTATGTTGTAGAGATACATGTTGTAATAGAATTGGAAACTATATTGTTTATTTGTATTATATTTTTCTTCTTTTTTGTTATATTTCGTGTCTTGTTTTTATTTTATTACATTATTCATCTGCTATGTGGTGTACGATTTTCCTTTCTTCACTACTATCTTACGGTTGTAGCAGAATTTTTATCTGGAACCAGTTTTTTTTAACATTCCTTGGATTTTGTTACTCCCCCCTCGAAAATTAAAATTATTCTGTTTCCTTCTGATACAAAGACATTTGCGACTAACGGGTGGCGTAAACAGAGCCCGGGTACGAGCTGGCCACTCGACGAGTCTGAAGAAAGTGGTCAGTGAAAGCGTTCAATGTCGTCGGACGGGGTCCGTCACGTGATCGTCGGAGGATCGTTACGGGATTGCGTGACTAGAACTACGCTCGATAATATGCGTAGCAACGTTTTGTGCAGTGATTTTGTACTTTTTCGTTTCGTCTAGTACAATTTCCCCGCTAGTGTTTCGTGTACTGATCGTTTCAACTTGTAGCGACGAAAGCTGCTGTGAGGTTTGCTCGTTGACTAGACCTAATTTTAAAACATTGGTGCTGACGTTTCGACTGAGCTTGTTGTCAGCATCAGGTCCCGTATATGGGCAGTACAGAAATAATACCCGCGTAATGGGTATTACTCTACTAGGGATATTTTAATTATATTTTATTAATGTAAGAATGATAATATATGTGTAATAGTTGTTGCAAGCGTTACACACACACAGACTTTATAAGTAACTCGTTGAGTTTCTTGCAGTGTGACTGTACAATATTATATATTATCAAATCATTACTACTTACTTCTGCAAGTAGTTTTATCTTACTTTTTATCACTTTAATTGGCCTGACGAAAGTTTCACAAAGTGTATCTCTATCTTCTGGTTCAAATACATTCTGTGAAACGTGCGTCATGTCAATTTAATCCAAGATACAACTACTTCCAGAATTAAAAATAATTTGATTATATAATATTGTGTGTGTGTACACATCAAACAAATACAAGTAATTTCCGTCATTCTCCTTTGATCATGGTTCTCCATTTATCTGTGTCTTCAGCGTCTTGCAATTTGAGTTCATACTTGTCCATGTCACAGTCAATCCATTTTCTCCTGGAATTTCCACCTCCTTCTTCTTCCCTCTGGCTCCCACTCTGCCACTGCTTTTGGGATTCCTCCTTCTTCCATTCTTCTGAGACGCTAGTACCACGTCAATCTTTTCTGTTCCATCGCTTCCACAACCGTGTTTTCCACTTCCATTACTTGCCTGATGGTTTCATTCCTCACTCTTTCCATCCTGGATCTCCTAGTCGCTCTCCGTTGCTGTTGAAAACGACCTCTTCTGATGCTGTATGTTCGTCGTCCATTCGGGAGTGCCTGTAACCCCTAGAGGGCGCGGTCTCCAGGTGGCGGATAGTGAGATGCCTCCCCGGATACGGGTGGTAGCAGGGAAATGGAATACCTCCCACGGACCGACAGGCACTGCTGCCTTGCGGTACGGCATTCGATCGTCAAAGGCTACGGAAGACAACCTTAACAAAAATTACCTGGTTGATGCAATAGGCCAGCTCCTCACTAACTGGAAAAAAATATGCGATGCTAGATGACCGAACACTGAGCCTCGGAAAAGTTGGATAAATGGTAAACGGATTTGAGATATCAAACGGGCTACGAGATTCGGATGCTGGAATGTACAGGGAATTTCTGCGATATATATACACACGCGCCTAGTAATTATTATATTGCGTGAATACAGGTCCTGGAGATGACAACAAAAATGTTTCAGAATGTCTCTAGTTAATGACCGAAGCTCAAAAAACCTCTCGTCATTTACTGAACTTATGGTATCAAGAGACTTCTGAGTTTTATTTATAAGTAGACGGGTGTTTTTGAGGTGCCCCAATGTAGGGATTATCCCAATTAGCGGGGTCGAGGTCAGACCAAGGAGTAGAGTCGAGGTGCTCCCATTCAAAGTGTTCAAGTTTTAATTTACATTTAAATAATATGAACCCACTTTAATAAACAGTTGGGCTTTTAAGTCCATGCAAAAGAATAAAAAAAGTAAAATGTATTAAAATACAATACTTTTACATTTTGCTAAAATTAGTTAGTGTACCCTTAATTTTTACTTTTATTGTGACCAAGGCTTTTAGCGAAATATAATATTCATTATACGCTTTAGTCTTTTCGAAAATAAATAAATATATTGCATATAAATGAAATAAAAACACGGTGTACAACGACTTTTGTTGGTTATTGTCTGTTGTGACACAAACTCTAGAAATACCTGCGGAATGCGCTGATTGTGCGGGAGCTTTGACCACTGGCGCACCTCGAAAACTACCCTTCGAGAGTATATATTGCAACGATAAAAATTATAACTGCATAGATAGGTTACATTGAAATTATTACAACAGAGTCTATATCTGGAGGTAGGAAAATTGTATTCAGATTGGCTTGTTTTACATATAAGTTACTTGTGCGTAGAATTCCAAGCGTATGCGTAGACACCAGGCGCTCTGCTCGCTGCTGCTACTCTGCGCGTTGCTCGATGACTATTACGCTGACAATTCACGTCTTTGCACACACGCGCTGCGATATAGAAATGTTATTGTTTATATCTTGAATACTCTTTAATCTCAAGGAACAAAACTGGGTAAAAATAGATCGTGTATTATGTTTACACAAATTCCGGCTTCTTGAAGTGTTCTCCCGTTAATAATCAAAATATCTCGGTAGATATTTTGCCCCTAACGGAAATCTTCCACTGTTCGCGTAAAAGCACTAGAAATGATCTATTATCTGAGTTCTATAAAGTGGCAATGGTTACGAAGAACTCCAACCGTGAACCAACTTCTTATGGAGTCTTATGGAAATCGACTTGTCTTGTCACGAAAATCTCGTGACAGCGAGTACGTCTTTCTATAGCAAGACTTCGGAAAGAAACTGAACTGTGTGCTCTCGGCAGAGCACCGTCTCAAATAATTTTTAGACCTTCTGATTGGTGGAAAATCCAGCAACGTCACAGATTTTCTTAGTGACAGCCAGAAATCAGGCTGAAACTCTGTCCGATTTTGCAAAAGCCTGTCTACATTTAATCTACAAATTTTATTACTTTCTAGGAGATAACGAAAATAAAAGAAGACTGATTTCATTAAAAAAACATATAAAAATTATAGTTGTGGAGAATTTAGTATATGGAAAATGTAGTTTATAACCATGAGAATACCCTGTCCAAGTTTCAGATCGAAATGTTAATTTTCAATGAAGTTATTAATTAAAATCTAAATCACATGCGCACCCGCGCACTTACACACAAATATTTCACATGACATAAAAGAGTACAAAATTATAAACATTCTGACATAACATACTTTTTTAAACATAGGTTGGTTCAAAACTTATGACTACTTTACAAAGAAAAGAACAAAATCAATTTAAAACATGTCTATGGCCGTCAGAAAATGTGTTATAGCATTAGTATCCCTATTACATGAACTTCATATCCTGTGTTCTGTTGCAATAATATATAATTCTGTCCCCTTAATAATTTCTTGACCACCGGCACACCTCGACCCTACCCAAGTCTTCTTGACTACCCAAGTCTTGGTGAACTATCCTTTTACCTTTTCTATTTACGCTTTCTCCGAGTTCGCATCCTATTCAGTACGTTTCGGCTCCTGCTCATCTCATTGGCTGTTGAAAACGGACGTTTACCGTGACTGATATATAACTTTGGAAAAAGCGACTATCCGTCTACACTAACTGCCTTCACGTTGATAATTCTGAAATATAAAAAGTACAAATAACATAAACCGTAATCTGTCACTACGGTTATAGAAAGTCACGTGCGAATGACAGCTTCTAAACTCAGTGAGTGAACTGAATCGAGCGGCGTTTCCTCTCGACGAAAGGCGGAAAACTCGCAGAAAAGAAACCTTTTAACGTTTAAAGAGAGTCATTTTGTTTTTTATACGTCTACTTTCAACACCCGATAGATATAACGTAGACCTACATGTGTGCCTGTTCAATAAACCTATGCGTTCTTAAAAAAAAATATATATTCGTATATAGTCCTATGTTTGTATATGTAATCACACACTCGCATATATACTGGGTTGTAATAATCTTTATTTAACGTTTAATCGAAAACAAAACTAGAAGCATCTGTATCTGCTTCGTTTTAAACAGGAAATTTTATACAATGCTCAAAATGTGAAGCGAACACCCACAGGAAAATTAATTACATACACATCATGCCATATACGTTTGACAGTATATTGGAAATTCACATTTTCATAGAAAGGAAATGACAGCGCGCGCGCGTGTGTGTGAGCCTACTCATTTCATTTAGTTAATACGGATCTGTGCTTTCTGTTTGTATCAGAAGTGGAGAATATTTTTTTCCTGATGGCAAAGTTGGAAGAAGTGTGGACATAATATTAGAAGACAAGTAAAGTAACTTAACGTAATTTCCTGATTGAAAGGTAACAAAGGTTGTTGCCGCTGAGAACAGATCCCAGTTTTCACGGTAGGCCTATCTCTAAATAGACAGCACCAAAATTTACACTTCTAAATACTTTTATAAATTATAAAACTTATTAAAACATGGCCTTTTTGAACCGTGAGCCACTTTTTGACTCCTTAAACTTGTGCGTGCCACATGAACGAACTATTTATTATTAATACTATACTAATTCTTCCTCCTCCTCCTCTTCTTCTTCTTCTTCTTCTTCTTCTTCTTCTTCTTCTTCTTTTTCTTTTCCTTTTTCTATGGCGTTTCAACCCAGTATGGATTTTAGCCTCTTCAACGATTTTTTCTCCATTCAGCGCTCTTATTACACAGTCTTCTCCATCTTCTAATCCCCATATTCCTCAGATCTTCCTCAACATGCTCGATCCATCTCTTTCTTGGCCTTCCTCTCGATCTCCTACCTACTGGTCCTCATTCTAGAATTTCTTTGGGAATTCTGTGTTGTTCCGTACTCATTGTGTGTCCCAGCCAGTCTATCATTCTACTCTCTATATCTTAAACCGTTCTACATCAGTTCCGTCTATTAAATTTTCTGTTTCACGATTCCTTTGTTTTCTCCATGAGCCATCGTTATTTTGCACGGGCCAAAAAAAATTTTCTCAGTATTTTTCGTTCGAACAATCTTAGATACTGTTCGTCTTTTTGCGTTAATACCCAGCTTTCACGAGCATACGTCACAACTGGTCTAATTACACTTCTGTCTATTTTTAATTTCAATGATTTGTTCAGTGCTTTCGACTTCATTAATTTTGAGTAGGCGAAGTAACATCGGTTACCACTTGCGTGTTCAAATTCGCATTGTAGAGGTTGCCTGTTACATGATGTTCTTGTAATTTCCATGTAGGCCTATTTGGTTTTATTATCATTTATTTATTCCGTTATACTAATACTATAGTTATTATTTCTTATATAACACTATACGTGTATGTGTGTGTAATAGACATAAAGTATAGCCAAACATTAACATATATATCAGGATGTATCGTTAACAATGTACAAACCGCTGCCTTTAAACGTTTTGGAGACGTTATTTGTAAAATTTTGCAAACGTGTTTCTGCATCACCTCAACACGCACACGTCGAGTTACGGATAAGTCATGTGGCGAAAGTGTTTGCGTTCAGACTAGCATTTAGTGAGACTCAAGCCACTAAACGTCGTAACAGAATTTCAAATAAAAAAAGTTTTGCAGCGGAAAACGTTTAACACGAAAACGGTTAACGCGAAAAATGTTTGTTAAAAATGATTTTTTGCTGGCATTTCAATAGCTGCGTAATAAATAAATGCATACGTGCAAGTGACGAGGGTGCCGACCAACAGCGAAATGTCCGACCACACTGATAAATTTGAACAATTTGTTGAAAATAAAGCGGTGTAGAATTGTGTGTAAAAGAAAATTACGGACTACTTTGAAAACAGTTGAACATCGCCACTATGGGAACTTCAAAAGACATACTACATTAAGCTTACTGTACAAGAAAACCTAAATCGTAAGACTAAGTTACAGCGCGTGTATACTAAATTTTAAGAAAAATTAACCAGAAATTATCCAAGAGGATAAATAATAAAACTTTATAATTAAGTACATTCTGAACATTCTTTATTGCTTTATTTTATTACACAATACAGTAATTATTCCATACTGGGTTTGTTCATTTATCTCATATTGTTTCAATTGTTGTCGGTTAACACGAAAAAACCATCTTCATCATTCCGCGTCATACATTTTCCACTGTATTTTAGTTTGTATAAATCTATTAAGAAAATTACAAATAATGACGGGGGGCTTTCTTGGAATACTACTTTGTAGTACAGTTTTGTGTTTTTGATGCAGGCCTACGTTCGAAATTACATAAAACCTAAGAGTTGGAAGTCCAGTAAACGTTTTACAGCAAGCAAAATCAAAGATGTTTTACCGCGTGATACCTACCAGTAGCGTATGTAGAATTTGGTCTGGGGCGGGTTCCGGTCGAGTCGGCTTCATAAAAAAGAAAAAACGAGTTAAAACTAAAGCAAATGTTGTGTAATAAACTTGTTTGTAGACCTATATTTAAGAAAGGGTTACTGCTGTATTATTAGCATACACAGCTAAAAAATTATTAAACATCTTAAAAATCAAGAAAATAACCGAATTTCTCGTCAACTTTCGACCCTCAGGGGGGGGGGGTCCGTTCGTCACCCCCCGTAAATACACCTCTGAAACCTACCAAGTAATTACCTAGACAAAATTACCGCAAATGCAGACTACAGATTTTAACAGATAGGGCCTATTCTTAAATTCGTAAAAAACGACACGCCCCTCCCCCACCGATGGCTGGAGCCAGTATATTTTACTTAGCAAGCTGAGTCCCTATGGTGGAGACTCTCATTAACGCGTAAGAACGAGGCCTCACTATCATGCGTATAATTATGATTTCCTTGTGTAATCGTTACACACACAAGTAATTGAAACGTACATAAATTAAAGTATCGGTTGATGAGTTTCTTTGGGATTCAGAGACTCCATTGTTTTCGGTGGCAATGCGCCTCAATTACAGCCCGAATATACTTGTAATTGCCGCTTCCAATTACTCGTGTATTCTAATTAATTTAATTTTAATTGCGCAACTTGTTTAATAGTGAGTACTTTCAACATTATTGCGCGATTCTTCTAGAAGTAACCTCCAAGCTAACACACACAAACACACACGCTCGTGCGTGCACAGACACGCCATTATTGTTGGAATGAATCCCGATATAAGAGTGGCTGTGAAATTTGTTCGTAGTTGGTTTAATATCGTCATAAATCAGCCCGACGGAATACGCAGTTTGATAAGCACCGAGTTTGACAGGATTCAAATTAATTTTTAATTTTTTTTATCTTTATTTCATCATAATATTCCAACAGCCCACTAGAGTGATGAAACGAAATAGCCCTCCCCCCCCCCATAGTAATGACCGTTTTTGGGGTTTCCCTCGCGTACATGAACATAACACAAAAACAAATCAAATAAGTTTCTTGATGAAAAAAAAAGATCATTCAAATTGAAAAACAAATCCAGCAAGCTAAATTAAAGGAATACAATATAATATAACACAATAATATTATGATATATAATATGATATACAAGAAATAATACAATTCCACAATATAATAAAATTAAAATATAATTTTTAAAATTTTTTATTCAACAATTTTTAAAATCTCTTCAGTATTTGAAACTGAAAGCTACGATGTTTTCAAATATTTCAGAAATATGCCTACTGTTATCCCCAAGACATACATGTGACATTAGCAAATTAAAGAAGCGTGGAACACTAAGCCTACTACTATAAAACTTAATGAGCGCCGAACAACAGTATAGCTTTTTCGTAGATCATATTCTTTATCTTTAAAATTATACTTGTTGTCACCTCTAATATAAAACAATCTAAAAATTTTAAAACATACAGATGCCTGAAGGGAATAATTCCAGACTTTTGAAAAAGTGGCCAAGAATGTTCAAATTTACGTCTCTTAAAAATAATTCTAACGATTGCCTTTTGTGATACGGAAACTGGTTTAAATCCCTAAATCACTACAAAATAATTGCTTAACGTTCGGGAAACTAACAGAGTTCGCGCGGTAATACTCATCTCGTGTGTCTATGTTAGACAGGTTTGGACGGAGCGTTACACGCGTCAGTATTCACGGCACGTGTTTCTCGGTTATCTCCACACCTCTTCGTGCCTCTTCTTTCCTAATCACCAGTTATCTCTACCGCGGGAAGGCTAGCGAATATAAAAAGCAATCTGACAAAAACCGAGGACTACTAGTACAACTTTACTTTTTCCTCCTCCATATGCAGGAACGTAGCCATTTTTTTGAGGTCCAGATTGGATTGGAGGCGTGGAGTCAAAGGCGAGAATACCTATTCCGGTATGTTTCCTTCCACACAAATGGAGAGGGTCCAAATTTCCCCCGGGAGCAAGAGACACGATTACCATAAATTCGCATTTTAGGCTATCCTCGAACCCTAGAATTAAAGAAACAGAAGACACAAAATAAAAGAAACAGTTACAGTCGTTTTCTATTTTTTTGTTCAGATTTTATTAAACAAATGTGACTATTAAAATTTGATTTTGACATACTCAGTTCCTATAATCTACGTAACAATTCCTACTACAGTACAAAAGTCTTATAAAAAGCGTGTCGCAATGTTAAAAAATTATTTTTTTCATTTAAAATTAAAAAAGGTTAATAATTAAAATTAATAACGACCCTATGTTTATAAACTTAGGCCTACTTCTTAAAACAATGTTTGCTTATTGGCACCTAACGGACACAGATTGTACGCGAACATAATGTAACCGCGATGCTGACTCTTTAACCCTAGGCGTTATAGGCTAATAGCTTACGGCTTTCGGACCTCCCCCCTGGCCACGTCACTGTTCACAATTTGGCCATACTGCTGGACTTCAGCGTTAATATTAGTATTTTAGTTACACAAAGTGTTTCGATTAATATGATAAAATTTAGCTCAGACGCGTAGACTGGCGTAATTTGCGATAATATGAAAGTTCACTTTCGTTCTATACAGTATAGTGGAAAACGTTTTCTTGAACCTGTGGCTATTAGTGACAGTCTGGAAAGCTGTACAATGTCGGATGTGAACCTAAACACATAAGATATGGATTTGAATCAGGTCAGAATATGAATTCGGTGTTCACTACGTAACTGTCGGGTTCACGAACCGAAGGCATATTCAGTCCACGTCAGTACAAGTGCAGACTATGATAAATAACGTTAGGCCGAATCGATTTGTCTAGTCTAAACGATTACGACAGCTCATTGTTTTGTTGCAGCAAAAAATAAATGCCTTTAAAAGTTATGGAGGAGCACAGACTATAATTTATTTAAAAGTAACAATTAGCTGCTATGACATACGTAGAATAACCAAACGACGATTTAGGTTGGATCGAGCTAAATAGTTGCAGCGGATTTCATGTGTTTACGCTCATTTGTAAGTCCTTAATTAACGCTGAGGTTAAGTTCTTAAAATTCACAACGTTAATTGAAACGACATGAAGCGAGACGATTTCCTCATAAAAAACAATAGCAAAGGTAGACATTAGGTTCTAAAACCACGAGATTCTTAATAAAATACACGATTTTATTAATTTAAAATATATATATATATTCAAACACTTTTTGCTACAGTCCGTTTCTTGATGTATATATTATATTTAATTTGTATAATGAATTTACCTCAAGATATTTCTTTCCTTATTAGGAACATGCAATAAACACTGGACATGAATTCCCAAACATAACCAACATGACACTAATAAAACACATACCACACAAAGGCACCATAATGAACATTTGGGAAAATTTACAAATATACAAACATAAAACACAAAACAAACTAATACCTGAACAAATACAAATCAATACAAAACATGACACAATTTTCAAAGCACTCAACATAGAAAATACACAAAATACTAATACATGCACCACAGTCACACACAATAAAACCAATTTAAAATACCAGAAGCCAACAGGAGGCCACAATAACGGCCAACCAACACACATGTACTTCAGCAGAAACAGAATCCGGAAGGCTGAGGATGGGTGCAAAATGGCACCCGAAACATGTTCCTAATAAGGAAAGAAATATCTTGAGGTAAATTCAGTATAAAAATTAAATATAATATATATATACATACATAATATAGGCCTGCACGATTTTGAAAAATATTTACAGTATTGTGATTAAGGTAGCAGTAAGCGAATTCTGACATAGACCTACACTCTAGTCCCGGCTACAGAGTTTTACCATTATTTGCGCGGATTCGGACGGGCCATACTTTCCGTGACCACACGCAGTAAGGAAAGGAACAGAGGCTGAGGCTGTTCTTAAAAGCGATCACGGCCCTCAATACGGAGCTCTTCCTCGATAATATAAAACGTAGTTACCAACCTCTTTACTCTTAAATGTCGATTCGGTTCATCTTCGTAGTCGGGTTCTAGTAGAAAGTTCTTCTCTATGAGAGTCAAGCACTCGTATTCGATAAACAACTACTAATAAGCATTTAACGTGCTGTTATTATAATTAATTATTATAAGATCCATTTACTGCTAAGTCCGTCACGGCCGGAATTAATGTTAGGAAGTGCCGGGTGTGGTCGATCGCTTACGTTGCTAAACGTTCCGGCCACCCACCTTCAGTAGAAATGCGTTCAGCAAAAGACGGTGGGCCGAACGCACTTCACAGCAGGGGTATAAGCAATCACAGTGGTTTGTTCGTTTATCTCATACTTTTTCACTTTTTGGCGGTTAACACGAAAACCCCATCTTCGTCATTCCGCGTCAAACGTTTTCCACTGTATTTTAATTTGTATAAATCTATTAAGAAAACTACAAATAACGACGGGGGGCTTTCCTGAAATACTACTTTGTAGTACAGTTTTCTTGTTTTTGATGAAGGCCTACGTTCGAAATTACATAAAACCTAAGAGTTGGAAGTCCAGTAAACGTTTTACAGCAAGCAAAAACAAAGATGTATTACCGCGTGATACCTACCAGTAGCGTATTTAGAATTTGGTCTGGGACGGGTTCCGGTCGAGTCGGCTTCATAGAAAAGAAAAAACAAGTTAAAACTAACGCAATTACTCTGTAATAAACTTGTTTGTAGACCTACATTTAAGAAAGGGTTACTACTGTATTATTAGCGTACACAGCTGAAAAATTATTAAACAGCTTAAAAATCACGAAAATAACCGAATTTCTCGTCAACTTTCGACCCTCTGAGGAGGGGGGTTCCGTTCGTCACCCCCCCGTAAATACACCTCTGAAACCTACCAAGTAATTACCTAGACAAAATTAGCGCAAATGTAGACTATAGATTTTAATTCGTAAAAAAACGACACGGGGTATAAGCAATCACAGCAGAGGTAAAGTACAAACATTGCTTATAGCACTTCTGTGAAGTGCGTTCGCCTACCAATCTTTTCTGAACGCGTGTCTATTGGTTGGTGGCCGAAACGTTGTAAGCAATCGACACCAGGCAGTTCCTAATTTCGACAATATTATAAGAATCCGTTTACGTATAAACAACGGAGTGTTTGTACACAGTTAACCGAAATCGTTTGAAGTGAGTTGTTTAAACGAATTCTTACAGTAATAAGTTTTCCGGTTGCCAACATCTGGCGTTGGAACGTTGGAGTCTCGGCGATGTTGCAGCGTACGTCGTGACATGCAGTTTATTACTAGTCTCTTCTCGTCGTTGTTTCTTCAAAGCAATAATTCAAAACGCAATGCGAATGATGTCATTAAAAAAATCAATGGTGGCGTTTATCGTGTAACGATGTGTTTTTCTACCACAAGGAAACAGACGCCGAGGCGTTAGTTATTACTATTCCTTACGTCACTTGTTATTTCTAGCCAACGAATAGTCGGGAAAACTGCGCCGATGTACTCATCAATTATTTGGGCCCCGCCAAAGAAATATAATATCAACAGGCTTTGGCTGTGCGATTGGTTTATTTGTAGACGTGCGCGGATATGTATTGTGTGTGTGTGTGTGTGTGTGTGTGTGTGTGTGTGTGTGTGTGTGTGTGTGTGTGTGTGTGTGTGTGTGTGTGTGTGTGTGTGTGTGTGTGTGTGTGTGTGTGTGTGTGTGTGTGTGTGTGTGTGTGTGTGTGTGTGTGTGTGTGTGTTCTGGTTTCACTGTCCTAAACTGCTTCTACACAAATCTTTTCTGAGACAGGTAGTAATGATCGTGAAGTTTTAAAGAGTTTTTGTTCGCTGCTTATAAGCAAGCAAGTTCGTAAGAAGGAATTATCAAGAGAAGCACGCTTTACCGGTTTGCCTCAAGACAGATATACCAATTTCGTGGTGAGGAGGGCTACCCGAAGTGAGAACTACCTGACTCGTCGCCTTAACAATTTTGACAAACAAATCATACACTAACATTTACGGCGCGATTAGAACGTTAAAAGGTGATACGGAATCTATTGTTGACAGGATGGACAAAATAAAATACTACAATTATATCGACAAAACAAGCGCTAAGTGCCTGTAGAATCTTCGGGACTGGTAACCTAAAAAAGCGTCTTCGAAATCTGGCTTACTTTCAAAAACTTCGATAAAAATCTGCGAATCATGTAAAAACAAGATTAAAAAGTAAAACTAAAAACAAATGTAAAATAAAAAGTTAATAATAGGCCTATATTAAATTAAGAAAATAATTTTAAAACAAGTGACGAACCATGTAGAAATGATGAAAAAATTTGACATTATCAAAAAAAAGTGGAACATTATTAAAGCAAAAAATACATTTAAGAAACCCATACCTATGGAGTACGGCATAGCCGGCTAAGAATCTCTTTTCAAATTTCAAGAAGGTCCACCGTATAGTAATGATGATAATGGATTTTCATTATTATTTTATCGCAGACTTTTATAATGCACCCTGAATCCATTCCATGAAGTTTCAGAAATACTGCATATGTTTTAAAATAAATAAAGTGAGGTGAAAGATCAATAAACCTGTTTTCAATAGTAGCCTAATCCAGTACTTGCGGCCAACTAGTAATACTAACAACGATAACGAAGACCCGTTGATTCGTAAATCCTCTGTGGTTGCAGTTTACTATGAACCGTGGTTGTCTGAGGATTGGTCCCCTCCAAAGTAATCTTCACAGACAGTCAGAAAATGCACTGGGCGTCGTGGCTTGTGTGCGCTGTCCAGGCCGGAGCCCGAGGAACGCCAGGCTTTAAACAGCCCGGCAAAAGGAGTTAAGCTGCGGTCCACGAATTCAGCAAGTGCGTGTATGTCATGGGGGCATCTCTGAGCGGATTGGTCCAGCCAGTCGCCAGGGCTGAGGCTCATCTCCGTCGCCCGCCGGAGCTTAGAAGCGCGCTGGTGTGGTCGATAGGCTCGACTGCCCGGTGGCGAATCGTCCGCAACGATGGGTTGCCACCACAGGGAGGATGGCTCCCGCAATTAGACGTGTAATCTTCACAGTGATACTGAATCTTCCCATACGTATTGTAAGTGCCATAATCGAAACAGTCTTATTGGTAAGAGCGCACCCCTCGTGTCGAGACAAAATTCTGTGTCGCAATCAAGTGTAAGTAGTTCAAGGGTAAACGTGTTTGCGATTTTCGACGACAGTGCAAAACGTTTGACCGCTCACGTAGTGCACGCGGCCACATTTAATTACAGTGTGAACGTGGATTCGTTTTTGTGTACAAATTTGTCCTATACACGCGAGCCTCACACGTGTCTCACGTACTTGGACAAGTCTGACTTAGGACAAGTGAAATTGTTCAACCGAAAACGAAGCGACACGACGGCCAAGGATTTGCAGCTTCGGGCAGTTTATTCCCGGAGGCCCCTTTTGTAAACGGGAAAATTTGTCATCCCATTTTAAAACGTTTTCAACTGTTCCTTATCACTCGTCTTCTTGAGATTTTGTTTTCATCTTTCATTTCAGTAAAAAGTACTTGACAATGATTAATTTAAAAATACACTTTATATTAGAATACTTTTGTGCAACTTTATGCATGATCTTTTAAAATAAATTAAGAACAACATAATAAAATTACAAAATTAATTAATTAGTAAGAAATTAATCGTAAATTCGCATCGTTAATTCAATTCGTAAATTCGTAATCGTAAATTAATGTGTATTTCCTCAATTACAAATCAATACCATATTTTTAATACCATGGATTAACTGGGCTGCTAAACAAAGTGTAAACAGACAAGAAAAACAACATTAAATATAGCATAATGATTTATGACATACCAAATGGTCTTCATTATAATTTTACCTTATAATAAGACTGATTTTAGATTTTTTGTAACCTTAGTTATTAGTACTAATATTTTGAAAACTTCAGTGTTTCGGTATACGTAACCCTATTGATTTCCTGTCTTAAGCCCCCCCCCCCCAGCGCAGCGCCATATTCAGCTGCCTACTGGGAAATTCGCCGCTGTTTTTTCAGGAAAGTACCCGTTTTCAACATTATCATACTAACAGTTAAGTGGACCGTTTGATTACTTGTTATTGATCCCCTCTCTCTCTCTCTCTCTCTCTCTCTCTCTCTCTCTCTCTCTCTCTCTCTCTCTCTCTCTCTCTCTCTCTCTCTCTCTGTGTGTGTGTGTGTGTGTGTGTGTGTGTGTGTGTGTGTGTGTGTGTGTGTGTGTGTGTGTGTGTGTGTGTGTGTGTGTGTGTGTGTGTGTGTGTGTGTGTGTGTGTGTGTGTGTGTGTGTGTGTGTGTGTGTGTGTGTGTGTGTGTGTGTGTGTGTGTGTGTGTGTGTGTGTGTGTGTGTGTGTGTGTGTGTGTGTGTGTGTGTGTGTGTGTGTGTGTGTGTGTGTGTGTGTGTGTGTGTGTTCGAAAGACGTAAAAAGTGCGGGAAACCTGTACTTCTTGCCAACTATGATTCCTCAGTTATTAGTGTACACAGTAAAAACTTGCAGGGGTAGGTCTCAAGGGCGTCGCCAAGGGGGGGGCAGCTGCCCCCCCTAGAGTCGAAAAAATGTATATAGGAGAATGAAAATGAAATGAAAACGGTGTCGTTTGAAATTAATATAACAAAAAATAAACGAAACAAATAATTATGTAACACTAATAAAAAAACATTGACACAAACTATGTATACGCACTCGACTGTACTTCAAAACGCAGTGAGCTTGTGTTTTGTGTACAGTCGTAGCACTCACACAAACGCACGGCGTTCGCGAGGACGCGCGCGAGTCCGGTGCAGCGCGCGGGTGAATGTTCCCCGCCCCCGCGCTCCTCCACGTCACGTTGATACCTAATTTGTTGAGCTGAAAGCTCTGGACGCGAAATCCATTGCACAGACCATCGATGAGTTTTTGCCAAAAGAAGATCTTAATCCAGAGAAATGCGTTGGTTTGGGATTTGACGGTTGTTCGATGATGCCTGGAACAGACAGCGGTGTGCAAGCAATCTTGTGTAAAAAATACACCAAAGCTTTGTTCTTTCATTGCTCTTCGCACAAACTGAATCTAGTGATCAATGATCTCAATACTCTGCCTGAAATTCGGAACACATTGGGAACCATCAAAGATATCATTTCATTTTTTCGGGAATCAATTTTGAGAAGGAAGTTGATACCTAATATTTCTAGGCTCTGCGAAAAAAGGTGGAGCGAGAAATACAAAAGCATCACAGTTTTTAAGGAGAATTTTCCTGTTATAATGGAGGCCTTAGAAACCTTATCGCGTGAAGAAAATGGTGCAACTAGAAAAAATTCTTTTCAGCTCCATGCGGCTGCTTCTAGAGTTTCGTTTATTCTTAGCCTTATTTTAATAGCCAAATACTCAGCTTTGATGGAACCAGTTGTAAACGTGCTCCAGTCCATAGCTTTGGACGCGGTCAAAGCCTCGCAGCACATTATACGCATTTTGCAACTGCTTAAAAGCCACCGTGACAATCCCGAAAAAGTCACAGATGAAATTATAAGGGATGCTACTGTCGTTGCGGAAAAACTCGGACTGGGGGAGGACATGAAATCAGTGCCGCCCATTGTTGGGAGACAACATCATCGAAGCAACCACCCAGCAGGAAGCCCTTCAGAATTCTGGAGGAGGTCTTTAATAATACCATATTTGGACTCCATTATTACTTCTCTTGAAGTGCGTTTTGCTGAAGAAAACACTCCATCATTCGCATTATCTAAATTACACCTGGCGCAAATGCTAACCATGTCAGTAGAAAATCTCACAGAAGCTTGCGAAACCTTTGCCCAATTTTACGATTTACCGAACATAAAAAATGAAATCGAACTTTGGCGAAAATTGTGGCAGGATAAACCCAACCCAACAGAACTAACCGTTGTTGATGTCCTAAAAGAGACGGAAAATTTCTTCCCTGAAACGGGAAAAGCTTTAAAAATTTTGATTGCTCTACCGTGCACAACGTGTACTGTGGAGCGATCCTTTAGCAGCTTAAGAAGAATAAAAACCTGGCTGAGGAGCACTATGGTAGAAAGTCGTCTCAATGGCCTAGCAATGATGAGTGTTCACAGAAAGCTTATTTTTGACAACCTAGAGGATTTTATTAATAAAGTGGTCGACAGATTTGCAAAAAACGCGAGAAGATTATGTTTTAATTAATTTTTTTTAAATATCTTTAATTTTTTAATTTCTTTTAATTTTTTTATAAATTTTTCTTGAATTAAAAAACTTAAAAAAAATTAAATCATTGTATCTATTTGTACCTACAATTCATATTTCCCCCATCCTCTCTCTCATCTTGCCCTCCCCCCTGGCCCATTGGCTGGCGACGCCCTTGGTAGGTCTCTTACTCTGGTTTGACGGGATGTTCAAGAACAACATCTCACAGCTTCGTAGCCTTCCACACGTCAGAGCTTTTTGCAGCAAAGTAAGCAACGTATCACATCCTTAATAGTCACCATATATAATAACGACACCGTTTTCCGGCTCAACACTCGTCATTTTATATTACATTACCACCAAACGTTTCGCTCATGCTGCTATGGGGCATCCTCAGGGACTCGACTGAGACAGAGAAGAAAGTCTTGACGCACCTCTATTTATACAGTAAGCCCCGGCCACAATGTTACAAACAAGCCCATAATTACAACAGAATTTCCCCGCCCAGTAACC
Organism: Magicicada septendecula; assembly: GCA_034769895.1. Lineage (NCBI taxonomy): Eukaryota > Metazoa > Arthropoda > Insecta > Hemiptera > Cicadidae > Magicicada > Magicicada septendecula. The sequence goes on from CM068376.1 coordinate 342,039,664, forward strand.
CCTCAAAACACGTTACAATAAATTATTTTTTAGAAATTAAAACATAAAACACATTAGAAAATGATGAACACGCAAGGAGGAAACACAAGGAGGAAATGATGAAACAGGGTAACGACTGTGTGGATAGAAATACATACAGAAACAAAACTCAAAACCTTGAGGTTCTCTGCGGTGAGACGACGAGAAAGGGGTGGACAGTGGGAAAGAAGGTGGCGCATAGTGAAGGCCTTCTGGCAGGAGAAGAAAAGGAAATGATATTCGTGTGGTCCACGGCTAGCCTGTTCGTGTAGAAAACACACACACACACACACACACACACACACATTAGAAATATGTCTAGTATAGAAATACGTATGTTATAGAAGTATGTCTAGTAGGATAGACATATTTCTATTGTGTTTTAGTCACAATCTGACAGTTTGGGCTCCTTGCATTACTAGTCTGATCACTGTCCGTAACAAATTTGTCCCCCTCATTTTTTTTCGTGCTGTCCGAGGCTTGTCCAAGAGGACAATTCTCAGGCTGTTTTGAGTACGGGCCCACTTCAACCAGTATAGTATTAGGAGTGTGGAGACGACTCCAGCGCGGACCGGAGGCGGAAAGGTGGAGGCACCCAGAAGAAAGAGAAAATGTGTAGGTGTGTGTGAGTGTAGTGTAGACAGCCAAACGGGGATCGGATGAGGTTAATATGGGAATGCCAAACTAGAAAACAGCTACGGTAAGGTCGAGCAGAGCAGGACGCTGAAGATGGAGGGATGCGTCAAGGGATAGGCGGGGGACTCAATTAAGGGGGCATAGTATTAGGTGTTAAGAGAGGGAGAGTTATAGAATGACGGGATGAAGTTGATTCATGGTAGACTATGTGTTGCAAAGTGTTATTTAGTTGTTTCTGTGTCTGCGTACGTTTCTAGGAGAAGGCTCATCGGTTAATGAGGAAGGATGGTCTGTGGCTGTTCCTGGTTGTTCTGTTGATGGAGGCTGCTATGGATTTGGGCCCTGTTCCCCTCAGGAACATCGCTTCCACTTATATTTAGTGGTCGGAAGGACCGAAAATAAGCCTCAAACAGAAGCGACGACCGCTTTCCTTAGATCTCCGTCTCTGCCAGTAACTATCCTCTCCTCACATACTTGGTTATCGGCAGGTTTTCTTTCATCCGATGTTGGAAATATCTGCTGAAGTTTTGAATTACCATGATAGCAAAACGAACACTAAAGCGTTTTATTGGCGTAATTTAGTCGCGCGTATCTGTATAGACCGCCCGCGATTCCATAAAATCTTTTTATTCCAGATTTCACTAGAATTAATCAACAGCCAATTAACGTTGGCAGAAAACTGCGGCCACATGGACTGTTAGGAAACACACCAGCATATGCGGGACGAGGAAACTCTGCTCGCAGATCATAATTATAGGCCTATATCAATAACGGTGCAAATAATTCATAAAACCATCTCTCTTCATCTACCCACCTGTAATAGTGAAAAACGAAATTAAATCTCTTGGACTCTACGGCGATCGCCTGTCGAAGGTGACTAGACGTCACGGGTTCGAACAGATGTTGTGTTGGCCCTTTGAGAACGAATCTAAACTTTTATTAAATAATAAATTATTTCTATACAAAACAAAGCTAAAACCTATTTGACCCTACGGAATGCAGCTATATGGAGATGTACCAAACCAACGAGTTTAAAATTCGTCCAAAGATAAAGTGCACAGAGCTTTAGACGATTTCACGTGGTACGTCAGTAATCGGATGATTCAGATCGACCTGAAAGTACTATCAATAGAGGACAAAATCCAGGGGCTCATAAGTAAAAACAGTAAGTCACGAAAATGAGTCACAGAACACTTACGCAGCAACAATCTGATGAGAGAGTACTTCGTACCATTTACCAAAAACCGGAATACAGGAAGAAACACTAGTGAATGTTTTCCTTCCAAGTTTAAGACATATATAAGATTTACTTCATACTCTTCGTGAAAGTAGACTAAAAATTGCTATAAACCTGGGACAACGACAATACTGTGGGACCGTCGTGTCGGTTCTTTTGAGGGTCAAAACGACAGCGTCAGCTGTTGTAAGGGCAAGAACTGCGAGACACAGACGAAACTGTTTTAAATATACTGACGAGTACTGTAGACCTGGGACAGCGACGATACTGTGGGACCGCCGTGTCGGTTATTTTGAGGGCTAAAACGACAGCGTCAGCCGTTTTAAGGGCAAGAACTGCGAGGCAAAGACGAAACTGTTATAAATATACGGACGAGTACTGTAGACCTGGGACAGCGACGATACTGTTGGACCGTCGTGTCCGTTGTTTTGAGGGCTAAAACGACAGTGTCAGCCGTTTTAAGGGCAATAACTGCGAGGCACAGACGAAACTGTTATAAATATACGGACGAGTACTGTAGACCTGGGACAGCGACGATACTGTTGGACCGTCGTGTCCGTTGTTTTGAGGGCTAAAACGACAGCGTCAGCCGTTTTAAGGGCAAGAACTGCGAGACACAGACGAAACTGTTTTAAATATACGGACGAGTACTGTAGACCTGGGACAGCGACGATACTGTGGGACCGTCGTGTCGGTTCTTTTGAGGCCTAAATTGACAGTGTCAGCCGTTTTAAGGGCAATAACTGCGAGACACAGTCGAAACTGTTATAAATATACGGACGAGTACTGTAGACCTGGGACAGCGACGATACTGTTGGACCGTCGTGTCCGTTGTTTTGAGGGCTAAAACGACAGCGTCAGCCGTTTTAAGGGCAAGAACTGCGAGACACAGACGAAACTGTTTTAAATATACGGACGATTACTGTAGACCTGGGACAGCGACGATACTGTGGGACCGTCGTGTCGGTTCTTTTGAGGCCTAAATTGACAGTGTCAGCCGTTTTAAGGGCAATAACTGCGAGACACAGTCGAAACTGTTATAAATATACGGACGAGTACTGTAGACCTGGGACAGCGACGATACTGTGGGACCGTCGTGTCGGTTGTTTTGAGGGCTAAAACGACAGCGTCAGCCGTTTTAAGGGCAAGAACTGCGAGACACAGTCGAAACTGTTATAAATATAGGGACGAGTACTGTAGACCTGGGACAGCGACGATACTGTGGGACCGCCGTGTCGGTTCTTTTGAGGCCTAAATTGACAGTGTCAGCCGTTTTAAGGGCAATAACTGCGAGACACAGTCGAAACTGTTATAAATATACGGACGAGTACTGTAGACCTGGGACAGCGACGATACTGTGGGACCGTCGTGTCGGTTGTTTTGAGGGCTAAAACGACAGCGTCAGCCGTTTTAAGGGCAAGAACTGCGAGACACAGTCGAAACTGTTATAAATATACGGACGAGTACTGTAGACCTGGGACAGCGACGATACTGTGGGACCGTCGTGTCGGTTGTTTTGAGGGCTAAAACGACAGCGTCAGCCGTTTTAAGGGCAAGAACTGCGAGACACAGTCGAAACTGTTATAAATATACGGACGAGTACTGTAGACCTGGGACAGCGACGATACTGTGGGACCGCCGTGTCGGTTCTTTTGAGGCCTAAATTGACAGTGTCAGCCGTTTTAAGGGCAATAACTGCGAGACACAGTCGAAACTGTTATAAATATACGGACGAGTACTGTAGACCTGGGACAGCGACGATACTGTGGGACCGTCGTGTCGGTTGTTTTGAGGGCTAAAACGACAGCGTCAGCCGTTTTAAGGGCAATAACTGCGAGACACAGTCGAAACTGTTATAAATATACGGACGAGTACTATAGACCTGGGACAGCGACGATACTGTGGGACCGTCGTGTCGGTTCTTTTGAGGGCTAAAACGACAGCGTCAGCCGTTTTAAGGGCAAGAACTGCGAGACACAGACGAAACTGTTTTAAATATACGTACGATTACTGTAGACCTGGGACAGCGACGATACTGTGGGACCGTCGTGTCGGTTGTTTTGAGGCCTAAATTGACAGTGTCAGCCGTTTTAAGGGCAATAACTGCGAGACACAGTCGAAACTGTTATAAATATACGGACGAGTACTGTAGACCTGGGACAGCGACGATACTGTGGGGCCGCCGTGTCGGTTCTTTTGAGGCCTAAATTGACAGTGTCAGCCGTTTTGAGGGCAATAACTGCGAGACACAGTCGAAACTGTTATAAATATACGGACGAGTACTGTAGACCTGGGACAGCGACGATACTGTGGGACCGTCGTGTCGGTTCTTTTGAGGGCTAAAACGACAGCGTCAGGGAGATACAAACGAGTGTGTGAGACAAAGGTAAGCGCAATCAACCGTTATACGGTATTGTATTACACAACGCCCGCAGTTATTAGTTTTGTAATCCGTTTGGTAAAAGTTCGAGGCCGATAGTTTAAGTCAAGGATTATGTATCCGTTAGCAAACTTATTACGATTAATAATAATAATAGTAAGCTCATTCCATAACTTTGTCATGATTCACGCGTTCCGCTTATGACGATTCTACTCTGTCGTTTCTACTGAAAAGCTGCCGATATTTCCGCTGTTGTCAAAACGGTTGTTGTTAATTTGAAAAACACAATATCCTGTCTGCTAACATCAGTGGTTCTATGAGCTGTGACCCAAGGCTTGTCACCTGAGATAATTATTTCTTATTGATACGGTTGCTGTATGTGTGTGTGAGCGTGTCTGTCTGTCTGTCTATCTGTGTCCGTGTCTGTGTGAGGCATAAAGTTTAGGCTGTATTTAAGCGTTTCGTGCGTCTAATTATTAAGCTACCTGGCGGTTGGGCCGTGGTCTGTAGCTTAGGTTCCGGAGCCCGCCTCCCCATTGTTGAGTCTACCACTACCCAACAGTGATAGCCTTCGTAATCCTACTTCTAATATTTTCGTCTGTTCCATCGCTCTGTGTCACAACACAAAAATGAAATATATAAGACAGTTATTAGTCCGGTTGTTGCTTATAGAGGTGAGACGTGGACATTAGCAAAATAAGGAACAAGAAACAATGAGATAGTTTGAAAGCAAGCTTGTACGACGCGTTTATGGTCCGGTTGAGGAAGATGATGAATGGAGAATAAGAAATAACCAGGAGACAGATAAGCTACTGAAGCATGAGGGTAAAGGCTCAACGAATACAATGGGTAGGTCACCTAGAGCGGATGGATGATCAGCGTATGCCAAAGAAAATCCTGAGGGCACAGGTGTATAAAAGCAGAAAGACGGGTCGACCTAGGATAAGATGGCTGGATGATGTGCTGGAAGATGTCAGAAGTACGGATGTGAGGGGTTACGCTAAGATGGTAATGAATAGGAGACTCTGAAGAAGACGGTGCTGGAAGCCAGGGCTCACGCTGGGCTGTAGTGCTAAAGAGGAAGATATAAGATAGATAAGACTGTTACATTCTTTCAAAGTAGTCCCAGTTCTGCAACACCGTACCCCTCAATATCCCTTCGATCATACCGTGTTCGAATTAGTTAACACGCCTATATGTATAGAAAGAATATCACATTACACTTCAATTAGCACTTTCAAAAAGTATTTCTTAATTACTTATAGTAACATCAGGTGTGACTGCGCGATGTAATATTCTTTATGTGTACGCGGGAAAGAGAGAGAGAGAAAGACAGTTGTATATATGCAGACGTTCACACAAACATAGGTGTCAGCTTTATGTACATTATACAGAACATAATAACTCATATAGATTGTCGTATGAATGGAAGGTTAACTCGAACAGAACAGACGTATACATAACTGGTGCGTGCATACTTATGTGAAATGTTATGGATGTGTGTGTGTGTGTGTGTGTGTGTGAGAGAGAGAGAGAGAGAGAGAGAGAGAGAGAGAGAGAGAGAGAGAGAGAGAGAGAGAGAGAGAGAGAGAGAGAGAGAGACTTGTCGTATTCCTGCATTTTTGTATAATAGCCTAATTATAAAATAATTTATTAAAAAAAAAAATACTTACACAAAACGTCATTATTTTATGACACAGACGGTCGCATATATGACGACGTACTTGTGAATGCATAACGTTTTACTATTTCATCACACAAGGGACGAGAATATAGATTACAATATTACTTACCGTATATTTTAATAAAATATTTCAAGCTAAAAAAATGGGTATAATTTTTAAAAATTCCGAGACTTGATTTTATAGTACCACATACTATAATAAAAAACCGTCTACAGTAAACATAATACATAGTATGGTAATATCCAGGAGGTCCTCGAGTTTCGAACATATCTCGAGTACTGTACAGTAGGCTGTATTTACTGTGCACGTAAGTTAGTAGGACCGCTTCTTTGAGCTACAATACACAGTACTGCAATGAAATCGGATATTATCTCGTTTAAATTCACATCGTATGACTACTCTAAATACATAATACAGTACACCCAAAATTAATAATTTTTGTGCATTGGTAACGTTTATAAGCAGTGTTTGTAGAACAGCTTACAGCACAGTCTTAGTATATAAAAAAAATTAATCACTTTAAAACACTTCGCATTCTTTGCATTAGACTAACGTTAATTATAAAACCATAGTAGCGGAAATAATAACAAATATGTGCACTTGTTCACGTCCTCAACTCCGTCAGTATTCGAAAGTCCGAAGCTATAGTTTGAGTAAATCGGGTATCAGTTTTGACGTCCGAAAGAGCGAAATGTGCGACAGTCGAATGTCCGAAAGTAGAGGATCTCTGTGCAACAGTATAATAAGTATATAATATATTTAATGTTTATAATGAATTTACCTCAAGATATTTTCTCCTTATTTGGAACATGTTTCGGGAAGCACTGTGTTCCCACCTTCACCCTTCCTGATTTTGAGTCTAGTGAAGTACTTATGTGTTGGTTGGTTGTTATTGTGGTTTCCTGTTGGCCTCTGGTACTTTAAATTGGTGTTATTATGTCTGATTGTGGTGTATGTATTAGTATTTTGTGTATTTTCGATGTTGAATGCTTTGAAAATTGTGTCGTTTTGTATTGATTTGTATTTATTCAGGTATTAGTTTGTTTTGTGTTTTATGAACAAATACAAATCAATACAAAACATGACACAATTTTCAAAAAAATGCTTTGAAAATTGTGTCATGTTTTGTATTTGTTCAGGTATTAGTTTGTTTTGTGTTTTATGAACAAATACAAATCAATACAAAACATGACACAATTTTCAAAGCACTTAAACATCGAAAATACACAAAATACTAATACATATTATTTATTATACAGTTTATATTATATACTTCAAAAAACAGACTGTAGCAAAAAGTGTTTGAAGTATAGTTATAGTACACAGTATACCATGTATATAATCAAATTCATAATTACGGAGGAGAATTGTTAAGATTTCAACGCTGAAAACGGCAGGGGCCTCGCGTCCCTTACATTGTGTGTGTGTGTGTGTGTGTGTGTGTGTGTGCGTGCGTGTGTGTGTGTGTGTGTGTGTGTGTGTGTGTGTGTGTGTGTGTGTGTGTGTGTGTGTGTGTGTGTGTGTGTGTGTGTGTGTGTGTGTGTGTGTGTGTGTGTGTGTGTGTGTGTGTGTGTGTGTGTGTGTGTGTGTGTGTGTGTGTGTGTGTGTGTGTGTGTGTGTGTGTGTGTGTGTGTGTGTGTGTGTGTGTGTGTGTGTGTGTGTGTGTGTGTGTGTGTGTGTGTGTGTGTGTGTGTGTGTGTGTGTGTGTGTGTGTGTGTGTGTGTGTGTGTGTTGATAGTTCGCCGCTCATTCGAAGGCGAGTAGTTTAGCGTATTTGTAAGTAGCGTTTAGTAATCGGTTCACATGTGGCTGTGTTGTATATCTTGTTTTACCGAAACGTCGCTTGCTAAATCGGCGACAGTGTCGTTTAGCACACGTTCGATATCCTGTAATTATATATAAATTATTAAAGAAAAGTCCGTTGGAAAACAATAAGCATTCCGCAGTATTGATTATTACAAAAAAGTCGTGACTGGGCATCGTGCCTCAGCCAGTTCAAGGACGTCTCCCACATAGAGTGAAAGCGTTTATATGACGCCTGCAAGTTAGCGCTAGGCAATACTCAGCGTCTGGTCGTTGTTTTTGTTCCAGGTGTTTTCTGAACGATTAGCACCATGATCCCAGTACTGCAGAAACTCAGTGCGTTGTACAACTGGTACGCATTGGCTATACTCACTCTTGGGTACCTGACGGCAGAGTTGGGTCACTTCTTGATCGGAGTTACGAGCAAGGCGACCGCTATTGACGTACCTTATGGAGACATCACTTGTCAACTGAACAAGACGGAGCCTCATTTCAACTTAACGCTAAATGACATGTGCATTCAGGCTGTCAACGAATCAAGGTTAGTACACATACTGTCACACTTTTAAGTATAAGAAACACGTGGGTTTTAGAAATAATATCTCTCTCGCAGACGTTTCGAAGGGTTTGGCGATGCTCTTCTCCAGAGCTCGAAATAAGGGACGGAGGAATTCACGATGAAACAGACTAATAATATGAAGTCGAGGAGAACAGAGAGAAATAGCCATTCTAATCGGAATCAGTATCAATCAGATCAATCGGAAACAGTAGGCCTAACATAAACACACGTATAATTATATGACAATTTCTTGTGTCCGTATTTTATTTTATCAGAAAGTTTCGTCCAGTTACTTGTCTGTTGTATTCATTTACATGCTTATTATATTCACTTCGTTGACACAATTTTGTTTAATTTTGATACTTTGGATTTAAACTTTCGAATAAAATAAAAATACATTTTGCGTATATGTATGTATAAACATGTGTGCAGTATTGGGGGGAGGGCAGACAGATGGCAGAGGGATAGGTAGAGTCGTAGTTATCCGTTTCACACCCTCTCCCTCACTCAAACGCTCTCTCTCTCTCTCTACACATAGTCTTACATGACCAAAACGCGTCCACCACGCCCACACAGCGATAGCGATGTGGGTACAACAGAGAGAACGCTTTCCAGCGAACGGTTTAACGTATCTTTCGAGGGTCCACGATCACGTTTAAAACTGCATAAAACACACGCACAATTAGCGTGCATAAATCCCGCTGTTCATCAAGGTCACAGCCTTGTCTGCGTCTCAAGATTATATAACGTTTACAATACACCGTAACGTAGAAATTACTTTAATTACTGATGCGTGCGTGCGAGTGCGAGTGCGAGTGTGTGTGTGTGTGTGTGTGTGTGTGTGTGTGTGTGTGTGTGTGTGTGTGTGTGTGTGTGTGTGTGTGTGTGTGTCAGGGGCGTATTTACGGGGGGGGGCGAACTGGACACGACCCCCCCCCCAGAGGGTCCAAAAAGTTGACGAATTTTGTTAATCCTTAATTTTTAGTCTGTTTTCGTTTCAGCTGTGAACGCTAATATAGTAGTAGCTCTTTTTCAAATATACAAACAGGTTTATTACACAGCATCAGGGTATACGTTTGAAATATGAAATACATAGGAAAATCAGTTCAGTCAATAAGTATCTTTTAACAGTGTTTCAATAACGCGTATTTTTATTGTGTTATTTACTTTTTATTGTATAACGCGTTTACTTTAATGGGGCTGATTTCAGGATGTTATCACGCGTTTTTCAGCCATTTTAAAGATAGTAATTTTGATAAGTCGTAACTTGTTTTTCTTTTGTATGAAGCCGATCCGACCTCGGACCACCCCTAAAGCCAAATTCTAGACACGCCACTGGGTTAATGGTCTGCTTGTTTTGTTTCAGTTGTGCGTCGCTCGTTATGGAAGACGGAGAGCGATTCTGCGAATGGAACCGTAACGGTCTCGGCATAGACTACCAGATTCTGGCCGGACCAAGTTTCATCGCTGTGTACACGATCGTCGGGGTATTCCTCGGGATCGCAGCAGACAAATACAAGAGGTTAGTTACCAAAACATCCAGCGCCTATTACTTTAGAATTCTGTTAGACGATAGTCATCTTTTCATCGGTAATAAGTTGTTATCATAATTATTTTGTCTCAAGAGAACACTATCAGTTAGTTTTCTTCGTGTCGTGTTACAGGAGTCGATGACTTAAAACGTTTTCCCTGAAGAAAATTGCGTGATAAGACGGCATACATAAAATTCAATGTGTCGAAATTTTCTGTACAAAATACATATGTTATTAATACGATAACTTTCCATGTAGAGGAGCTCTCCATAATTAAAATTTTTGTTCAACGAAAAATCTGACAAAACCCTTCACAGTTCCAGTGTCGTTAGGTACATTCCTTGGCACCTTATTCTGAAATGTTTGGAAGAGACTCAGAGGTCTGTTCTGCCTGGTTTAACAGTAGCAGAGCAGTTTATTGTTCAATATAAGCTCACAGTTTCTCTCAAGCAGCCAGTATAGTCTTACGAATTTAAAATTTAAGTCATACGTTTCCTTCTTTACTTGATTCTTATATTTTTTTGTTGGTTCCAAACTTCTTCTTTTTCTTATTTAGCACTACAGACCAAAGCGAGCTCAATCTCCTCCGATATCCCCTATCTGTTACCATCTCAGCGTAACCCCTCGCAGCAATTCTTCTCAGATCTTCCAGCACATCGTCCAACCATCTTATCCTAGGTCAACCTCCCTCTTTCTGCTTTTATACACCTGCGCCCTCAGGATTTTCTTTGGCATACGCTGATCATCCATCCGCTCTAGGTGACCTACCCATTGTATTCGTTGAGCCTTTACCCTCATGCTTCAGTAGCTTATCTGTCTCCTGGTTATTTCTTATTCTCCATTCATCATCTTCCTTAATCGGGCCATAAACACGTGGTACAAGCTTTCTTTCAAACCTTCTCAGTGTTTCTTGTTCCTTATTTTGCTAATCTCCACGTCTCACCTTCATAAGCAACAACAGGTGTGATAAGTGTCTTATATAGTTCCATTTTTGTGTTGTAACTAATGATTTTGCTTCTCGTCACGCATTGTCGTGTTTATGCACCCTTCATTACCTATCACGTCACCCAAGTATCTGAACGTAATAAACGTATCAAATTAATTACCCTCTACGCATAGATTATACAGATTTCTTCTCCTTTCTTATGCATAAATTAGTATATTCGTTTTATTAATATTTATATTCAGTCCCATTCCAGCGGATTTTTGATTTAGCTCCTTGTAAACCTTAATCAACCATTGTCTTGATCTAGCTGTCATCACAACATCGTCACTCTTTGGCTTTTCATATTTAATACCGTTCCTCGCTGATGTGTGTCTTTAGTATAGCGCAATAATAAAGAGGGTGGCCGACAACCCATCACCTTGATTAACTCCCTTATTAAATTTAAATGATTCACTTAGCTGGATGTTGCCAAATATTTGCGTAAGCATAACTTGTGCATTGATCTCACCCGGAACTACGCGAAATCTATATGATACATTTCTGCTGAAGGTTTGTCAGTCGATATTGCCTCATTACTTCACTGACAAAATTTGGCGACTGTCCGCTGCCCCTTCCCCCAATCGCTAACTATCATTGTAAAGGTTACCATTGGGTAGACACCCAGTGTCTTGGAATACTCCGGATCGCAAGCCTAAAATTCTGAGAACGTCTAGACACCCATCTTGTTCTACCAGACCTCAATACCGATCCAGAGGATTCCTATTCATAAGAGAGAATCCTTTATTCCCTTCGACTCTATTTTCCGTTATTTGGCAACTATAAGTCTCAAAATTAGTCACAGGCTCTCTCTTAAGTTAACCCAAAAAACAATTTATGAAAAGGTGTTAACGTAGTGGAATTGAAAAAAAACTTATTTTCTAAGTAACCTTTTTAAATTAAAAAACGGCCTCGCTCTCATTGAGCGACGATTCTCAACTCAAGGCGCGCATTTCACTAGTTTCACACTACACCAGTTAACTGCATTTATCCAAGGTGCATAACAAATTTTAATCAGGGATTGGTCACTGATTGTTGAATTTCCTAGGTTTCTATTAATAGGCGCAGTAAAGGAAATCCTCTTCCTCTATAGTCGTTGATTCTCACTTTGTGTTGAAAGTAGATCATATGCATCCTATAGTCGATAAAACAAAATTTTTCTGGCGTAACCGCTATGGGTACTTTACGCCGTAAGCATGCATAATTTACACCATACCGCTTTCTGGCGTAACCTCTATGGGTACTTTACGCCGTAAGCATGCATACTTTACACCATACCGCTTTCTGGCGTAACCTCTATGGGTACTTTACGCCGTAACCATCCATACTTTACACCATACCGCTTTCTGGCGTAACGTCTATGGGTACTTTACGCCGTAACCATGCATACTTTACACCATACCGCTTTCTGGCGTAACCTCTATGGGTACTTTACGCCGTAACCATGCATACTTTACACCATACCGCTTTCTGGCGTAACCTCTATGGGTACTTTACGCCGTAAGCATGCATACTTTACACCATACCGCTTTCTGGCGTAACCTCTATGGGTACTTTACGCCGTAAGCATGCATACTTTACACCATACCGCTTTCTGGCGTAACCTCTATGGGTACTTTACGCCGTAACCATCCATACTTTACACCATACCGCTTTCTGGCGTAACGTCTATGGGTACTTTACGCCGTAACCATGCATACTTTACACCATACCGCTTTCTGGCGTAACCTCTATGGGTACTTTACGCCGTAAGCATGCATACTTTACACCATACCGCTTTCTGGCGTAACCTCTATGGGTACTTTACGCCGTAACCATGCATACTTTACACCATACCGCTTTCTGGCGTAACCTCTATGGGTACTTTACGCCGTAACCATCCATACTTTACACCATACCGCTTTCTGGCGTAACGTCTATGGGTACTTTACGCCGTAACCATGCATACTTTACACCATACCGCTTTCTGGCGTAACCTCTATGGGTACTTTACGCCGTAACCATGCATACTTTACACCATACCGCTTTCTGGTGTAACCTCTATGGGTACTTTACGCCGTAAGCATGCACACTTTACACCATACCGCTATCTCACGACCTGAAAATAACTCTTTTGATATTTTTTATGGCTGTCTCGCGTCGCACTGATGAAACATCGTAACAGTCAATAACACTACCAAACACTTGGTAACTGTTTCAAGATAATTTTGTTTTATAAAACTGACATTTTTTCGGTCTTTTAGATAATCTTCAGATAATACGAGATTGTATACTCTCTGAAAATTATACGATCTTATGTTCGTGCGAGTATACATTCTCTACTCTCCGAAGGTGATTAAAATATCGAAACAACTGACAAAATTTTATAAAATAAAATATCTGTTCAATAGTTTCCAAGTGCTTAATACTGTTATTAATAATGCCTTTTAACTGGAATTTTTGTAGATATCATGTATTATATCATCGTCATTATCATCATCTTCAGCAGGGATTAAACCAAAAATCGTTTGTTCCGGTCCCAAATAGACAGACTAAACCCGGTAACTCCGTAATTGTTTGGCAGGTTAAGGTGTTACAACCATACTGGGCAATCCTGTCAAGTATACTCATAATATTCAGGTTCTTGAAGAATACATCCTGCCACTTGCCGCTTGAATACCATTGGCCTGAGACTTCATTAAAGTCTAAATCTCAGACACACAGAGAAGTGTGGGGAGGGCCATCACATTGTACAACTTCGGGCGTGTTCCTTCACACTTCACCTCATCATTCTTTGTAATGTAAGATCTTCTCCAGAACAGTACCGTCTACAGTTTGTAATGTAAGATCTTCTCCAGAACAGTACCGTCTACAGTTTGTAATGCAAGATCTTCTCCAGAACAGTACCGTCTACAGTTTGTAATGTAAGATCTTCTCCAGAACAGTACCGTCTACAGTTTGTAATGTACGATCTTCTCCAGAACAGCACCATCTACAGTTTGTAATGCAAGATCTTCTCCAGAACAGTACCGTCTACAGTTTGTAATGCAAGATCTTCTCCAGAACAGCACCATCTACAGTTTGTAATGCAAGATCTTCTCCAGAACAGTACCGTCTACAGTTTGTAATGCAAGATCTTCTCCAGAACAGTACCGTCTACAGTTTGTAATGGAAGATCTTCTCCAGAACAGTACCATCTACAGTTTGTAATGTAAGATCTTCTCCAGAACAGTACCATCTACAGTTTGTAATGTAAGATCTTCTCCAGAACAGTACCATCTACAGTTTGTAATGTAAGATCTTCTCCAGAACAGTACCATCTACAGTTTGTAATGTAAGATCTTCTCCAGAACAGTACCATCTACAGTTTGTAATGTAAGATCTTCTCCAGAACAGTACCATCTACAGTTTCTAATGTAAGATCTTCTCCAGAACAGTACCATCTACAGTTTGTAATGTAAGATCTTCTCCAGAACAGTACCATCTACAGTTTGTAATGTAAGATCTTCTCCAGAACAGTACCATCTACAGTTTCTAATGTAAGATCTTCTCCAGAACAGTACCATCTACAGTTTGTAATGTAAGATCTTCTCCAGAACAGTACCATCTACAGTTTGTAATGCAAGATCTTCTCCAGAACAGTACCATCTACAGTTTGTAATGCAAGATCTTCTCCAGAACAGTATCGTCTACAGTTTGTAATGCAAGATCTTCTCCAGAACAGTACCGTCTACAGTTTGTAATGTAAGATCTTCTCCAGAACAGTACCATCTACAGTTTGTAATGTAAGATCTTCTCCAGAACAGTACCATCTACAGTTTTTGCTCGGGTGGGATCAGCTCCATGAAAAGCCATCACCTTGATCTTGAATGTGGAGATCCGTAATCCGAAATCCTTGCAGATTCGACTCATATAAGTGAGCTAATCGGTCACAATTAGCTGATCGACGTGTTTATATCTGAAATATTGTTAAATAGGTTAAAAAAATCTTAATCAGGAGTTAATAATATTGCCTGATTAAGTATTTCTAAATAGTATAATAAACTTTAACCCCTGTGCTTAGTATTTCATGAATACTTAGACACCTCATAAGTAACGTGTTCCCTACGTTTCTCTGAAAGATAACTGTCTACTCACAAAAACAATTTCATGTACACTATAAGCATATGTCTACTGCCGGATGATACGTTGTCAAAAGCTTCACGTTCACCGTCAATTCGTGTGCGATGAATGAAATTATAACGTTACCGTGCAAAATATGTCAATGCCACACAAAATATGGTGTCAGAAAAATTATAATTACGATTTTTCCGCACCCTACATTATCTTTCGCTTTATTCGTTATTTCGTTCATTTTTTCCGCTCGACGAAAGAGGACATCACGCGTAAGATCTGCCGTAAGAAAAATAAACACGTTCTACAGACCCCATCCCCTTTATAATAAATCGAAAATTAAGCAGAACTCTATCTACCCTCGTCAGGTAGTACCCTTCCGCAAGTGTGAAATACGTTCCCTTTAATTATTTACTCGCGTTTTTTTTTAATTTTTATTAATTCAATTTATTATCGGTCCGCGTTTGGCGACATTTGAAATTCAAAAGGTCTTCGCGGACCCAGCTAAACATGTTTTTCTCATCCTGTTTGTTTTTTTCGGTGCAATATTAGAACTTTGTACGGTACAAATGTGTTGCTTTAATCTACTCCGTTTTTAAGTACGAAACTTTAAACTTGTTTGTGTGAAAGCAAAGCAATTAATTACGTAAGCGTGCTCCATTAAATTACCTAATGATAGAACACGATGACTAATAAAATTGTTGTGTAATGCTTTCTTGTTTGTTTTTACAGAGTTCCTATGGTGGCCATCTGCGTCTTAATCTGTGCCGTCTCGACAATTTTTATCGGAGCTACTCAAAAGTTTTGGCAGTTAATTCTTCTGAGGATGGTGTTTGCAGCAGGGTATGTATACCGTAGAATTTTTGTTTCTAACTATACGGACGATTCTGTCGAAACAAGGCGTAGTTCTTTGTGCCCATATTGTTCTCCTCTTGGTTAGTTCTTTTAGTATACGAGGGGAGGGTGAAAAGTCCCAGGCCTGAATAAAAGAACAACACTTTTTTGGATTAATATCTTCAAATAATATGTACTTCTGCGAGTAAAGTTTATTTACACCTAAAGTTTATGGGATGCCTGCAGGAAAATCTACGAGCTACTTGCAAAGGAATAATATTTTAATATACATTACATTTTAATATACAAAGGATTAATATGCATTTATTTCTCACCATAATCCCTACTAAGCAGTATACACTTTTCCAACGATGTTCTAAAGCGGTTATGCCAGACTGATAACCCAGTTTCTCGAGGTTCTCAAAGTAGCCATTTACAGTTTCGCTGTTTTGATTGCTCTCAGTAAATTGTTTCACATCGAGCCATTTTTTTTAGGTTTTAAAAGGCGTAGAAGTCCCTCTGAACTAAATATTGCGAGTATGGTGGGTGAGGAAGCAATTCGGACTTCAATTCTTTGGTTTTGGCCATGGCAACAACTGATGTGCGAGATGGTGCGTTGTCTTGCCAAATGTCTTGACGTCGTCATTTGAAAGGTGCAGTAGGTTTGCACAGTATTCGCCAATAATTGTTTTTCCCTTTTTAAAGTAGTCAATGAAGATTATTCCACGTGAGCCCCAAAAAACAGTCGCCATAACCTGACCAGCAGAAGGAAATTGTCTTTGCTACCTTTGGAATTGGTTCGCCTTTCGCGGTCCATGTTTTGACTGTTGTTTGGTCTCAGGAGTGCTGTGGTGGGCCCAAGACTCATCAACGGTTATGAATCGACGCAAAAATTAGTTTGTATTACCCGCATAGAGTGTCAAACAATCGCTTGAAACATCCTTCCGACACTGTTTTTGGTCAAGTGTCAGCAAACGTAACACCCATCTAGAGCACAGCTTTGTCATACACAGATGTTGATATACCAGCAGTCTCTGCTATCTCATTCACTTGCATTCTACGATTTTGCCTATTTGTTTCTGGCGTAGTCACTTCAATGGGCCGCCAGTTGTGCTTGTCTAACTCAGCAACCCAGCGATTAACCGTTGCATTCGATGGGAAGAGTACCCCAACGTTGAACCCAGCTATCGGTTGCAGTTAACCCTTTCAAAAAAAGTTTGGACGCCATGAGTTTCCGAACTGGCCACTGTCAAAACAATGCCTGAGGCGCTTACTGTGATGTACTGTCAAACTAATACTAAACAACTCGATGACTTGAAATATCTAAATTCAGCCTACAAAAAATTAAATCATACAACATTATCAAAATAAAGAGCATAGTGGCGTTATCTCTTGGACCATTTCACACTACCCTCGTAGCTAAAAAAATTACTGTACTAAATTATTGTAAAGGAGAAAAATGGAAACATCAAACGCCCTTTGGGTGATCCAACAGTTCCACAGCTGATTTGCTTTTCACAATATTCTACAGAATTTCATTGAAACGGTGAGTATTCACAGTTTGGATAGAATAGACTCGAGTAAACAACAGTAGAATAAAAAAATTATTTAACTTTTTTCACAAAGCAAAAAAAAAGATTAGTTAATTTTAATTAAGTCATCGTTTAATTTTATTTGTTGGTCGTAGAGAAATCGTAAAACACTTTCCTTAAATATATTTTAACATTAACTAATAGTTATTAGTACATAATACACTTCGCCCCGATTTCCAAAGAAAATTTTAAAATATATTTGTCTTTGATATATAAAATTATGTTTAGATTATTCAGGTGCAAATGTTATTGGACAAAATTTCGAGTTTAACTGCCGAAAGGTGCGAGCGACGGACGTCATATGTAGGCCAATCTCGTCAGTTGGAACAAGTAAAAGCTTTTAAGTTCGCGACGCAATGCGCGCCGGATACAAGGTTTTTCAAGTACAGTAATTCTAAATTGGACAGCTTATCGTAGATTAAAATTTGCCTTTAATTTAGCATGTCATTTGGCACGTTTAATTCGAGAACACGAAAAACAAATCCAAGCGCTGACGACGCAGTTTATTATTGAGGAAAAAGCGAACACCAGAAATATACGCGAAATAAAACAAAAAAAAATCAACAGTCGGGAACTGAATGCGAAACGAGGTTGACACATCAGATGGACGCTACTCAACGTCACAAACAATAAACTAATCCCCCTACAGGTGCGCAGTGTTATCCCTACAGTGGAATATTTCCCTATTCGTTTGTTTACGCAGTGTGTAAGAATAAATGTTTTGCAATAAATTCAACTGCCTATGAAGCTGACTGCATCTCATGAAACAATACGAGAACGTGCCCACCATTTTGTTGAATGTATTTTTCTAAATATGTCGCGTTATATGCAAAACTTTACAATATTTACTTAATCATAAATTTCAAACACGTGTTTTTAAATTAAAGAATCGTTGTCAGGCCCGTTTAATTCCCGTTGTCAGGCTCTTCGATTTAATTCCCGTTAATACTTACTTTCCATTTCTATGAAACTATACAAGTTTTGTGCCTTAAAATGAATTTTTCACGCACTGACTTTTTTCTACGAAAACACGATGTTAAGAAGTATTAATTTTTAAAATATCTCTGTTAGTTGTTCACGTAAACGGAGACAAAAGTCAATAACAAAATCCTCGTTTACAGAAAGTCCATTTTTACATGTGAATTAGATGTAAAACATTCTGTCCACTCACAACGCACGTAGGCTACCTGACGATGGGCGATACTTAACGAAGTGCAGAACTAAACGGCAATGAAAAACTCGCAAATACGTTCTACAAACACACACGACAGGCTGTGAGAAAGAGGGGTACAATAACCTGATAGATAAATGATGTGAAACACGCACCTATTGCATGCATTCACAACTGCGACTTCGCTTACTAACCGGTAAATATTCTCAATTGACAAACAGGCAATTGTTATAAAATTTCGTTCGTGAAAGTGTTTTGAATTTTTTATTAAAATAGAAATCGAGGTGAGCAACTCGCCCTCACTCCAATCCGAAGTGAACACGATCTCTTGTCTCAAGAACTCCACCATAACAGTTACTCCTGTCATCGATCTTAATCGAGTGTTATGACAAGAGATCGTAGCCCAACTGTATAGATACCGCTTTATAAAATCTTTCACAAGTCTCAGTTTGTTACATTAAATTCAGACTTCATTTCCTTTTCCAATTTATCTTTTTCGAACGATAAATATGGAGACGCGGGTTCCGTGGATCGACGTTCTGAGAGAAGCGGAGATAGACAGATAGACTGAGCGAGAGATAAAGAGTGAGAATGGCTTTGAAAGGAAAACGCTCAATATAACTCCGACAACACGCATACATCAGTAACAACGAGAATGAAATTGAAAACAGAATATAGAAAACTGAAGAAGAGGAAAGACGAACACATAGTACTTCAAGCTGGAGCAATCAATTGGCCGGAAAAGGATGCAATTATCCTAATTGTAATATTAAAAAAAAGACTTGTATAATTATGGCATCATTATGTACAACATGTTCCACATGACTGGTCAGAGTGTGTGTGTTTGTGTGTGTGTGTGCGCGCGCGCATATGTAGGGGTTGCGTGTTTGTCGTCCAACATTTGGGCGTCACTCCCGACCGACGCCTACGCTTCAGATGCCAGTGTCTCCAGCGAGCCCGCGGCCTCGAAGCCAAGCTACTGCTGTTTTCTTTCCATCGAGGTTCGGTGCCTAAACTCTCAGTCTATCTGCTTTTCTTTAGCGCCCGCATTCTGGTCCCTGCTTCGGCCCGAATGGAAGCATTTCAATACCGGACCCTCCAACTCTCCCTGGTGTGTGGCAAGTCATGTTATCAGGAGTTGGGCTGAGGGCTCCTTCTGTTGATGATTTGCTACGCTCCCTCGCCCTCAAACTGTTAACTCGCGCCTCCACTTCTACCTACGCCGCCTCAGCACAGACATGACCTCGATGACCTCCCCCCATAATTTCATAAAGTTTCAAATTCCATGTGAGATGTCAAATTAAAAGGAATTCTAACCATCTGAATATGGTGTACAGTTTTGAAAATTTCAAAATGTTTTGACTCCAGGACCAAAAAATGCGATCAATTTTTTTGTGTGTAATTGTAAAACCTTGAGCCGAGCGCCAAATCCGATTGTTTGCAATTTTGATCGTTTATCGTTATGATTTCTCAACAATTGTTACTTCACAAAAAAAAATAAAATCAGGTAAGCGGAATTTTCATAATTTTTCTGATAATTGAAACATTATCTAATATCAAAATCTGTCCAGCAATAAAAATGTACTTCGTACAAAGTAGTGGGCGAGTCCTGGCGTACAAATAAACAGTTAGTGAGTGAATCGCAGGTTTCCTTGATTACACCAAGGCCAGTATCTGTATAACAAGTTCCTCAGACGGGGCAATGAAGTTGTTACGCAAACACACCAATTATATAATCACACGCGTTCGCTTGGCTTTTAATTGTTTCAACTATATAGTGTAACTGATTTGCCCAAGAATAAGCACGTTCCGACGTTAAATATTAGTACATCAAGATAAATGTGTGTGTGTGTGTGTGTGTGTGTGTGTGTGTGTGTGTGTGTGTGTGTGTGTGTGTGTGTGTGTGTGTGTGTGTGTGTGTGTGTGTGTGTGTGTGTGTGTGTGTGTGTGTGTGTGTGTGTGTGTGTGTGTGTGTGTGTGTGTGTGTGTGTGTGTGTGTGTGTGTGTGTGTGTGTGTGTGTGTGTGTGTGTGTGTGTGTCAGTAATTGCGAACAAGGTCATCACTGTATACTGAGCTGGTACTTTGTACGTTATTTTTGTTAAGTGAACTGCTCGTAATGTCGCTAACTATTGTCACACTTCCTGCATTCAACTACTCCTGTCGATACTCTTTTTTTTAATTTCATATTAAAACTAATCGATATAGTGATCAATTATTTGTATGTTAAGTGTCTAGTGTCTAACGATCGTTAAACTAAAATGATCACATATCTATCTAAACTAAAGATTATTTGGAATAATTTTATTGTTATTATCTTTACAAATCTACCCTGCTAAGTCTCCGCATTTCATTATTGTTATTTCTTACTCGTTAGTGTGTGCGCACTTATTTTACCAACATGGCGGCATTCGGTTTTGTGTTTGTATCATTAACACAACTTATTGCAAGATAAACTGGTCCACGGTGGCTCCCAGGAGTTTTAGCTTGAAACCTTGTGGTTATGTCAATGGTTGTGTTAGCCCACAAATGCAGGCAGTGGCGTGTTTACGGTGGACCCCCCCCCCCCCCAGAGGGTCAAATTTGTCATACCGATATATAAATAGTTATTATTATTATATTTTTCACACTTGGCGAACGAGTTACTGGGAAACCAAGTTTACCAGAGCTTCTCTCCTAACATTTTGCGAACTATATTATGTTACGCGTCCAAGATGCTGATTTTTAAAATTTCCAAATGAGTTGTCTGCGTTTGAATGTTTCCGTCACTTTAGTTATTGTGCTTTGTATCATGCCTGTGGCAGAAATTGCAACTGAGTTCACCGTTATCTAGTTGACCTTTCACTTCTTTTCCAATTTCTGTAGATAAGAATTTTTATATACGTTGATTTATTTTCTTGGAATACATTTTACAGATTGCAATAAAGAGGAACTGAGATATCACTTAGTTGTACTTCTTTATTTTTATCCAAAATTGTGATATCCGTTCTGTTAGCTGGAATTGTGATGTTAATGAGTATTTCCCTGTCTCAATAAATTTTAGTGTTTTAATTTTCTAAGATCTTTTTTTTTTTGGGGGGGGGGCGGTACTTGCAGTAAGGGACTGTGTTATGGAAAAGACCATTTACAAGTGCGAAATGAAGGTTTGGAATTTGGCAGTGTCGTTATGTCTTCTCAGATATTCATTTGCAGCAATCAAGGGGCAGGATCCTGTGTAGTTGAGATTATGCTTCGTGGCAAGAAGGAATGGGACCGCATTTCCGTATTTATTCGGTGGAACCTACAAGAAAAGAAAAGGCAGGTCCAACTTGCACCCAACGGGCAGTAACCCATAAGGGACACTAGAACGCAATAGGTTCCATCCTGAAGTAATATGCTAACTGGTTCAAGGATGGATATTAATGCCCGAATTAGAGGTGAATTTTTTAGTGGGCGAGAGTCCCACACACGAGGGAACAGGCGATTTCTTCTGGCGGTGCACAAAGCAGTTTCACCTCTTAAAACAAATATTATTATACATTTTAATGTGAAATAAATGTAATAAATAAGTAAAAAACGTGAAACTGAAATCATTCAACACGGATCGTGCAAGACTTCGGTAACTGTGGCAGAAACAGGTTTTAATAAAACTGAAAGAATGCTCACTAGTTGGCAGAACACGAAACTGAGAAACTTGAACAATATGTCGCAGTACGCATATTGTAGGATGAAATATTCACGATTGGACGAACAAGACGGACAGTACAGGAAAGGAGAGTTTCTGCAAACGGTAAAGGCCTGTCACAGTAAGTTATCCAGCCAGAGGACTCATTGTTCAGTCCAGGCAGCCTGTGCTCTGCCATTGGCCAACGACATCTCGAACTGATCACTGGGCGTGTTAAATTATTTATGTATTAAGCCAATTAAAATCTCTTAATAATTGCCATTCGAAATGACTTTGTTTGTATTTATAACAAAAATCGTTTTTGAAGAGTTTAACGAATATTTTATGAAAAAAGTGCGATTACGCGCCGAAGAATCGAAAACCTAACGCAAAAATATATAAATGAAAACGGCAAATAAAATTGTACACGTTTCTTAGTTTAACCAGTTCGCTGGCCGCATTCTTCTTTTATTTTTCACTCGTAAAAATCGTCGATTCGCTGAGATCGCGCGTGGCATGTCAGTGAACCGACCTGTTCGTTTCCGTATTTTGTTCGTAACTTTATTACTGTCAACGATTCTTTATTTTTTTATTTATTCAAGTCTTTTATTTGCACAACGTACAATACTTTCGTTAGAGGTTCACGGCCTGTCTGCAGTGATGCCGAGATAGCAGGTGTTTTCCTTACTAATTATGTTTACAACGCAACGAGGAAAATATGCGTTCGGTAATCTTTTGGTGAAAGCTGTTAATGTGTTGGCGTAGGTCGCTACATATAGAATTCATCTACATACCTTAAACTGAGGAAACCTGACAACGAAATTAAATCCTAAATATATATTGTTATGCAAACCCAAAATTGCCAATTGTAACAGCGTACCGTTAACAACGCTCTAGATTTACTAAAACCCATTTCTAACTATGCAATTTCTGTCAGGAAAAACACCCCGGACTTTAACTTTGAATCTAGATTTACTAAAACCCATTTCTAACTATGCAATTTCTGTCAGGAAAAACACCCCGGACTTTAACTTTGAAGTATTTTTTTTTCTGTTTGTATCGGCGATCTGAGGTCCACATGCCAATTTCAATTCTTTTCTTTTTCTCCAATATTCTTTCATCTTTTCACTGTGTCTCTTCTTCCTGTCTTCAGTCCATTTTGAACCTGCGTTTTTCTCTCTCCTACCCTGGATTCCTTCCATTTTTAACACTTTTGCCCGAAAACTTCTTTTTCAATTGCTTCTTCTGCATCTATATTATTTTTTCTAAATCCCTTTTGACTTCTTTAATCCAACTAGATGTTGACTTCTTTCACCACAGATGTTTGAAGATCTGTTATGTTAACCTATTCTCGTCCATTCTATATAAATGCCCAAAAAATACTAGTCTTCTTTTTCTCACGGTTTCTGTTATATTTTCTATACTTTGATATATTTCATCATTACTTCTTAATTTAATTTCAAGTATTTTTAATATTTCGCGATTTTATTTAAATTATTTTCACATGAAGTAGTATTTAATAATTTTCTAGTTCTGTACGCATTTTCTATGCTACTGCGCATTCCTACCTACATACGTGTTAGGTATCGCACGTATTGATTTGTATCGTGTAGACCTAATTCATCAATGAAAAGCCAATGGACAAAGGAAAGCAACGAACTCGTTACGGATTCCATATTAAAATAATTTTTATGTGCAGTGTAATTCCAGATACTTAAGGTATGCGGCTTTTTTTAAGTGGTGAACTTTCAGAACAGATCAGATGAAAAGTATTATTGGGCTAAGCAGTACTTATAATCAACAGAAATAATACACTGTTACTGAAGACAAAAGATGCGTTATTTGAAGATTTTTAAAATAATAAATAGGCCTACTTATTTTGAAATAAGATTTAAAGACTTTATAACAACACAATAGTTTAAAATTAGGAAAAATATGGTTATAAATTTTAAAATAAGTACTAATACTATATTCGAATGTACTCAATAGTGTCGAAAATACTGTCCTCATTTTTTATGATTGAGAAGTGTAAAATGTAGTAATTTTTTGAGATGGAAATATGGTATCCTAAACAATGCGAAAGAAGCAAATTTCTTTCAAAACCACAAGTAGGCCTATAACGTGTATGCCAATCACTCAAGACTAAAATTAATATAATCGTATAATCGTTCACTGTAAAACGATATGAATATAGAATACAAGTGATTACGCAAAAAGAGGTATTTATCAGTTGTTTTAATATATGGACAGGTACTAGGCGTGTTAATGTTCGGTTGCCGACAAAGTTTTGTTGAGATTCTCTACCACTGACGATGGGCGAAATGTTTGCCATTAACGATGAAACCAATGAAAAGTACTTCTTGGATTTCGTTGTCCATGACGTGTCCGTTACTTAACTAAATACAACTATTATATTAACGACTCGGAACACAAAGTTTTTTATAAGTAAAAACATAAAGTTTTACCTTACAACCTTAACCGGTTTTCACCTTTAAAAGGCTTCTTCAGAGTTATAATATATAACAGTTGTAAGAGAGAATATAATAGTTGTATTTAGAAAAGTACTTGTCGAGAGAAAAAAGTTGGGTTATTAAAAGTTGCGATCACGAAAGTGTACGACTGAAAACGGATACGGTCACGGACCCAAGGAAGTGTAAAACGTTGCTTAACGTGAAGAGCACACAGTTGATTAGGTTACTTTTGTCATGGTACTCCTCAACAAGTAATTAACAATATCTGTTCACAATTCGCGTACAATATTCAAATATTCTGCAGAAGATTAAGTAAACCGAGAGGACGATTATTGGCTTTTGATCGAAAATAACTTTATGAAGATTTTTGTCCTACTAAGCCGTGTTGCTTTACGAGGCTCTCATTTCAGCTTAAACATATTGTTTTTATTATTATTATTATTAACATTATTATTTTCATGTTCGTATTATTTTGTTTTGTTGTTGTTGTTCCGTAGTGATAATGTATACCGTATAATAACATATATAATTTGCTTTATTTTTGTAGGGAGGCCGGTTTGAATCCAATGTCCACTGGAATCCTGTCAGACATCTTCTCAGAGGTAAGACATCTTATTTGCCGCAAAGTTTGTTTTCTTATCGTAAAACTCACGAAACAGCATATAATATTATTAAACGTGTATCTGGCTTGTGTTGTGCATGCGCGCGCGAGTGTGGGAAGATTTAATACTACTCTTGTGTGCAGCAAAGAAAAACCAATAGTCCGCGGAAAGTAAGAAACATCTATCTATATGGGGAAGTTGACTTTGCTCGGAGAAATAATGGTTCTAGGAAATTCACAATGATTCCTGGAAGTCTAGTATGGGTTACACAGAAGACAATATAACGCCAAAATCAGAAATTTTAAAAATTTCTTATTTTGAGTAGAGATGTATCATTAAGCGCCGTAACAGGGAATTGTGTGAAACGCAGAGGTGATTGACAGGCAATAAAATCATGTAACCGCCCCAACGCGCTCACGGCTAGCAGACAGAGTTCATCGCTCCCCATACTAAGAAACGTGAAATTTTGACAGCTACCTCAAATCCTTAGAAAAAATGTACAAACGTAAACGAACTCATTTGAAGAGCAGATGTATGTATTAACAATAGACCAAACTACGTATACACGCCAGCTGCATATAGCGAAACAAAAAAGGGTATATAATATTGAAGGACTCAAGCGGTCAGCGACAGGACTCCGACCTTACTAAGAAGAGAGAAAGCTCGGGGGTAGTGTCCGAACTCAAGGAAGATATGTTGATGGAAACACAGACAAAGAAACGGACATACAAAGGAAGTTTGGTGAGGCCTTTAAGTAACAATAGTAATAGTAATAATAATATTAAATTTAATATTAATATTAATAATAATATTAATATTATATTTAAGTAGTAATAGTAATAGTTGATGCCATTAGAACAGCCAAGTGCACGAAAACAATACTTTGACGAGAAAGTTAAGGGTTGCTTTGTATACTCCAAAAAAGTGACAGGCAAGAATTTATTGCTACGATATCTAGCAGCGACAACGACCTCAGTATAGTGACCTAGGTAAGAAATCTGGTGGGAATCCAAAAGCCTATCAGAGAGGTTCTTTCGGAAAAATAGGTGATCTGAAGGATGGTAAAGTAGAACCAATTAGAAAACAGCGTAAGAAAAATCAAAAATTGGTGGGAGAAATACGGAATTCCATGTAGGGACGTAAGAAAGGCGCGCTCGAGGAGTCTAACTAAACATTTTGACGGAAACGGGAGTGTAAGTCCGCGACCGAGATTTCATAATTATGGGACTTAGAGAAATTCGGTACGATGGTTAGAAAAGTAAGTTCGTACTAAAAACAATTTAGGTAAAAGAACTGTAATTTTATTAGTGACATACAAGTGAATTAGTACAACACGAATGATAATTAAATAACACTGTAATTTAGTTTTGCAAATACGCAACAATAATTTTGTCATCGAGTAACATTACGAGACGAACTAAACTCGTAAATAACAGTAGTTCAAACCATAACGCAGTTGATAAATAATAATCAATAATGCCTATGGAAGCGAATAACTATAATAACAATTAACGCGAACTAATTCCGAGTGAGTGAAGTTTGGTGCTGTGCTGTGTCTTGTGTGACTCCACGGGAGACCACGTTACAATCTGCTAATCCAGAGGGAATTATCGACGTTACGTCAGACGATCAACATGCGAACCACACCATATAAACCTCTACCAGATTTGGATACATACCACAAGTAAACTTATCATGCCATAAATAGTCTTAGGTCCACTGTCTGTTCACTTAAAGAACTCACACGAATAATTAATTAAAGAATTAAGATAAAAATTTTACTTAAAAAACAAAATGAAATAATATTAGGAAGCTATGGAAGTTAAATTTATTTATGAGCACCGATTTTAAATGAATCCAGATCAGTAATTAACTATGTTATAGTATTCAGAATTTAAGAGAATAATTATTAAAAGTTTTTGTCTTTGAATAAGAATTACAATATTTAAATTATTAGAGCTATAAATATGAGTAATGAAATAAGATTTATGAAAATTAATATGTTTATATTTTGATTAGAAATTGCATAAATTCATGTGTCATTATGATAATCAATCATAACTAATTGTAATAAATCGAAGAACTATTTTAAGAAGAAGTCTGCATTTTATTTTATAAACCCTGAGATAAGAGAAAATACAAATAAATTAAAATATGTCAATTAATTTATGCTGAATAAAATAAACAGCATAAATTAAATGTTAAATTGGCGCTCCAGAACTTGGGGCACAGCAAAAATTAATTGTTAAATCGGCACCACAACAAAAGTGGGGCTTAATTAATTAAAAAAAGATAATGTAAATAAATGTTAAGTTGGCGCCGCACCGCACGGCTTAATTAAAGAAATTAGGCTAGGGCAGTGACAGACAGTGGTTAGAGATAAGTTAAATAAGTAAATGTTAGTAGAATAAGAATGTTATTATTGTTATTTGCCGATAAGTATCTGAATGATAACCCGACGAAAGGCAAAAATGGCGACAAGGGAAGAAAATTCCGAGGGATTCGAAATTAACAATCAGATGGGCATGGAGCAGTCTGAGGATAGAAATGTGGTGAATGAAGAGAGCTCTACAACGAGTGAAGAAAATGGCGCCCGGGGACCACAATCATCTGAAGTCAATTTCCAAATGTTAATGTCATTCATGAAACAACAGAATGAAGAAATGAAAAGGCTACATGAAGAAACCAGAAAACACATAGACGAAAGGATTGAAGAAACGAAAAAACAGAATGAAGAAATAGGTAAACAACTCGCCGAGAAATTAGACGAAAAAATAGTGTTAATGAGAGGAGATTTACAAGGACAAATCCACCAGGTGGGTACTGAACTACAAAGACAGTCAGAAAAGTTAGAAGAAGTACAGAAGAAGAACGAAAGCGGAATTAAGGAGTTAAGCAGAGAAATAAAGAAACAGGCGAAAGAAAACAAAGAAACTCGCGAGAGTGACCGGAAGGAATGGCAAGAAGCCATAATCAACAATCAACATCAAAATAAACTGCAGATCGACGGAATTGAACAGCAAGTAAGGAGCATAAAAGAACCTAACCGAAGTACGGAAGAGAAGATAAACGAAGTCTCTACAGAAAAGGGGCGAAAACTCGATGAGATCGCCAACAACCTAACAACGGTTCGCAAGAATCAGCAACGAGTACAACGTAGGCTGGAGGAAATCGAACAAAGACCGGCTGTAGCCATGAATACAGCGATAATAAATAAGGAAGCCACTTTCGACGGGGAGGATAATTTCCCAATGGAGTTCTTGAAGGAGTTACGGGAAATTCAGGAAACGTATTATGGTGAGGAGAATACCCGGTGGATCGGATGGCACTTGACCGGTGAAGCGGCTCTCTGGTGGAGAATCGTGAGGGAGCAGGTAAGGACGTTTAAGGAGTTCGAGGAGCCTTCATGAGCAAATATTGGAGTGCGACTCAACAAGAGAAGGTTCGCGACCAACTTGAATATGGGCGTTATAAACCAAATAGATCGCTCAACATGATTCAATACATGGAGCGATGTGTCTTAAGAAGCAGACAGTTAATCCCGATCATGTCTGATAAACATATGATCACAAAATTAGCTAGGCATTATAACAGAGAATTGCAAATCGGTGTAGTTACGAGAGGAGTAACGACGATAAATGGTTTTGAAGCACTTCTTCGTGAATATATTAATATAAATACAAGAGGAAGCAATAATGAACAGAAAGTTAGTGAGTGACCAGCCGTAAATTACAAAAGGGACGCACCGTCTCGCCAGCCGAACAATGAAAGCAGTAAGCCGCATATTGGTTGGAGGGAAAACTATCAACAAAGGGAAGCAACAACTAGGAGCAGCGGCGGAGGAGGTAAACAAACCACCATAAACAGTGTCACGATTGAACGACAAACGGCTGTAAAACCGGATGAACGACCTTCAAGTTCGAAGCAATGACTCCAAACGTCAAGTGTAATAAACCTAAAGTGTAAACAGAAAAACAAAACAAATACAGACAATGTAAATACTACTACAATCTTCCCAATCATCAAGGAAGACTTAATGGAAGAAGCGGAGCGATATATTGATGTCAAAGTAATAAAAAGTCCCGAACTAGCGATTAAAATAAATCAAGTTCCGGTAAATGCTCTCATCGATACAGGTAGTGCGGTGAATGCACTATCTGAAGAATGGTATGAAAGCAATAAAAAACAGATTGGACATCATGAAACCCTCAGCATCAATAACACCACGATAGTTAGCGCCGTGGGAAACAGGTCAAAAAGTATTAGAAAACAAGTATTTTTAGAAGTAGTATTAAGCAGTAATTTAAGTGTCGATTGTGTGTTTTTAATAGTACCAGGTATAGTGAGAAATTGTATTCTTGGTATGAACTTCCTGCAGCAATCGAAGGGGGTAATTAACATACCATAAGGGTGGATACAGGTACGACCGGAGGTAGTAAAAAATGCGGAAGAACATCCTTATGAAGTACCTTTACTAACGATAGAAGAAAATGTGTGTGACATTGAAACTGAAATCTTCAGAAAACTTGAAGAATTAGAAGGTATGGATCAGACAAGGTTAAGTCAATTGGGGCAGTTGCTGGATAAAAACAAGGAAATCTTTACAGATAGGCCAGGGATCATAACGGGATACCAGCATAGTTTCCGGGTTACCGACAGCACACCTTACCTGCAAAAGGGATGGGCCGTCCCCATCAAGTATCAGCGGGCAGTTCAGGATGAAATTCAAAGGATGCTGGAATTTGGGATAATAGAACAAGCCTACAGCCCGTACATACAACCTCTGGTAACTGTGATTAAAAGGGACGGGAAGGTGCGATTATCCCTAGATGCCCGGAAGGTGAATAGTATCACTATCCCAGATTATGAGGGACCTCCGCCGACCAACGAGATTCTCGCAAGGTGCAACAACATCAAAGTTATGTCCACAATAGACTTAACAAATAGTTTCTGGCAGATTCCACTCAAGGAGGAATGTCGAGATCACACTGGCTTCTTATACGAAGGTAATAGCTACAGATTTAAAGTAACGCCGTTTGGATGGAGCACCAGCCTAGCAGGTTGGCCAGGGGACTCGACCATGTGATGACCGAGGAAGTTAAGCAACATACGATTATCTACGTAGATGACATCTTGTGTTTCTCGCAAAATGAGGAAGAACATATGGAACACTTAAATAGCTTGTTGGACAACTTAAAGAAAGCTAATATCACAGTCAATTTAAAGAAATCTCAGTTTTTCAGGAAGGAAATACCATATTTGGGTTACTGTCTAACTACAAAAGGAATCAAACCAACACCGGATAAAGTTTCAGCAATTTTAAATTTCTCATCTCCACGAAACCTAAAGCAATTAAAAGGTTTCTTGGGTTTAACAAACTTTTATAATAAGTTCACCAGTAAGTACGCGGAGTGCACACAACCATTATTGCAGCTACTAAAGAAAGGCAGTAAGTTTAAATGGGATAAAACGATGGAGGAGCAATTCCAACCCGTAAAAGAATTATTTATAGAGTCTGTGGTGTTAAAATTTCCTATGCAGTGTGACGCAAGCAACTATGCTTACGGAGGTCAACTATACCAGATCGACCAGGAAGGGGAGATCGCCGTAATAGCGTACACTAGCAGAACATTCAAAAATGCGGAGAAAAACTATTTTGCTACTGAAAAGGAGCTATTAGCAATCGTCCAATGTTTAAAGAAATTCAGGATATATATATAATAGGCCAACCTCTTACTATATTAACCGATAACAAAGCGTTAACGTTTATACAAAAATGCCATTTAAATAATACCAGGATCGCAAGATGGATACTTGCGATACAAGAGTATAACTTCGAGATATTACACTGCAAGGGTAAAGACAATGTTGTTGCAGACCTCTTAAGCAGGTACCCAGAAGGTGATACTATAAACGAACCCATTGACGAGAAATACGAATACTACATCCACACAATGGAAATAAAAATGAACAAAGATATAACAACAAAGTTAAGAAAAATACACCTGCTACAAATGGAAAACAAGAAGTTAGGACAATTGATCAACAGAGTTAATGAGGGAGACCATGATAAATTAAACCAAGATTTCAAAGTAATAAACAATAAACTATATAGGAGATGGAAGACCCAGTGGAAATTATACGTCCCAAAGGAAATTCGGAAGGAATTGATACAAAAGATCCACCAGATATATGGCCATCCAGGTACAAAAAGAACTCTGCAGCTTCTGAAGGAGCACTTTACCTTCGAAGAAATGTGCAAGAGTGTCAGCCAGCTGATCAGATGTTGTGACGTGTGTCAGAGGTGTAAAGACAGTGGGATCGACTCATTTCTGGAGAAACAAGACCCAACCTGCCTACAAGAAAGGGAGAGCTCTTAAGCATGGACTATTACGGACCTCTACCGATGTCCAGTGGTGGAGTGAAGTATCTATTAGTTATTGTGGACAATTTTACGAAATACGTGGAGTTGTATACTTTACGTAGAGCCACCATAAACATAACATTGAAACGACTACAACAATACATTGATATACATGGTAAACCGGATAGTGTGTTGACAGACAATGGCACGCAATTCACGTCTCGGAAATGGATGCAGGGTCTGAAAGAGCTAAACATAAAACCTAAATACACAGCGATTCGGAATCCTTGCACTAATATTGCGGAAAGGTGGAACCGGCAGCTCGGAAACCTGTTCCGTATTTTGTCAGTGAGAGACACACTAAATGGGCAAGATACATAAAAACAATCAAGTCGTCTCTGAATGAAACATACCAAGAGACAATAAAGGTTACGCCATACGAAGCTCAGTTTGGAAAAAGACCAACCAGACATTGGGAACAGTATGTAGACCCTATTGTGATCAACAATGAAGGAATAAATGTAGAAAGACTACAATTACGAATCAAGGAAAGGGGAGAGCGACAAGCGGCCCGAATAAATAAATCAAAGAAAATTACGGAATTTGAAGTGGGGGAAAGAGTTCTGATACGAGCGCATCATATATCGGACGCTATTCAGAATATAATAGGAAAATTCTGTGCGATATATGAGGGTCCGTATATAATAGTAAGAAAAATCGGAAGCGCTACGTACCAATTACAGGATGACCAGAATAACGATTCTATACGGGGAATATTCAACACTAGGCAACTAAAGAGGTATCATTCAGATTCTTAGTTGACGCCAGTGAAAAGTTATAAATTATAAAGCAATTGTAAGATGCAATAGAATACTAAATGAAATGTAGCAATTTTAACATTAATTAAACTAAAATGATAATTGTATAATTGTATAAACGATGAAGTAAAGTACTAACGAAGTGTAGTAGTAACTATAATCTTTTTGATAACAAAATGTGAACTAAAAATTAGCGATAATCGTATTGACATGAATGCATAGACAGTATATATATATATATATATATATATATATATATATGTGTGTGTGTGAAATGAGTGCAAATGTAAGAACAATTAATATGGTTAGAATAAGATTGTTTAATATATGTGTTTAATATAACAATTGAATGCGAACAATCAATAAAATTAGAATAGTGATATGTACATATATATGTGATACAAGGACTCTTAAATTCAATTAAATAGTGAAATGATTGAGAAGTGACAATAAGTAAAAGATGGACTATCAAAGGACATTAATAGCGAATTATTGTAGAAAACTTGATTGATTGATGTCATTGAATCTATAATATTATTAGAATATCAAGATGTAATTGGTGAATTAGTAAAAAATTTTGATAGTAACTAATATTTTATAAATACTGCAAAGTACTATAGAGTTAATTAATGCGAATATGATAATGAATAGTTAAATTAAAGGTTAACATAATGATTAACACGTGTTAAAATTGTACAAGGAAAAGGGAGAATTCTAAAAATTATTTTACAGAAATATAAAACTTATTGATATGATAAATGATACTAGTATTGAATAAAATTTGCTAAATTAATTTTGTAAATATTATAGGTCATGTAAGGGATATGTAAGGAGTTGTATTAAATTAATGCTGAATGACGAATTTAAATTTAATGTCTAAAGGTTAGTTTGTAAGTATAAGTTTATGTTAAATAAGGGTTGTAAGAAAAGAAAGCTAAATATATATGTAACGGATTCATTTAAAAACGGAAAGCGAAAGTGTCCTGGAAATGGTCCTGGGGTAGTGTTTACATTACATAATGAACCGCCAGAAGTGGGTCACCGCAGAAAAACAAATCCACTACACTACATCCAACGGATGATGAGCCAATACTAGGAATATAAAATGTATGTATTTCGTCATGTTAAACCTCGATGACAGGGCGCAGAATTTGAATCTATTTTAGATGTATGAAATCCATCCAAAGCGACAAAATTCGGGGACGATATAACGCCAAAATCAGAAATTTTAAAAATTTCTTATTTTGAGTAGAGATGTATCATTAAGCGCCGTAACAGGGAATTGTTGTGTGAAACGCAGAGGTGACTGACAGGCAATAAAATCATGTAACCGCCCCAACGCGCTCACGGCAAGCAGACAGAGTTCATCGCTCCCCATACTAAGAAACGTGAAATTTTGACAACTACCTCAAATCCTTAGAAAAAATGTACAAACGTAAACGAACTCACTTGAGGAGCAGATGTATGTATTAACAATAGACCAAACTACGTATACACGCCAGCTGCATATAGCGAAACAAAAAAGGGTATATAATATTGAAGGACTCAAACGGTCAGCGACAGGACTTCGACCTTACTAAGAAGAGAGAAAGCTCGGGGGTAGTGTCCGAACTCAAGGAAGATATGTTGATGGAAACATAGACAAAGAAACGGACATACAAAGGAAGTTTGGTGAGGCCTTTAAGTAATAATATTTGATGTCATTAGAACAAGGATGAGTTTTAAAAACTGTTACGTACAGGGCAACCTGTCTACATAAGCGCAACAACAATTCCTTTATATCATCTAACATTTAATTTAAAAAAAAAATTTAATTAACGATAATTAACTTATCACTTGAAAACAACTTATATTTGCAGTTCTTTTAGTTAGCTTGACCAAATTCTCTGCGCCTAAATCCCAGGTTATTGACATTATTAATTATATTAATTACAATTAAATATAATTATTACATTATTTTACATTATAATTATATAATTTAGTTAATTATATGCATTGCTTAATTAGAACTATTACTATTAACAATAAACGCATCATTATTATTATTATTATTATTATTATTACTACGCGCGTAGTTTTAGTGTAATTTTGATGATTCTAATATTGACGGCTTCACCCATGAGTACTTTTCAGGTGTAGCCCTACCAGCGTTGTTTTAGAAATTGCTTTTTTTTTACGAAACGTTCCCATAAAGCAATCGATTTGAAAACTGTAAACTTGAAGAATCCTAACCGGTATGTTAACTTCTATCCTCACACCATTTAATTCACAAAATAATATTCTTTCCATGTTGGGACAGCGTGAAATTGTTGCTTATTGATGTACCTTTCAATATTTTTTTTTTATTAATTCTCTTTCACTTTACTTGCTGATCAACGCCCTTCGAAAAGACGATGAGTACTTCGGTCGCACATTTGACAGAATATCCCTCAACCTTAAAAAAAAAAGAAAAGAAGAACCTCTGTTGTGAAGATTATCAATTCATTTCTAAACCTTTTAAAAAATGTGATGGTTTTGGGAAACTTTCAAACTCAGCTTTTATCCACAAATTGCAATAAAAAATCATCTATGAAAAGTTCATATAAATTTTACAGAAAACAAATTGTAAATATTGTATAAATGACTTGACATCGCATATGAAGCTATTAAAAAAAAAAAAAGCAGTAAAGGTTCCGGGAACTGTAAAAGATTACTTTTCCATGGTGTTCTCTGGAAACGGTACAGTGTAGCCAAATATCTCCTTAAAAGTAATAATAAAATATTAAATAATTAAAATAAAAGTCTAGCACACATCTTTCTTCGCTATTCTCATTATTCTTATAGTCTTTACCGTAATAAAATTTAAACTATTATAATTTAAACTGATAATGCAGGCTTTCATTTTAGAATATCGCAGATAAAGAAGCACACACGCCTAGAATGGAATTAAGCATTACCGGTATAAACACATTTGTGGAAAAATCCGAATGGTCCTTGTTCGGCCAGTAAGATTCGACCTTTCTATATACTGTACATTAATTAAATAGGACTGGAAGAATGAAGTAGACATGGTATTTTTTAATCTGGTATATAGGCCTACCTGTGGTGTGTGTTCGCGCGCACGTTTTATCATCTCGTTGATAACACACGTGCATTCTAAGCAAGTGTTCCAACCCCAAGGCCCAATGACTGTTTATAGATTGGAACATTCCAGACTGCGAGTCGTGCGCTGCAACACAAAGCAGGTAACATAAACGAACTGCAAACATTCATTCTACAGAAAATATTAAAAAGTTGTGGGAGTCGTAACTGTAGAAATATAATACCTGTAGCAGTTGTATGTCTCTAGACGCTCATGTGGAGTTGAAAGTGGTCAGTATAGAATATAGAACTGACCAGGGAGAAGCAAGATACGAATTCCATTAAACGCTTAGTACAGATTTCAGACATTTTCTCCCGCATTCAAAAAATAACGCCAGAATTTAAATTTGAATAAAACACCGTCGTTGACATCGGGTTTAATTATATAAAATGGCGCACGTTTTAAATAACTGAATAAGCATGCTTCTGTTTTGTGTCGTTTCTTATATTTGATAAGATGGGTCTGAACAACCTTTAAATTAGACGTTGTTCTAATGTAAACAACAAACAATATAAGAAAAGTTATATAAGAACCAGCTGTAGTGAAGTGTCCCATTAACAAATCAGATGAGTTAAAACGACTGCCAAAACGAATGACGCAATTTTTAACTGGTCTGAGTGTTGAAATGGCATTAAAATGCCTATAATACACACACATACACATACACGCCCTATATGAGAGAGAGTGTGTGTGTCTGTTACTTTTGTATTTTTTCAGGTTAAATAGTATCAAAATAAATTTTGAAAAAACGGTGCTTACTTTTTTTTTTATTGAATTCTAATTTATATAAGTATTAGAAATTAGGAACACTATAAGATATAATTAATTTATTTCTGTAGTTACTGGTCCAGTGTAAAGTCTACACGCTTACACACAGCACTCTCCACCCACTGTGTAACTTGTCCAATTCAAATTAAAATAACCATTATGCGTTGAAACAAATGAGCGCGCGTTTCGCTTTGTAAAATAACTGAATAACGAGTTGGCGCGAATTTTTTGTTAGATCGAGCTGCGAAATTTTGTGTTGGGGTATTCATTCACTAGCGTTATTAATGATAATAGACATGAACTTTACTTCTAATACAATTTGTATTGGGGAAAACGTTGTCATGTTATTGGTGTCCTGGAGAGCTTTGCAAAGTCGGATGAAGACGCAAATTATGGGTTCGAATCATGTCAGAACGTGAATGCAGTGTTGACTATCTCCAGATCACAAACCCAAGTCACTTGGTATACCGCAAACTTGGGTCAAGTGCAAACTATGGTAAAAGCTGAATCGATTCGTCTATGGACAGCTCATTGAATGAAAACGGCAAATAACAAATGCATTTGAGAAGTTGTGGGGTGGGTAATAAATTTATAACGGTTTAATTAATTTAGTTAAAAGTAACAATTAAGTGTTGTAACAAACGTTCATGAGTTTCATTTAGTAAAATAACTGAACGGAGTGCCAGTTTTTGGTGGATCGAGCTATGTCGTCTTATTTACGCATCTCAAAACTTACACGGATTGTCTGTCATTCAGCGGCAATCTAGTTAAAGATTAATCCCACCCTCTCAAAGCACTGTTATTTCCTTTGGCAATACGCGTAAACAAATTTTGTATTTCAAGAAAAAACGTCGTATCCGATGATGGAATGCGGTTATATTTGTATCCACGTGCAACTTCGCAAGAAACACCGACCGGATACCTTGACATGTGACATACGTCGGGTCACGGACACCCAGTTCCCATTAACCCATCGACACCTATCTTATCAATGAATCCTTTAATAACAATACTATACTTTGACATTGATTTATATTTGTACACGTCGTGGGTGAATTGTACACAAAAAGCAAAACGTTCGTAATTCGCCCACAGTGCAGTCGCATTGTACAATTACTGTCCATCACGGTTAAGCGTCTTCAAGTACTAATCAAATTGTACTAATTACGTTGTTGCCTGTTACTTGAAACCGTTTGTTCCAAGATATTTTAAGTCGTTAATTTGTACTAAACCCCTGTTTCCTTTAAAACTGAGAGTCAAAAATTAAATATGTCTGTGTTTAAATATACCAGACAATAAATACCGGGGTTGTTGCGCTCCGTTTGCTTTACAAGTTTGCTTCGATATTTAACAAACAAATTTTTTTTATTTTAGTTCAATATAATTTTATAATTTATCCTAACGCAAAGTAACATGCTAAATGAAATAGATTGTATTCATAAAAATAAAGAAAATACAAAAAGTGTGAAATTATGAATTTTTTTCTCAATCGCATGTGAAACAAATTTGTCTGAACACTTTGCGCTCCAATTTTTTAAGAAATAAAAAAGCTAAATATTTGAATTGTTAACTAGCATGCAACACTACCGGCTCGGACCACAAATTATTATTGATAAAAAATCATAATTTTTTACCTGATGGCCTAAACTAGTTTTCAGTGCGACAGAACTTCGTCAGAGCGTCCGTTAAAGCTCTAACGGAGCGAAAACTGGTTTAGACCATCAGGTAAAAACATCTATGATTTTTATCAATAATAATTTGTGATCCGAGGCGGTAGGGTTATATATAGTTAATTAATAACAACGGACCCGTCATGGACAACAAAAGTCAGGAGTATTGTGTTATACGCCAAGTAACCGAACATAATTAATGATAATGTGATGTGTTTATAATATACACACACTTATTGTTTACTAATGATACCTATAATCTCAATTTTCTATTGTGCATGTGTGGTACCTTTAGGCTATGAACAATAAATACACTACAATAGAAAAGCGAACATAATTAAATTTAATAATATATTAAATAACAGATTTATAAAAGGAATTTACTAAAACATGGGGATAATAATGTACGTATATAAAAAAATATTACTGTATTTGCTTTATGTTCAGAGAACAACCGGTGCATTTCGCTCTATACACAGATTATAAACTGTGAGCTGAATCCCGGCGTTTTACGAAATGACTGGCCTTTTAGGAGACTGTAGGCTACAGTTTGCCCGCGGCGTAAACTCATGAGCCACCTGCCTTTTCTCTACAACCGTCCTGCCCATTCCTCCATTCTCTCAGTCTCTCTCTCGCGCCATTTTGTACTCTCTCTCTCTCTCTCTCTCTCTCTCTCTCTCTCTCTCTCTCTCTCTCTCTCTCTCTCTAGAACATTTATTCCATCATACCTAGGAAAGACAAAACTTCACCGGGACAAATACACTCATAATTACGGTAATGAAAATTCCAGACGTATTTGAAAACGTTTTTATTTTTCTACTGACTTTCCGTTGTCCACAAAGGCGCCAGTGTTGCCGAATTCCGCAAGCAGCCGACAACTTGGGTCAAGAAACTCGGAGCATAGCGTGTGGGATTCTCGACCCTCTAACCACGCACCTGTCGTAATTATACCCCGTCTCCGGTCAGTGTATAATTTGCAAAATTTCAAGGTTAAATTGGCGTGATACTCCGAAACGGTGGCTCAGCGAATAAACCCACTGTCAGTGATGACATTCTATATACGATTATATAACGATAAACACATAATCGTAAATCGGAGGAGAGCGTAACTATGGTCAACGATCAGCCCACGATTGCTTTTTGTGCTTCAGCTTCCTCCACATAGCCTACAACCTACAAAGATCTTAATAATTTATTGCTAAAACAGAAAACTCTCAAGGAACAGATGTTTCCACGTGCGTCATTCAATAAGAGCACGTTTCGTAAGTAACAGAAGCCTTTGTTAGAGATATTCCCGATATTTTTTATTTTTAATCTCAACGCGCACAGCGTCAAATTAGGTGGTATTTCTCATCTGTGTGAACCCTTACCCTGAACGAAGTCTAGGTTTTAATCCAATGAGATTTCAGAACTGGAATTGGGGGGGGCTGCATAGTGTTATTAAATTGCAGCGATTGAGTTGATTTACTCCAGGTCCAAATTGTGCGAATAGAAGTCTTTTGAAAAATCGACATACGAAATTACATTTTTAGTTTTATGAGATTTCTTTCGAATCTTGCAAAAACAAATCAAATTGGCAATTTTTTACAATTCTAAGTGTTTAAATGGCATTACACTGTCTATAATGCACACACATGCGCTCGCGTGCGCACGCCCTGTGTATGTGAGAAAGTGTATGGTGTGTGTGTGTGTGTGTGTGTGTGTGTGTGTGTGTGTGTGTGTGTGTGTGTGTGTGTGTGTGTGTGTGTGTGTGTGTGTGTGTGTGTGTGTGTGTGTGTGTGTGTGTGTGTGTGTGTGTGTGTGTGTGTGTGTGTGTGTGTGTGTGTGTGTGTGTGTGTGTGTGTGTGTGTGTGTGTGTGTGTGTGTGTGTGTGTGTGTGTGTGTGTGTGTGTGTGTGTGTGTGTGTTCTTTGAAACAATCTTTGTTCTTTCAACTATGTGTGTATATAAACTACTTTATATATATATATAAAAGTATGTGTGTATATATGTGTGTGTGTGGGGAGAGAGAGAGAGAGAGAGAGAGAGAGAGAGAGAGAGAGAGAGAGAGAGAGAGAGAGAGAGAGAGAGAGAGAGAGAGAGAGAGAGAGAGAGTTAAAGATTTTCTCGGAGCTGATATGATGTATCCTTTTTCCAAGTTGATTCCCGTGTTAAGTATATTTTACTAAATAAAACAGCAAAGCAAAATACTACGCGGGACTCGACCTGAAAAAGGATATCAAAACACACACACACATACCTATATATTAAATAAAGTGTTTGCTTTCAGGATCTGAGAGGTCTCGTTATGTCCATTTTCAACTGGGGAATCTACGGAGGAATCGGTCTTTCGTTTCCCATAGGCCGTTACATCACCGAACTGAACGCATGGGATCTGGTAAGCAACTTAACACACGTCGCTTTTGTTAAAACTTAGTAAAATACCCTTTTTATGTCGTTTTATGTCGTTTCTTATATTCGATGGGTCTAAACGACCTTTAAATTATATGCTATTCTAATGTAAATCATAAACAATTATAATAGAGAAAATTGACTAAATGAATGAATTGTAGTAAAGTGTTCCACCAACAACAACAAAATCGCAAAACCGAACATAAGCAAATTATTAAATTGAACTTATGATCGCATCAGTGCTACGTAATTATAACAAAAATCGAACACGAACATCACTTAAGCTTTCTATTTATCGTAAACAAAAACATCACTTTGCCCTACAGTATTATAATCGCTTACAGTGTTAATAATGCTTTAACACCATTTTCATTTAGATTTAAGCATCGTTTACGATATCTTAACTCACTTTTGGAACTAAAAGTCCACAAAAACCATTAAATACTAAACTCTTGTGTAAGCCAACCGATTCATAAAGACATTTTATCAATGCTTATCACTCGACTGTAGGCCTATTCTGTCGAGACATGCTATTGAGAAGAACAACTACCGCGAGTTCCAGCATAATTCTCATTACAGCAAACTGTTGTAGAACATTTTTCTTGCACAATTAACATGAAATGTTTCACTGATTCGGACAGTAGTGCGAACTAATAAGGTGAATTCGTCCAAATCGGCGAGAATTAGTGCTGTCCAAATCTGCTAAATTTACTGCTTCATAATCAAAAACTTATCGATTACAAAATTTTTAATTTTTAATTACAGGTAATGATTTTTTTTATTGTTTTTATGTATTTTTAACTCCAAATTGTTATTTTAGTTTTTGTGTGCGTTAACGAGAATATCGAGCGCTTGTACCGTTAGCAATGAACTGCGTTATAATTTCTTGTAATCGTGAGTCCTTTTAAATATTCCGAACGACAGGTAAAATCGTACTGCAGGAGAATAGTAGCGTTGTGGTACGACGTGTCGACACTGATCTCGAAACGGTTCGCCTCATTAGGCCAAACACTGCCCAATTCAGATTACACAGTATACTGAATTTACATTTGTATATTATTATTACATATTGTGTTGTTAATACTTAATTTATCTCTTGTCTTTTTCAAACCTTCGTCAAACGTTTGTCGCATTGTCGATTATAGCGACAACAGGCGATCGTTCTTTCCCAAATCTGAAGATTACAAATACCTGATTACGGTATTCGGCAAGTCGGGAGAGACTATCAACCGTAGCTACTCCATCGTAGAACACGAAACTATGAGGCGATCGGTTTGAGCAATAATATTAAGAGATTTTCTGGAACAGAAACCCAAAAAACTCTGTCTTTTTAATAGACTACGTTGAATGTTATAAGAATTCCTGAACTAATGCACACAGACGACCGTTTTATTAAACTCTGTATGTTTTAAAATAACATCCAACTGTCGTATCAGCACATATACCAGCTAATCATGTAAGTCTACTCAGCTAACAAGCTTTTATTTTCTATTACAGCCAATTTTACTGTTTGTGTCTGTATCAATTTTTAATTAAAATAATA
The DNA here is from genome assembly GCA_034769895.1 of Magicicada septendecula. NCBI lineage: Eukaryota > Metazoa > Arthropoda > Insecta > Hemiptera > Cicadidae > Magicicada > Magicicada septendecula. The sequence continues at coordinate 342,081,573 of CM068376.1, forward strand.
TTAAAGAATTGGCAAAGTATGTTCACGGGGGCGGAAAGCTAATCCTCTATTAGCCCCCCTATGGATTACATTAGCAAGACCTTTTTGTCTTCCTGAGTAAAGGTCTTTTCCAGAAGCTAAATTTATAAAGTTCACTTGCTATTTATTTGAGGTTTTCCAAAAAATATATAATCTATCAACAGCATAAAAACGTGGTTCAAAAAGTATTAATTTGTGATACTCTACATGTAGTTACCGCTAAAAGAATGAATGCAGAAGAATATAGCCTACAGGCAACTTTAGTTTTCTATTCTCTTTTCGCGTATAAAGTAGATCAGATACTTGTAGACCCGCATGTAAATAAACAAAATGATACAACGGTGCAATTTTTTTTTTTATCTTTCTCAGTTATCTATCGACACCCTCGAACTCGGTTTCACCACACAACGGTTCGAAAGCTACGCCATTGAAAAGAACATGTTTGCTCAGCCTATCCTGTTAATTATATAGAACGAGTCACGTGATCGCTAGCCGGACCAATGAAAACGAAGTCACTACATGATTCGCAAAATGCAGTAAATGTATGCGGAATTTAATGAAGGGTTTGTGTTTAGGGATGGCGTGTGGCCTACTACGGTAGTGGTATCATCGCACTCATCGTCGGGTTCCTGACTTGCACCACCCTGAAGGAACCGTCACGGACGGTGATCGGCGAAGAGACTGAAGAAGAGAAGGAAAACGCGACCGCAGCCGGAGTCCAACAAACACAGCAAAAGCCGCCAAAGGAGAGCGCGTGGAAGGTGATGTTGCAACCCAGGTTCATTATGCTGTGTATCGCTGCTTCCATCAGGCACACCGGTAAGCATTTATAATTTTTCTTCTTCTCGTTTTCTTGGGCCCAAAGGAATACATCTACTTCGCTGTCCGACAGGCTTGGATTGCCAAACTTCCTTAGCATCTGTCATCCTATTCAGTTGAGCGATCCGTCTGCGTTTTGCGCAATGCGATCTTGGATATCAAAAATATTCAACTCTTTACGAATGTAGAGTTTATCTCTTCGTGTGCAACCTTTCCTACTTCGCCGGAACCCAAGTTTCAGAATCGTACAACACAGCCATTACTTTTTAAAATTTTAGTTGATTATCTCTTAAATTTGTTAAATTATATTCTGTAATTGGTATCTGGCAGTAGAGGGCGGCTCATCCCTTCGCCCTCTGCTCCCCTCTGTGTTACTCACGTTCTTCTGAGTTTCCTTTATATTTTGTTCTACCATTTTGCTAGTAGGCTGTGCTCATCAATCCGCTGTGTAATGTTTAAAGGAACCTGGTAATACACATAACTTGGATGACACACACACGGCCCAGCGTGAGCCCTGGCTTCCAACACCAACGTCTCCTATCCGATGCCGTCTCAGCGTAACCCCTCACGTCCGTTCTTTTAAGATCTTCCAGCATATCTTCTTATCCTAGGTCGAGCCCACTTTCCGCTTTTATACACATGTGACCTCAGGATTTTCTTTGGCATACGCTGATTATCCATCCATCCGCTCTAGCCATTGTATTCGTTGAGCCTTTACGAATCTTACAATGTCCTCATGCTTCAATAGCTCATCTAGCTCCTGGTTATTTCTTATTATCCATCCTTCCTTAACCGGCCAGTAAACACGTCGCACATTCTCTCTTTCAGACCTTGTTAGTGTTCCTGTTCCTTTTTTTGCTAACGTCCACGTCTCACATCCATAAGCTACAACAAATACGCACACGCACACACACACACACACACACACACACACACACACACACACACACACACACACACACACACACACACACATTTAACGTGTAATAATTATATTACATAGTGCGTGCGTGCGTGCGTGCGTGCGTGCGTGCGTGCGTGCGTGCGTGCGTGCGTGCGTGCGTGCGTGCGTGCGTGTGTGTGTGTGTGTGTGTGTGTGTGTGTGTGTGTGTGTGTGTGTGTGTGTGTGTGTGTGTGTGTGTGTGTGTGTGTGTGTGTGTGTGTGTGTGTGTGTGTGTGTGTGTGTGTGTGTGTGTGTGTGTGTGTGTGTGTGTGTGTGTGTGTGTGTGTGTGTGTGTGTGTGTGTGTGTGTGTGTGTGTGTGTGTGTGTGCGTGTGATTATAAAAACGAGTATTTTATTATATAGGCCTATTAAAATTATTTAAATACATAATAAATATGTTTCTAATCATTAAAGCATTATTAATTTATAGTAATTTTGTACTATAATACGTATTAAGCCAGAAGTATAAATCTATTACTCGACGGTCTATTTGATGCATGTCTCACGAACCAACTTGTCGTGCGTATCCATATCTCTTTACCCAACAAAACCCTATTGTTTTTGAGATTGCCTCTCTCAAAAATAGAGGGCGGGAGGAAAAAATGTAATGGGTCAAAATTGTAAAGAAAAAAACCGCAAGTGGGATATCGAGTTAAAGAAATTTTAACTACAATCTGAATACACTGTTCATTTTTTTAAAGTTTCAAAATTTTTGGACATCATAGCAAAATTTTGGACAAAAAGGGGTGAAAATTTTTATAAAATCGCAAAAATTCATGTGGGGTATCAACTTAAAGAGAATTTTAAGTGACATCTGAAAGCAGTGTTCAGTTTGTTTTTGATTTTTAAAATTTTTTATCCCGGGGCCCAAGAAGTCAATCCACCAGGGTGTCTGACTAAAAGGAATTATAACGCAAGCCGAAATCTGTAGAATTTTAAATGTTTATTGTATGATTGTGTGCTGTGCAATTGTTATATTATTAAAGAAATAGTAGAGCAACCGAGATTTTTGTAATTTCCTCACAACTGAAAATTATCTAGTATCGAAGTTTATGTAACACTAAATGACGTGTACAAAATATTGAGCGAGTTGTGTATTATGCGTGTCTACAGGTGGTCTGTGCTTCGCCTACAACTGTGATCTATTCTACCGCGACACTTTCCCCCACCTCGACCTCGGAGGATGGCTGTTCTTCGTCACCTTTGTTATCGGCGGCTTGGGCGTTATCGTAGGAGGCATCGTTTCCGACAAAGTTGTAGCCAAACTGGGAATCAGATCCAGAGTTGCCGTACTCGCCATCAGTCAGGTAGGTAGACACTCTCAATAATATAGAAACGCGTCGTAAGTGTCTAGCAATGCGTTTAGAGAACAAAAACACATGGAAATATCACACAGCAAAGAAAGAACGCAAATATATTCATCAGTCAAATAATTAATCCGGCTGGCGGGTTGAAGAGTGCAACTGAAGCATAACAGAACTTCCCGTACACGGACTGTAGTCTTCAAGTCCGTAGGTACAATACATGGTGCAAACTATGTCCAGTAGAACAAGTAGCTTATAAGTGTCAGTGAGAATAATTAAAAACAGTGAGTTTTTTTTTTTTTTTTAAGAAAGATAGATTGGATACTTCATTTGTGCTAGTGTTAGGGGGTTAGGGTTATTTGTGCTAGAGAACACTCTGTTCGCTTTTTCACGAAAACCTTAACAACGCGTTCAGCAGCATAAGCCACTATATTTTTCAAATTTTTCCTAACAGTTTCAGATAGAAGAAGAAGAATTTCCTATCTTTTCGACTGTGAATTTCATGCAATTTTAACGCAACGAAAAACGCGTACCTTCCCGACTTAACATTAGAATTCCGGAAATCGATCGTGACGTAACTTCGGAGTATGACTGTACATCGCAACAGTATCTTCACACAGCTGTTGTGACACCGCAACTTACCAGTGATTGCATTACTAGACACTAGACACTAGCGAATTCGGCTTACATTTTTTACCATTTTAGTTTTTAATTTTTTACTCTTTTTACGATACAATTGCCGTAAATGTTTTTGTTTTGTTTTTTCTAGTTGATCTCCACCCCGTTCGCTTTCGGAAGCATTTACATGGGACCAGTTGGAGCTATGATCACGTTGGCTATCTCTTATCTCTTCGGTAAGTTCACCACTCTCATTTTACTTCCAGAAAGAAAGTCACGGGAGTTTTGTATCACATATATGCTGAATGAATCATTTACATTTAATAAGTGAGTTAAGCAAAGTTATCGGCCACCCCCTTTATCACTGCGCTACATTATGCCATTTAAGACACAGATCAGCGAGGAACGGTATTAAATATGATGTTGTGATTAAGACAACGGTTGGTTGAGGAGCTAAACCAAATGGTACTGACTGTAAATATCAACAAAACTAAAGACACGCTATTTTCAGCATGTGGGTGCGTCTATGCGCGTTTGTGCGTGCATGTATACCTTTTATATAACCTTTTTATTCAGAACGTTACGAGCAGTCGGGGGCCGGTTTCACGTCAACACGAATCCGTTGCAATCTGATAAGTCAAAAGGAATTTTATCGCAGAGACGCAAATGAGATCAAGGAAACGTGACGCTAAAGGCGTTTGGAACGTAACTTACCCTGCTTTATCGTCCATTGTAGTTGGCTATTCCCACGTGTAACAAATCAGCGGTTCCACGAAGATCTTCATAAACCCTTTTTAAAAGAGAAGATCAAAACAACAGCGCTATACCATGAGAAGCTCATTAAACAGCCAACAGTCGTGTTACCTCATTGACAGGAATCACCCCTTCTTTCATGTCATCTTACACCCCTTTGTCATTGCACCCCTTCAATCATGTGTAGTCTTACTATAAATTTACTTAATTTTTCCCTTTATTGTAGATTGTAAACTGAAAATTATAAATAAAAACACGCTGGCGTTGACTGTCATTTATTATAAACCACTAAGTTATTGTTAACTGCTAATATTTCTTTTTCTTATCTATTAAAATATTCGTATCAATAGATTTTCTTCACAACGTATGTAACTGCGTGGTTGAACGTACGGTGGCTATGCCAAGCAAACGCTCGATCCGTCATTGCTTCGCGGTTAAAGTCTTTTACAAATTTACGTAAATTCTATCAAATTAATTAAAAATAATAATTTCAATATAGAGAGATCATCATATCAACATACAAATAAAGATGAGGCTGCTCAAGGTATTTGCGTTTTCAATTGTCCCAGATGTGTCGATAGTCCAGTCAAATAAGGCTTTGCCACGCAGTAAAGTAAATATGAAAGTTTTGAAAATTCGTACGCTTGTTACAGGTGACTCGTGAAGATTACATCAGAACGTCCTGATGAATCAGTGGTGAGGTCTAGCCGCCATCTTGAAAAACGGGTCCTTTTTTCTATTTTTCGTGAATATCTCGAAAACGGTTGGTCTTAGACCAAATTAAAGCTGACAAAATGCCCTACAAAAAAGTATTCACTTTTTTTGTACCTCTAATAGTTTCCTAGATAATCGGGTTGAAGTTTGTACTTTTTCATTCTTTTTTTTGCAATACGTTTCCTGATCCAAATATCCTCAACTTCTGAATGACTTCATTTGTAATACAAAACGTACCGAAAAAAGTACAAAATTTGCACCCGATCATCTCGGAAATTATTAGAGATACGAAAGAAGTGAAAGGGACCTTTTTTGTAGAAAATTTTGTCAGATTTAATTCGGTACAAGCTATTTTTGGTTTACGACCAACTGTTTTTTATATATTCACGAAAAACGAAAAAAGAGACCTATTTTTTAAGGTAGCGGCTAGAGCTCACCATGACTTTTGATATAATCTTCACTAGACACCAGTTAACAACTGTACAAAACTATCATATTTATTCCGTGGCAAGACGAGGCTTGTTTTGAGCGTTCACTGACTGAACTACAACGCGGAATATGAATGCTGCATGGCGTCAGAGAATTGATGTTTCTGATGCATGCAGAAGGACCGTTGCTTCCTATGAATTAATGCATCAGTTCCGCGTGAATTTAGAATCGACTGCTACCAACTACAATATAAATAAAATAATAACAGTAATAAAACCTTGTTGTCTTCTTCTTCAACGTCTCAGACCCAATGTCACTCCGCGTTGTACCTCGTACGAGTTTATGTTTCTTCAACTATCCTTATTCATTTTCCTCTTTCGCACTTGTTCCCTACGTTTTACAATTCTCACACTCCTCTAATCCCTCATTACTGATTCATTAGGGGAGACCGGGGATGGTTGGCGCACTTTTTACATTTGAATTTTTTATGAAGAAAATAAAACGAGATATGGACAACAAAAATAGTAATAACATCATAGTTTTCTTGATAAAAAATAAATTAACTGGCCCTGCAATTGCGCCAACCTGGCCCAATATCGGGGTAGGTTGGCGCACTACATGGGGTAGGTTGGCGCACACTATTTATTTAGGAATATAAATAATTTACAATGATTTTTGAACATACTGTTTAATTTTAACGTAAAAAATACCTTATACAAAACAAAATTCATGTTTTTAAATTTATTATATGAGTTTGACATCAGTCTATACGTTTTTCAGTCTGTAAATTCGGGTTCTTAGGAACCTACGATAGTATCTTAAAGTATAATTAAGTTTATCACTAAAATTAATGAACTAAATATCTTTGAAATAGATTAAGGAACTAAAATAGCCTACAGCATAATAAAATGAGAAAAATATTAGGCATAAATAACTTGTAGATAACTTATTATTTTCAGAACCTGTAATTTTAATTTTTGTTGACAGATCTAAGGTAACCACAGTGTAGTTGAAGTAAAGTAGTAGTTAAACTAAACAATCACAATCTAACGCTTAATATTAGATAGAGTAACATAAACAATTTGAAATGATTCTGTGTAAGTTCGAATCTAGAACAAAGAACTCAACAGTCTAACAATTGATGATGTTGTTCAGAGTAGTAGCAATTGGCAGAGAGTCCCGCAGAATGGAAGGGATGTCGTAAATTCTCATTGTTTTCCCTGGATTGTTTACCATCCAAGAATCACACGCTGTTCACGTACTTTTTCAGAGGCCCATACTTTTATCTAGCGGTTAGAGCTTGTGGCTGCAGTGTGGGGGAAACGACACGACCGTAATACCATTGTCCTTACAAAAGTCCAAATTTGCAATCGACAGGTAGGAGTCATGGTTATACTGTAACAAGATGATAGGATTTTCCTTGAAATACCGAGTATTTTTGACAGAATGTTCAAACAATTGTAGAAAAAAGGGTCTGTCATCCATCACTTGATTTCGCTCCTTCAGCAATTCCAAGAGGGTCGTTTGTAACAAAGTGATCTTTATAATAAACTCTTGGAAACACTAAAAAGGGGGAACACAATTCCCCGTAGCAGACACAGCTAAGGTCACAGTGACCAAACAACCTCTTTCTTGAGACGTGAGACTTCCTATTTGTTTAAAACGTCTTCTGGCAGTCACTCGGTCGGGTTTGTGAACGGTAGTGACTCTGGTCTCATCTACGTTCCAGATGTCAACCGCACTAAGTTTAAGCCGATCCATAACAGTTTTCAAGTTTTTAAAGAACAATTCTACGTTGGTTTTGTGAAAACAGATGCTCTCGCAAGGCTAGTGGGTCTAGGAGTCCGGATTGATAATCTAGTATGATGTTTCATATAAGAAGAGAACCAATCCGCACCCGCAATCTTTCGGTCTACCCATGATTCTGGAATCCTCAAATTCAGTTTTACAGCGTAATCTAATGCAAGCTTTCTGACTTCTCTGGGAAAGAGTCCATAATATATATCGGCAGCTTTCATTAGGTAACTAATAAATATAACTGGGTCCACATTATATTTTCATAATTCGAAGCTTGTATATATCAAATAACTAAAAAACACAACACTTCAGATAAACTCTAAACTTTTAGAAAAAACACTTTATTCTGCACAATAAAGTTAAAACAATAATTGCCTGCGTTAATATGGAAACCATAGTTTAGCCTACCTTTCGGTTAGGAATGTAGCCGAGGTTTGTTGTTAGTAGTGGGCCATTTCCCTCTATTTCTTTCTGTGAAACTGTAACGCAAAGTCTCGTAAGCGTTCTATATGGTATTTTGTACTCTCTTGCTACACTTCTTATGCTTTTATTTGTTAATTTGACATCCCTTGCCGCTAGCAACATTACATCTGGAGGTGTTAAACCCCTCTCTGTCTTTCTTTTGTAATTACGCATTGCTGAGAGCAACAATAATTCTATTAACATACAGGCATATATACAGGTAAACTAAAAATTGCATTTAAAAGTGTTTGATGGGGTAGGTTGGCGCACGATGCATGCGCCAACCTGCCCCGAGTGGGTTTCGCCAACCTGCCCCATCACGCCATTTTGTTGGTAAAGCCGTCCTGTAACGGACAACAGTCACTTTATAGCTTAAAACAAGAGGAATCAGAATATTTACATGATTCTTGTTTCACTTGCCATTAAACTCCAGGAAAAATATTTAGTGAGAATGCAAAAATTTACTTTCGTTGGTAAAAATCAAATAGTGTTGCACAGCACGGGTACAACGCTGCCGAACTCAACCAAAACACACTCACTATGCCTGGATGGGACGATTAGGTCGTATGACCGGCAGCGCTACCAACCTCGTAGAACAAAAATTACCGCTATTGCGCCAACCATCCCCGGTCTCCCCTACTCCTATAGATTTTTTTGCCCTCCCTCTTACTCTCACTTCCAGTCGATGACCTTCCTTTACGCTGAACCTTTTTCTGTTCTGCACACCCAACGTATTCCTTGGACATTTCCTGTATCTCCTCCTTTCGTTATTTCTTTTATTCCCGTTGTTGACCTTCAACTAGACTGCGCAAAAACAACTTCTGAAGTTGTTCAGCCACATCTTAAGGCGGGACGGAATTGAAGGCTCGTCGTTCGACACACAGTACAGATGGAAAGTGAAGTAGAGTTCGATCGTCAGTCGGATTGATCAACCAAGGTAAAATATTGCCAGAGGAGGACGTAATGACAGCTAAGGTGTATGGAAAAGATTAACTGCTCTAAGAAACGTTTAGAGATAAGTTTCGCTCATTATTTGAGGCCCGCATCCGCTTCTCACACGTGGTCGAGTTTCAGCAGAACTTGGATCACCTGCGCTCACCTACATTCATTAAATGTGTGTGTGTGCGTGCGCGCGCACACAAAGAAATCGCCTATGAAGAGTTATTCAGGCGATCAAAATAATACTTAATACAACTGGTCAAATTTTGAGCATATAACCAAAATACCTTAATTTTTAAAAACCTTTAAAACTGGACTTTATTCTATTGTCTTCCTATTCTCACTCACTTTCCTTTCCATCTCTCTTTCTTCTTTCTTCGCCTCCCTCTCACCCCTTATTTACACAGTTGCCCTTTGTTGGGAAAGTAGTTTATTGCATCTGTATTACGTTGTGTTGCAGCTGAAATGTGGTTCGGTATCCTGTTTGCCATTCTGGTAGAAATAGTGCCTCTTTCCGTCCGCTCGACGACAGTCGGAGTCTTCCTGTTCGTAATGAACAACATCGGCGGAAACCTTCCCATCTTGATGGAACCGGTTCGTAAAGCGACCTCGTTCCGACATTCTCTCGCCATATTCTACGCCGGTGCCTATCTTGTCAGTAAGTATCTCTACAATGTGTTGCTTGTAAAAATTATTACAATCGATTGATTGAATAAGTGAATAAAGATTTGCCATTTTTCAGTTCTGTAATAACTGTTAAATAATTCGAGTTAGTCAAAAAGTGTCAGCTCTTAATACCAATTTAATTATAAATTAATATAAAAATTACCGCAATGTTAATTTTAATGAAAAAATATTGTCTAGACTTTATTTGCCCGTTCTCCCTCTGAAAGGTGGTAGTCTAGCCACTGACTAAAGTTGTATATGCCGAAACATTAGAAGCATGTAGGCCTATACTTGTTCTCTTCCTTTTGAGCATGACGTTACACAGGCAAACCAAAATTGTCTACATCAGTATAAAATATTTAATCTGATTGACTTTATGAAATTTCATATTTCTTGTTGATACATATGCAAAGTGACAAGATTAGTTTCATTTCTTTCTCTCTGTTTATGTACAAGACATGTGCCCTTTTGTAATTAACGTATTGGATAAAACCAAACCAATATTTTTGTCTTATAAATTTTATTATTAATTCATTACGAAGGCTGTAATGTTGTGTATAAACGCTAGGGAACCGTTTGTCTTTCTCAGTGTGATATGTAACAGACAAACACATTCAACCCATTATAGGCAAGTCTGAAAGAAAAAAAATATCCGATTTCTGAGTCTATCAGTACATGCTGCAAACGATATAATTATGAACACCTGGTATACGATCCATTTTAAAGAATAAATGAAATTTGTCTGATCGAGCTTAGGACGGAACCTCTTGGCAAACTGATGTGGGGACAGTTGTTGTTTCCAGGGTCGTAGTAACAAAACACTTTAAGTATTGAAATTTGAATGAATAAATAAAACCTTTTAAAGTTGTTTCTGGTATACTGAAGTAACAATAACTGACTAAAATACAGTGAGAAGTGTTTTATATTATATTAGAAATCTCATCTAGATTAGATTAGAAATATATTTCTAATCTAACTGCTATCAGTACACGATCACCCCTCAGCATTTCAAGTCTCACTTAAATCAGATTATCTGGTAAGCACAACACTTTTTGTAAACCATCGGGGGGCCACAGCCAGGACTTTCTTCTGGGGGGGGGGGTAGATTTTTGTAAATAAAACTACAAAAATTAAAAGAAAAAGAACTCATTATTTGCTATTTATTTTGTTTTAATCGAGAATACAAATGTGGAAACATAAGGGTTACATTAACATAATTATGTCTCAAATTTAACAAACTCAAGAAACAATAAATGTGACAATAATTACAACAATTAACAATATCAGCACAGACTCACTTCCATCTTCCGATAGTCTTAATTGTTTTTCATCAATTGCTTTAGTGCAGGGACGAACCTAGGCGGTGATATGTGGGATATATCGCCCCCCCCCCGAAATCAAAAAATGTTGGAGCAAAAATTTTAAACTGGTTGCATGTTTTTTTAATGTAATTAATTGAAAAATACTGACAATGATTATGCTTTTTAACAAAATTATTTAACATTAATTTACATGCTGTAAAATTTATATCCACAACCCTGTTGGATACACTTATATCCACAGAAATTATATACATGCTGGTAACCCTCACTTTCTTCACTTTCTTAATTTTAACGTTCTCTTTAAAGTATTTATATTCCACAGAAAGTTATTATTAGGCTTGCAAAACAAACTGGAAGCCTATCTGATGTATGTTTTAATTGATTTTAATGAAATTAGTGAATTACAGCTATTACTTGCCTATTAGTTTTAATTTTTGGTACGATTTTCATTATAACATGAGAAAAAAATTACTCTAAGAAAACGATATGTGGTTGAAACTCCCCCCCCCCCCGAAAGTTAAGTTTTGAAGTTGACTGCAAAGTTAAGACGAAATTTAATACACACGTGCTAAACACTAAACTCCTTGTGGTTTTTATTTGTACAGTTATTGCATATGCTGTAATTTGTTATTCATTACTTCGACTAGTAGGTATTTAGTTGTAAATTTTCTAATTATCACTGCTTAATTTATTATATTTGTTATCATTTCAGGCTCAGTCCTTTTTGGTGTAACAATGTTGTTCATGGGTAAGAAGAAACAAAAGCCCACTGGACATCCACTTCAGGGTATTGAAAATGGAGGTTTCACAACAATCGAAAGAATAACGAACACTCCAGGCAGCAATACTCCCATTGAAAGCCATCATCTATAAATATTTATACTCGTCGTTTAAGTTAAAAACATGTTGTGATATACCATATTTGTATATATAATTATATATATAGAAGTTTTGGTCTTGTGTGCTGTTTGTTCGATTGTCTAAATCCATTGTGCGTTTGTTTGTAATTGTCTGCGCGATTGCCGGACTCAGTACCTACAATACTCATTCTCACACTAAATTGTGAACACTGAAGTTATGATTGTACTGGCTTCTTGTGGTAATGTACTCAGTCTTCATAAAATCTTCAGATTTTTAAATTATTTTTGAAACACAACACAGGAAAATTATATTTAAAACTCGGTAACATTTAAGATACCTTCAATAAAACTAATCTTCAAATGTTATTAGTCAGACATTCACTTGAAACTTAGTGACCATTATTTGCTGTAATATGTTCATCATCATGAAGGTGTGACAGAACTAACTAGAAAAACATGCAATGCTGGCAGCAACCAATGGTGTTCATGGTATAAAATTATTAATGTGCAACTGCTGAAAATGGACACATGATGTAATTGTAATTCTTTACAACTGACACAATTCGGAAGGCAACAGTACATTCATGACTATGGTAGTGATAGTTTAGTACTCTGTATATATTGTAAATTAGTATTATTTAAGTTTTAGTCTCTAAGTATTTACATAAATTAATGTAATTATTTTATTATTTCCTTTTATTTATTATAATTTAAAATAAAACTAGTGGAAATTAAGTTTCTGATACATGTGTTTGATAAAGTCAAAATATTGTATTACACACACACACACACACACACATTTTTTATAGTTATTCAATATAGCAATATAGTAACAGTAAGCATGTGTAAGCATTACCAACTATTGTCAACGGATCATATTTTGTTTATAAAACAATGCTTATGTACATAATATGTACTTAATTATAGTTAAGTATTTGTATGGCAGCGTCTTCCAAGAATTTATAATTTGACATGTAGAACTGTCAAAATGCACAACCAAAGAAAATACGTATGACAGTGTTGTACAAATTATTTTACAGTATTTCTGATCACACATGTATACTTTTACATTTGTGAATACTGTAGTTTTTAATATGTTTGTAACAGTTCTTTATAATAAGATAAATATAAACTCCTGATTGCCTTTATGTGTTACTGTGTTATTGAAATCTGTCACCGCTCACCTTTTCCTCCTGCTTAGTAAATAAAAAGTGTATATTCCTACATATCTTTATCTTTTCTTTTCAGGTTTTCTAAATCATGTCCTCTTAAACTCCTTGCTATCACATCATTCCATGTATTTCTAGTTGTTTCATAGAGCACACATACACACACACACTTTCAACATTCTCTTATTGCAATAATCTTTCCTCCATCATGCTTGCAATATGGCCAAACTATTTTAACTATTAAGATTTAGTTAACTTGATACTTGTAGTTCCGCCTCCAGCTCAGTTCTCACCAAACAGTGTAAGTTATATGGGCAACTCCTACAGTGCCTCTTAGGTAATTTGCTTTTCAATTGTTATGATAATACCCAACTTTCTCTCCCATATATAAATGTTGATTAGAAAATGGTTTTATAAACTATGAGTCTTACCTTCCTTGTTATCTTATTTGACATTCCAGTGTGTACCTTGAATTTGGCCTGGGGGGGGGGGGCCGGGGTCAGGTCGACAAAAGAAAAAACAAGTCAAGACTAATCAACATTACTATCTTTATAGTGGCTGAAATCAACCCCATTAAAGTAAGTGGTAATAACACAATAACAAAATAAAAATTTGTGTTACTGAAACATTGTTTACAGGGTACTTATGGATTAAATTGCTTTTACTATATTTCATATTTCAAACATATATGCTAATGCTGTTTAATAAACCCGTTTGTATATAAGAACAGCGTTATTACTACATTAGTGTACACAGTCTGAAAAAGCAATAAAACAGCCTACAAATTAAGAGATTAACAAAATTTGTCAACTTTTGTGACCTTCTGGGGGGTCTGGTCCCATTAATCCCCCCCCCATAAATACCCCTCTGTCCTCCTTATCAGACCTATTATCTAAATAGAGCATGGTAATTTAGATACGTACCATACATTAGGCCATATGACTGGGCTATTCAGAAAATAATATAATTTGACAATATTTTTCAAACCTATCATTTACTTCAATCTCGTTTCTTCTGTTTTGTACATTTTTACTCCTATGTATTTTATTGTATCCTAACCACTTGCTCTGTCTCTCCAATATTTAATTGAACTGATATATTTTTCTGTTCCTTGCTAATCGCCACTACTTTCATATTTATCTTCAATGCTTTGATGAGCATGAATGTTTGAGAACAGGCTGTAGCCAGCTGCCATCAGGGAGCATGCATGTTTCAGATTGAGAGTGCAGTGTTTCAGCTATTCACATTTTAAAATGTTCTTTTATTTCTTGTGCTGTCTGTAATGCACTAATGCACTGCATTCCGTTGACAGTATCTGAAATCCTTGAAAAATACTTCACGCTTCTTTTACCATTTGCATTAGTCATTACTAACCACATGTTTACAGCCATAACAGTTATAACTGACTACAGGTTTACAGTCGTAGTTAGTTCATAATATTTTCTGTTTTTTTGTTTCAGTATTTTTATAAGCATTATTGTGTTGGAGTATATTATGTTTAGTGATAAATTAAGTGTTAAAAATAAATAAATAATTCTAAATAAGTGTTACTTAGTTTCTGTCATTGTATGATAGTTGTTTAGGTCTACTTACAAATAATGGGGGGGGGGGGTGAAGCTACTAGTCCAAAACCATGGTCATCAAAGAGTTAAATTTCTTGTTTGTAAAGCATTTCAGTAGCACTACAGCTCCCTCTCGTTTTTTCTATACATAACTAAGTCATCAATAATGGCATATTCCATTGTTTCCACTACTGTTATGTTTCTATAGCCCACAATATTAATCTCGTCCCTTGTTCTTTTGTTACATCATTCAATAATATTGTGAAAAGGGTTAGGCTAAGAACTCAGATTACAAACTCCTCAGATTCTCAGTTTCTCATTCTCACATAATGTCTAGTATTCTTATGCATACCATCTGTATTAATGCACAATCTCTCATAATTCTCCTTCTTTTCAAATTCCTCGAAACTAGTCCTCTTAGTATAATATTATGTGTTTTTTGCTATCTATAGAAAGTCCAGAAATATTTTTCCATTAGCATTATTTGTAATCGGCTCTTTTATTGTGAATATCTAGGTGGTCCTCGAATCTTCTCCGTTTCATAAACCTGCACTGTGACCACTAACTCTGTTTACCTTTTCTCTAGTATTCATTCAAATATTTCACATTACTATTTCTCAACAGTCTTTCTGTCGCCTTTCTTAAATAACAGCAAGAGGAGTCCCAATTTCCAATTTTTTTTGTTATCGCACCTCCTTGGGTTGCTTTGTTTAACCTGTTCTTTGTTTCCTAACGTTTAACACTTCTAGGCATTGTGCAGCCCCAATAAATTAACTTTACTAACCATTATAGTTGCATTATGCTTGAAGCGAAACACATTTTCACAGTTAATAATGGCCTTCAACAGGATTATTCACTGAATCACGTGTACACTTTAGTAAATACAATATATTACATTTGATGCCATATTGTTGAAACCAAATTGCAAAAATGCATGGATGTACAGTCTTGAAATAAAAAGGTCAGTATAGAGAACACGCAGTTGAATTCCAAAGGGATTTTCTCAAACCCGCTGAAGGCAAACATCATTATCACTGTAGGGGAGTCGGAGAAAGTATGCCTCCATTCTTACCTCCCGCTGGAGTGGCTTCTACCAGGTGTACCAGGCAAATGCTTTGTTTATTCTTAAACATTCTACTTGATCATTCATTCATTCATTTTTATGTGTAGATAATTAACTCTACTGACAATATAGTTGGATTATACTTGAAGTAAGACATTTTCACAGTTAAATGCCTTCAACAGCATTCTTGAATGAATCATAGATTTTAGTAAATACATTTGTTGGGATATTGTTACAAACAAACTACAGAAAAGCATGGATGTATAGTCTTGAAAATAAAAATGAGTTCGATCCTTCCTCCCAATGTACCTGTTGCGAATTATTCAGGACATCGTAACAGTAGCCGAGGAGAGTTCTACCTGGTATATATGAGTCTCACACCAAAAAAAAGGAAGAGTGAGAACTTCATTATAACACGGTTTGTGTGTTGTGGAAGAGCAAATTATAAAGTTACTTGTGTGACATGAAAACTGTGATATAATTCGTGCGTGAGTGAGTGTGTGTGTGTGTGTGTGGGGGGGGGGGGGTAACACATTCAAGTACATTAATTTTATTTAGCTTTTGTCTTATATTTACAGTACATTATTTATAATTATAATTATACATAATTATCAAATTTATTTATGACCTGAAAAACGCCGTAATATTTTCTATTATTTTATAACATAGAAAGTAAATCAATAAGTGTACACTTAACCTGCAAACAGTTCGAATTTTCACTAATAGACAGCGCTAACTGATCGAACGCCGCTATCTAAGAATTATTAATTAACGTACCTTTCTGAAAAGCGGCATTATTTAGCCTATAGAAATTGCAAAAAATTATTAAAGTTCTATATTGAGTCTCCATTTTGCGTTTGAAATCGCCAATAAATGAGTGTTATGATATAAATGTCAGATATGAAAATGAATTCCAAACTTCCGTTTAACGTTTTTAAAATTATATAAATTAGAATTTACATGAATATAGACTACTCAATTATATAAGTGTAAATAATATAATTGTCATTATAATATATTGTATAATAACGTCTACTTATATATTGTAATATTTATATAATTAAGTTTATATAATATACTAATTTACATTATTATTTGTTATAATTTATTATATATATTTTATATATACATAAATGCTTATATTTATTTTATAAATATATAAATATGCATATATTATAAATTTTACTAAGTAATTATATTTGACACAGTCACTCAGACACATACTTTTATACACACATGTTATAATATTAATAATATATTATTATTTGTAATTATAATTACAATTAATATAATTTTTAACTTATTATAATTTATTATAGTCATTAATATAATTATAATGTGTGGGTGTGTGTGTGTCTTATATAATATTTTTATAAAGAATAATATTTTTATTGTTTTTACAGTGTTTCGGCAGTTTTAAATTATTGTCATCTTCATAAATATAATGTATAAGTAAATCGTTAAATACACTTGAAATCTATTTATTCTTGTTTATAAAAATATGAAATATTATTTATTGTTTATATAAATAACAAAAATAATGTGAGCAATTACACACGTGCGCGCGCGTATTTATACAAGCATATAAATACGCATCATTTACACACCACATAGGCATGCGAGTTACCATTTTTATACCAACAAAAAGTTACATAGATGGGTTTCGTAAATTTATTGTCTTTAACCCATTATTTGTAACTATATGTTTTCTTCGGCCACAAAATGCACTTAAATCTATAATTTTTCTTAAACAAAGAGTAGTATAGTATTAGCAAAACATTTTAATTTTCGTCGTACAATTCAGTAGAAATGTAACTACGACATTTAGTTTGTCTTCCTTTCTCATCTTTGCAACCACATCTATTCGTACAATATGAAATGCACGCTTCAAATTCTGTCGCCCATATTATGGCAGTGACGCGACGTTCAATCAGTTAGCGCTATCTGTTAGTGGAAATTTGAACTATTTGCAGGTCAAGTGTACGCGTATTATTGATGTATTTTCTAATTTTATAAAATAATAGAAAATATTACGCCATTTTTCAGGTCATAAATACGTGGCATTATATCGCAGTTTTCATGTCACACAAGTAACTTTATAATTTGCTCTTCGACAACACAAAAAAACTCAAATTGTGAGTGGCAAATTGAACGTGAACGGGTGCGCACCCTACTTCCACGCGCTGTTTGTATGCAAAAATTTTGACATTTTATATCATGTGACGACCTCGGTAAGAGCGATAGTTTTATTTTAATATATATCTGATGATGGAGCATAAGCTCTGAAACGCGTAATAGAAAAATTATAAGAAGTCATAAGGCGGACAAAATAAGGTAAATTTAGTTATTAATTCGTACAAGTGACTTGGATACCGCATTTAACATGAATATTCAATTATGCCTTGTGTATAATAAATAATTTTTCATCACCTCCATTATAGACTCGTTTGTAATTTCTGCACACATTATCCTTTGCGATAATTAAATCTATATCGTTGCATAAGGATATTTGGCGCTGGCCAACGTTGGGCTCGATTTTTGTAGTAGTTTAAAAAAATATTATTTGAGTGTGTATAGGCTAAATTCATTGAACTATTTGTGTGTGTTGTTATATTTGTAAGCAGAGAGTGTATACAAAGTTTTGAATATTCTCTGTTATCAAATTTTTGAACAATAGTAGTAATTGTGTTTCTATGGAGGTTGAATTATTATTTGTACTTGTGTTAGAGTAAGTTTGTGTGCGTTTGATTGAGATACTTGACTGTAAAAATTAACAACATATAAACTGACCGTTATTCGTAATAATAAGTATTAATAATAGTGCCGTATCGATAAATAAAAACTATAATATTTGTTAAATTTATAAAATAAATAATCAATATGGCCGAAGGACTCGAATACAGAATACTTTAGCGGCAATCCTAGCTAATATGCAGAAAATGTCTAACGAAAATAAAGCAAATATGCAGAAAATGTCTGACGAAAATAAAGCAAATATGCAAAAGCTCTCAGAAGAAAATAAAGCAAATAAGGAAGAATCAGCGAAACAAAATAAGTCACTCCACGATGAGAATAAAAGAATCTATACAGCCGTTCATGACCAGGCTAAACAAAGTAAACAACTATTAGAGGCAACGGAGAAACGTATAGGCGAGAAAGTAGAAGTGATTCGCAGTAATATTGAGACCGCTCTGGAAGCGAATAACTCTCGCATCAGCGACTGTGAAGCCAAAACCACTGGAATAAAGGAAAGAGTGGTTCAACATACGTCAACGGTAAGTGAGCTCATAGCTGATCAAGATGAGCGGATACAGGAGCTGGAACAACAGCTGACCTGACTCCAAAGTACCTTGACACCAGCGAACCAGACCACATACATCTATAGAACTTTAGACGAAACCAATTCGCAGTTAAAATTCTTCAGTAAAGACACAGAGAATCCTCTTCACTTCCTTAAGAATTGCCAGAGAGACATGGAAGCAATAGGTGACAGCCTGAATGAGATGGATAAGATAAACTATGTTGTAAGAAGATTAAAAGGTACCGCAGCTGAGTGCTTCACTATCGTACAGGATAAGATAGTTACATATCAAGATCTGGTGCAACACTTCAGGGCTAGATACTGGAACAGCGAGATACAGAGAAAGATACGGGTACAGCTAGAGTTTGGTAGATATTCTAGTTTAAAAGGATCCAAAGAAAATTATTTAATTCAACTAATATCCCGAGCAAAATATCTGGAACCAGAAATATCAGAACCGGAAATGGTAAATAAATTAGCTCATCATTTCGGACGCGGAATTCAAATCGCGGTAATCACGCAAGGGATTAAATCATTAGAGGAACTACTCCTATTAGAGCTCTATAATATAGGTATTCGCACGCGCCATCTTTGCTCCGAGACTTTTAAATGTAATGTGGCGGGAGCAAAGTAAGCACGCTGTGCGTTGCATTATTTAATGTAAATTATGTATGTAAATATTAATATGTTTACATATCAGGGTTATAACCTTAGTGTACTAATTTGATTTATGTATTACACACGAATATGTATAATAATCATCTCATCTTGTCAGTGAAAACAAGGTTATAAATTAGAGATATTATTAATGTTATGTAGTATGTTTTGCAGATTCTTGTACTACATCTCATAATCATAATGACTGGTTGTTGGGCTGTAAATTGCAAAAATCGAACAGAAACTAATTTTAGAACATTCAAATTTCCGGCAGACCCCTATTCGATGTGCAAAATGGATTCAAAATATGAGACGAGACAAATTTATACTAAGCAAGGGAATGCGTCTGTGTGAGGTAAATTTAATGGTTGTTCCTTAAAAGTTTGTGAATGTTAATCATAACGACTAAAAATGTAATACACCTTTGCACTTTTAGGTTCATTTTGAAAGTTCACAGTTTGAACAGGCACGAGTAGATTGTTGGAAAAAACTGAAGCCTAATGCCATACCGACTTTGTTTGACGTACCAAATCCACCTCCTAGGATTGACCCAGTTCCACGCAGATCACTGTACAAGGTGGTTTATTTTTTTAATCCATTAATTATAAATATAATGTTAGACTATAACTAAAGCCCGGATTCACGTGCAATTGCATCTTTTTTTTGCTAGTTTGTAAACGGCCAGTGACAAGTTATTTATCCGAATCGGGACGTGTAGGTCATTTTAACATACATTTTATTTTCCACAAAATTGCACGTTTTGGGGGTTACTGCATAAAATTGCACATTCTGTAGTTTTAATGCACAAAATTGCACATTTACCTGTTTTTCGAAAATCAGCTGCGCGATAGCCAAGCGCGAAACATACACGCAGATCGTAAACAAAGTCGAGAACAAAATCAGCACGAAGAAATTCTAGTCCAGTAAGCGCAGCTTTTGACGTAACAAAATTTTGACTGTCGATGGAATTTCACGAAATTTGATATGTATGTTCTATATGCACTCTAGAACAAAGTTAAACTGTACGCTTTTTATTTGGGGATGAGAACCACCCCTTTTTTAAGGGTGATTGATAAAAAAAAATTAACCCCAGGATCCAATAGAGAATCAAATTCTAAGCAAAAAAGTCAGTACGCAACTGTTTTGAAAAATGCGTTGTTTTCGAGTTATTCCAAATCAACATTTTCGATTTTTACCCCCAAAAAAAACAGGATTTTAGCGTAATTTTTAGCGAATAACTAAACAACGTTTGAGTTTATAGTAAAAATGAATAGGACCAAAATTATTCTATACGAAATAACAAACAAAATGCGTTTTGGCCGAGTTTTAATCCACGAGTTGTTTTCAAGATATGGCCGTGGGAAGTTGTAACTTGCAAATTTTTTGCCTGTACTAACAAAGTTTAACCCTTCCTACTAACCGAGAAAAATACTTTTGACTATAAAATGTCTAGTGCAATGAAAAATACATTATTGTTAATTTTAATAAAATGTTAAGCTAAACTTTTTATTATTAATTTTAACTAAATGTTAAGCAAAAAACCTGAATATAAACTTAATAGTAAGTAAGTTAAAAATGTAAATTCGTGTTTATTAAAAATAGTTTTAGTAACTTTATTTGGACTTTTGGACAAACAAAGTTTAGTAAACATTAATTCAACAGCCATCTATTATAAACAGGAATAAAAGTAAAATCTGAGACCTAACAAAGTGGTAAGTGGTAACGATTGGTACAGTATTTGTTGTTTTTAGACAAAATTATTCTCCTCTTACTATGGTCTGAATCAGTAAGTTTTAAGATGAAAACTATTATTTCCATATTTTTAAGGACGTGGGACATAATTTCACACTTTGAAATTATATTTTTGGCACGAAAAACTATAATAGTTTATGTAATATCGAAAACAAACCTATACTGCGTCCCATGTATACACAAGCGCCACCATAATATTATGTCAGTCTCGGAACAAAGATGGCGAGTGCGAATACTCCCTTTTATAGATCCTTACTCCTATTGTTAACTAACTGAGATAATGTTGATAACCAATAGTGGTAATAATAATAGTGAACCAGCTCGTAAACAATTTCAAACACAACCACAACAACAGAAACAACAATTTAAAAACAAACCGAATTTTCAAAGATTCAATCATAGTAATGTATCGACAATTACCGAAACAAATACAAGCGAAGAGCAGCCAAAAAACGAGTAAGGTTGCACGGCGTGGATCCGTGCGGTAAATTAAAAAATATAAATAAAAATAAGGATAAAAATACAAGTAAATCATACCATAACAAACGGCAGTATCAAAAATCAGATGTTAGCAATATTAGTGATAAGAAAGTATACATCGCATCTGGCATATATCCTGTAGATGTTAGAGATGAATTAATATATAATAATTGTGTTGATGATTATGTGGAAAATGTTAGAAGTAAGGATAATAATGACATTATTGTGAGCACGAAAGTTAATGGTTGTGTAGGAAATGAGTTATTCTATAGTGGGGCTCAAGTGTCCCTAATCAATGAGACATTTATTAACAAACATAAACACCAATTTAAAAAAACACCGATCTTACCTGTCAACAATACAATAGTCACTACGGCAATTGGCGACTTACAAACTATTTGTAAGCAAGTACTTATCACAATATGTTCACAAGGTATGGAAATGGAAGTACCTGTTCTTATAGTCAAAGGTCTAGTTTATGACGTTATATTAGGCACTGACACGTTAAGAAAAATACACGCCACAATTGATTTTACTAACAAAACGCTAAATTGTATAATTCAAAATAAACAACATACAATTAATCTGGGTCGTACACACGATACTATAAGTCAAGGCGAGCAGAATGTTTATCTTCAGAAACCAGCTGTTAATCGCGTAGATAAGATAGCGAGTAACGGGGAAGGGCCCGGTAGTAAGATAACAGCAAATCAACAATAACACTTAAATAATATTTTAAATAAATATGAATCGATTTTCAAACACCAGCACACCATTACCAACGTATATGAACATAAAATACAGGTTAACGATGAGAATAAGTTTATAAGGAAGACATATCCGATCCCGTTACATTATCAGCAACAAGTTGAAGAAGAAATAAACAAATGTTAGATAATAATATTATTGAACGAGAGGATAGTAATTTTTTAAATCCCATGGTTGTCGTTAAGAAAAAGAATAACGACATCCGCATTTGTTTAGATATGCGAAATCTTAATACCATAACACGAAAGTGTTACGATTGTGCTCCCACCGCTGAAAATTTATTTGTAAAGTGCCAAGGGGTCAAATACATGTCGTGTCTCGACCTAAAAAGTGGGTTTTGGCAGATCCCATTAGCCAAAGAATGTTGGAAGTTCACAGCGTTTTTATATAAAAACAAATTTACCAGTTTAAGATAGTGCCTTTCGGATTGGTAACCAGCCTAGCCGCTATGGTTAGGTGTCTTGAATTGGCATTAGAGCCGGAGTGGGAGTGATAGTGAATGATAGATCGATTTCAGGTTAGAGTGAGAGGCTGTGAGAAGGACTGGCGGGGAGAATGGGCGATAGAGAAGGTGTGATTGTGGACACATACATAAATTACATTATTCTGTAGTACTCTTGACTATATTTTATAATATGATTACAATATTATCCAAGTTTACCTGTTAGTAAAATTTACCAGAAACTTTTGTTTGTAACCTTTGTCAACTATCTGATTTAAGTCGTAATGTTCTACAGTTATTGTGTAAATTGTATGTTTCTAAATTATGATTGTTTGTTAACACCAGTAGGGAGTGAAACATGGTAAAAATAACTTTTAATAATTACGTAGTGAACATCCCCTAATCTGTTTTAGTTATAGGTAATATATTACTTTACTATATGTTGACTGCTGTAGGTATAAAAAATTTATGTACCAATCTAATATCCAGTTGTTGATTACTGTTTGTTTAATTAATTAAAATATCATTACATTTAGTAATTTAAATTGTAATACTGTATAAATTAAATTCTCTCATACTATAATTTGCTCGTTTTGTTAAAGATAATTTGAAGATGTAAACAAACTATCATAAGTCTTCACATATAAAATGATACATACATACGCACGCACACACTCACATACACCAACACGTTCACCCAAATATTTAATTGTTTCGTTATGTTTGATATTTCTATTGTATTTCATACACAGGTCCTGAAGATGACAATAAATATTGTCGAAACGTCGACTAGCTAAAATTTGTATTATTGACCGATCCTCACTAACCATCCACTAAAACTTATATCTTTTGAAATCATCAACCATGTGACCTGGGCTTAACCAATCGGAAGACACTAATTTCAGTAATATTCGTACTCTGTAAAGTGGATCGCTACAGTTCTTCGATTGCAGTTGCAGAGTGAAGTTGTATCTATCGTCGAGAGTTTTGCTCGTACGAACATCTAAAAATTTTAACTTACAATAAAACTTGGAACTCTTTGCGAAGATAAGCATAAAGAACCAAGCGGGTTAACAAACCTAAGTAAAAATTATATTAGATTAAAGTTCTTTTCGCGTTAATGTAAGATAGTCCGCATAGGGAATTATTAAAAACACTTCAAGCTTTCTCGGAAGGTGTACGCCAAATACACCGCTTTTCTTTTAAGTACCCGTAATCACCCTGAGATTAATAAAAAAGGAACGTGTAAATAAATGATAACTGTTTCGAGTAAGAACGATAATTATTGTGAGCGGAACAACTTTGTGAAAGTCTAGTTGGTGTTAGCAGTTCAACAGAATCGTCAACGAGCGTATCGAAGTATCGCCGCTGGAGCAACCCGCCGACGAAGAGGACGCCAGGACGAGAGCGATGATCATAAGAGGAGGAACGTACATACGGAGGACGTATCAGCAAAGGAACGGAGATCATCAAACAAGTAAAATCGATATAAAATCGAACTATATAAACTATTATTGCAAAGTATAAAACGCATGACAATTTGTAATATAATATACATCATAAAACCAATTATGTCTTGTGTATAATAAATAATTTTTCATCACCTCCATTATAGACTCGTTTGTAATTTCTGCACACACATTATATCCTTTGCGATAATTAAATCTGTATCGTTGCAGTATATATGATTCTTATATAATATTGAAAATTATGTAATTTGTAATTTGAATGCAACTTGACCGTGATGATGTTCAGTCTTTACTCGTGAAATTAACTGTAAAAATGGACACAAATGCTTTAGACATTAGGAAAATTAAAAAATAAAACACCACAAATACTCAAATGGATACATTGTAACATTGTAACTAATTATGTAATATTCAATAAGTACATTACAGTGTGATGTGCACATTACTACTACATGTTAAAATTTCAAAGCCTTTATCACTGTTATGATCGTTTTACTAACAGCCGTTTGGAGACTGTTTTGTAAATGCTCGTTTAATCGACTGTTCTATCATAATTGTCGATAAATTACATACCGGTATATATTTTTTTCTGAATACATACACAATATCTATCAAAACGACACCGATTTTTTAGGCCATGCGTGCGTTTGTTCTTATGAACAATTTGAATTGGCGCCCACGCTAAAGCGGCTCCGTGTGCCCGCTGGGACTGCAGCCATAATGTGTTACGGAATCCTTACAGTTAGTTGAACGTAAAGCGCAAAGATGTCACTGAACATTATCTCTTTAAAACAGCGTTTCATTAATTAGGTTTTTAATTTAAAACTAATAATAATAGCTCAGTGAAAAGTTATTTTACATGAGAATGTACAATTGAAACTAACTACGAATAAAATGTTATTCTTTTATTTAGATTTTCAAAGTTATTCTCCCGCAAGGAACAGCTTTGCGTGTTGAAGGTTTACCATGACGGGGTATAGGTATCTCCTGTGCTGACTGGTCGAGTCCTAGATCGGCACCTTTGCTTCAACGCCCACTTGACGGAAACCCTTGCCAAGGCTCGCGGCGTCCAGAGCCAAATTATCTCCGTTCCTCTCGTGTCGTAGCCGCCTGGCCATGCGCACAAAATTGACCATTTATCTGCTTTTTCTCAGGTCTGTACTGACCTATGCGGCTCCCGCTTGGTGGTCTCTTTTGTCCACCATCAACAGGTGTAGGCTGGAAGCTTTCCAGTGCCGAACCCTCCGATCCTTGACGGGGTCCCCTTGGTTTGTAACGAACGACGTGATTCGAAGGGGTCTCCGTGTTCATACCTTGACTGCCTTTGTCCGGTCGCTGGCTTTAATTCTCTTTGCTAGAGCCTCGACCTCCACCTTCCCATACCTACGAACCATCACCGCCCATTCGGGTCAAGCACCCTCGGGCGCTTCTTGATGACCCGCCATAAAGCCATCCTCTTGTAATTACAATAAAATCATCAGTCCTCAGCCTAGGGTTTATCACTGAAACTGTCCTTATCTCCTTCTTGACCACCTCCTAGCATGCTGAGTCGGCTGCTTGTCGCTGTCATCGGCACGGAGGCTCTCCGCCTCGCGGGGAGCGACCGACGCCTCAGAGCGTCTGCTGACTGGACTTGAGACGGGCAACATCTGTTGCTCGAATCGGTACCAGCGGCAGTGCTTTTAAATCTAAACGTTTTTACTCCCCCGCCTTCTCAGTTAACTGGTTGGCGGTTTCCTTTTCCAGTATTAGGCTACCTGTCGAATAGTACCAGCACTATGTTTAACTACTGGCAGCCATTGGACACGCTCCAGATGCTGCAATCAAGCCACGGGTGCAAAGACACCCCGCACAAACAATGCAATGAAATGCTGGTCGTAGTTACATTTATTGCCACCACAAAATGGGACCATTAGTAGTGTTTGTATGAAGATAAATCGTACATTTTGTACACTATCAGTACTTCAATATGCACGAACATGTATGTCTCACTTGTATGAAAATTAAGCATACATTTTTTACACATCGTGTAGTGACCTCTATGTGCACGTATGCACAATTTGCACTTGTATGAAGATTAAACATACATTTTTTATAGAATCGTGTAGTTCCATTTTCTGGTAACATTCTTCGTTCAACACAAATTGCTCCCGTTGTGGAACTATGTTTACGTATGTGGATACCCACAGAAGGACAGAAGTACGGTATTTTAATTTGAATAATCAGTGGTGTAGAAGTAACGGTTACCAGTTTATATGAATGTTGAGGTAACGACTCCCACTAGTTCAGGTACCACATTTTCACATTTTTTTTACAATTAACTTATTGCACTAATGTTTTTGTTTATAGATTTTCTGATTCCTTATTATTCATTTCAACTTTTACAATCGATGTATTGAGCACAGTAAATGTCGTGTCGACACAATCTAATGTACCGTAATACTTTTATCCGCATGAAAAAATATTCAAAGATAAAGAGCGGTTTCACATTTAAAGTAATCCATTATGGCATTTACTGATGTATGATGTATTTAGTTAATTTTATTATCAAATACAGTTTGATTGAGTTGAAATTGATTTAAACTTGAAGTGTAAGTTAAAAAATACATTTGCGTCATTAATGTCGCCTTATGAGTCTTTCCATTCCTATTTCAACATTCATGTTCTATAAGATACTGATTCAACAGCTGTTTGAAATAAATCAAATTATACTTACCTTTTCTAACCATGAGCCTATACTAATAAAATTGTAAATCTGAAACTTTCATATTTGTTTCTTTTCCAGTATTAGAATCCCTTAGATACAATGTAAAGTGTTACCCATCTTCGCCTCAAAAACATTTCAATGATCAGTCCATTTCAAGTGGTCCAGCACTGGTTCTGTGACCATTTCAGAAAAAATTCATTTTTTGTGTATCCATTCCGTTATGCTTTGGGAGTTCAAAGCATATTTTCTTTTATTTTTATTGTATCCACTTTACAGATGATGGTCATTTTTATTCTATGATCCACACCGTTTTTTTCCATTTGTGGACAGTTATGATATTCTAACTTTCTCAGGACTGTGTTGTCCTAGGGCTTTTACACAAACTTCATTGTTTTCAGTGCATTCTAACCTACAATTTGGTGCCCTGTTTACTAACCTAATATGATTCCGTACAGGTGACCTTTTATCCGAAATTGTTGAACAAGAATAAATAAAATTCAATTTTCATAGTGTAATTCCTCAAGAAAGGAAATGCATTTCAGCCTTAATTTTTTTATATGCATATTTATATGAGTAGGCCTATAGTTAATTTATAGAAGGTATCAGTGGTGAGTAATGAATCCTTTGAAAATTAGTCTCTTAAAAATTAAAATTTGTTTTCAAATTTTAAGCTTTGAAGTCTGTTGGAAGACCAGAAAAAAATCTGAAAACTGCACATGTAAAAGGACTCTATGGTAGGAAACTTCAGTATAAATTTCAACTGTAAAAATTCATTTCAGAGCAGAAAAAATTTGGAAAATCAAGTAAAAATGGTTATTTTCCATATACAGAATCAGTGGGATGAAGCACTAATTCAATCATTTAGGATTGTTACACTAAAACAACTATATTTTTCAGAATTATCAATATTGCACACCACTATATAAAAATTATTCCGATTAGCGCTTTCAAGCTTCACAGCTCATCGTCAGATCAGGAATAGACAGAAAATATTTAATACCCAACCCTTCACCCCTCTCCCCCACCCTGCTCACCCACAACAAACTAAAAATTAATGACCCTTCCCCACCCCCTAAACTCTGTCACACCATCTGTACAGTTACATATTTTTCTAGTAAATTCCTTGTGTTTCATTCAGTGTGTGTGTGTGTGTGTGTGTGTGTGTGTGTGTGTGTGTGTGTGTGTGTGTGTGTGTGTGTGTGTGTGTGTGTGTGTGTGTGTGTGTGTGTGTGTGTGTGTGTGTGTGTGTGTGTGTGTGTGTGTGTGTGTGTGTGTGTGTGTGTGTGTGCATCCTTTTAAAATACCCGCTTCCTCTCCACACACATGGGTCAGTCACACACCCTTATTTTAAAACAACCAATTAGTACTATGAAATATAATTCTTAATCTTATCTATCTGCCCTCTCTCATTTACTTCTTAATCATGTTATAAAATATTTCTTCATTATCAAATTTAATTTTAATATTAATTAAATTGTCTAACCCTTTTTCTCTTTCTTTCAATATTTCTAACTCCTCTCTAAGCTTCCTTTCAACTGTGTTATTTACTACTTTTACAATTTCGTATTCTTCCAAAGGATTAACAAACTTGTGGTTGTCTTCTATGAAATGTCTTGCATATAACGAATTGGTTGTTCTATTACCTTCTCCACGTTTGTGGTCAGACAACCTGCATGCGAATTTTCGTCCTGTCTCCCCTAGGTACACTTTGTTGCAGTCTTTACATTTTAATTTATAAATTCCGCTTTTCTGTAATACTGGAATTTTTTCTATATTCTTATTCCTTATCTTATCAAATACCGTTTCACATTTTTTAATAGCTATATCTACTCCATATGTATTAAAACATTTTATAATTTTTCTAGTATGTGAACCTATGCTGCCCTGATAAGTTAAAAGGCCCTAACTCCAACTTTTTTCTAAATGCTTTTTTGTAGCGTTTCTGAATCGGTCTAAAAAAATACACCTTTTTATGACATTAGAAAGCCCTAAATCCAATACAGTGATGAGTTATATTGAAATTTATATTGGCCCTAACTCCAGTTTGAGGTCGTTTTCGATAAAAGAAGGCCCTATGTAACAAACAAATACTAAAAACACCCTAAATCCACAAAGAATTGTACTTAGGGCCTTTACTCTTCAAGTTAAGCGTGCTATCAAGGAATTAGGGCCTTCCTTCGTAAGACACCGTTGCGTGGTTTCCTGAAGTTTAGGGCCTTCTTTCATCAAACATGTCAATTTGACTGACTGTTTTTACTACAGCCTAGCTGCAGTGTCTGTTGACATAAACGCCATCGTTTCTCTAGTGTATCACACTGGGTGCAGCAGTTCAGTTCTGTTTTATTTAGTTGTTCCATTTGTAAGTGTTAATAATATCACGTTTTCTTCAAGCAGATAAATGATTCTTTTACTTTCTACATACAACACTTCAGGTAATTTCATCAGTATTTTTCTTTTAAAGATATTCAGGCCTACAGTAACGGGAGGTAACCTCAAAATATAGGGACCTGATCCTAGTTTCTATTTACAACCTTTTTGCCCAACAAATATTATAATCATGGGATCAGTTTAAAGGGTTTTTTGTACTTAAATTAAAACAATTTCAATAAGTAAATGCAATTCAATAAGTAAAAACAGAAAACGAGACTTTCGAGAAAATGCTAGAAACTAAGGAAAAAAACTATAAACGTCACTATAAAAAATGTAAATGAATGAAAGTAACACAAACAGTATGTTGTTGTAACATAAACAAAAATTCACCTATATAATGCTTTCTCATTTTAACAAATATTAACAACTTTCCTTGTGTTGTCTCAATTTGGAATCAGCTAACTTTTTTAACTGATTAGGCCTACGTTTGTATCAGCTGTTGCATTGTCTGGTTTTTGTATATGTAACGAACAATATACAGTACCTTCAAGTGTTTATTTTTATCTAGTCAGTCTATCTTTTACATAGGTTCTGACGATCATACATTTATTTTTAGGTTTGCGGTTTGACCAGTATTTCTATTTTTTGAGACGTTGAAGCAACAATGCCCGGACGTAACTTATCAAGAGGAGCTTTAATGCTATCAATGTTGTCTGAGAAAAATCAACAACTTAACAATGTTAAGAATAAATTTGAATCCAACTTAAATAAGGAACCGCAATCAATGTCGGATGCTTGTGTATCAATTAAAACTCCCTCAACTACACAGGCTAAGAACGAAAACGAAATCACACCCACATACACAATACTTGAAGTTATTGGCCCTTCAAATTTTCTGCAGCCTGAGGAAACTTTAAGAAATAATGTACCTCAAAAAGAAAAAATTGACAATGGCATCAGTGAAGATAAGTTTTATTTAAATGAGGAACAGGAATCAATGTTGGACGTTTCTGAATCTAATGCGAATCCCTCAAAAACGAACGAAGAAGATGAAAGCACACTGATTTACACAACACTGGAGGTTTTTGTTCCATCAAATTTTGAAGAGCTAATTGAAGTTGAAAATGATCCAGTACGGAACGAAATAGAAAATTTTAATGATGGTGAAACTTTAAACAATACTGTACTTCCAGAAGAAGAACAACAACAAGACGAAGAAGAAGAAGATCTTGGTATCACAAAAAGGGGAACGAAAAGAGTAAGGAAGAAAAAAAGTACGACTCCAAAAGAAAAAGCACAAAACAGAATCAAAAAGTTAAAAGAAAACCATCCCCCACGTGATCCTTGTGGTGACAAATGTCGCTACAAATGCAGCACAAGGTTTTTGGAAGAGTGGCGAAACCAATGTAACACCGAATTTTGGAACAAAAATTTCACAGAAAGACGGGACTTTATCATGGTGTGTGCCACTAAGCTCCCGGTGAAGAGACGTCAGGGTGAATCGGAAACTAGAAACAATTCGTTTCGATATTTTTTTAATGACAAAGAAGGCGAAAGAGTCAGAGTATGTAAATGGTTTTTTCTTACTACTCTTGGGTTTTCTAAAGAAAATAACTCGGTTATTTATGACACTTTAACATCTGTTGACAAAGATACAATGACGGGTATGACGTCATGTTCGACTGACAAAAGAGGAAAGCATCCTAATCCTAAGAAAATTGACAGGAGCATTATTATAAATCATATAGAGAGCTACAACCCAAGTATTGATCACTACAGAAGAGAACATGCGCCAAATCGACGATACCTCCCAAATGATGTGACCATTCAAAGGATGTATGATGATTTTATACGAGCTGAAAACTCTTGTGACTGTTCTTACGATCTGTATAGAAAGGTTGTTAATGAGCTGAACATATCGTTTACAAAACTCAGTCATGAAGAATGTGGCATGTGCTTCAAGTTTAAGGAACATGACAAATACCACAATCAGGAAAATTTATCACCAGACTGTGAGACTTGCATTTATTGGAAGTGCCACATTGAAAAGGCTGAAAAATCAAGAGACCTCTATAAAGAACACGCTAAGCTGCAGTCTTCCACTGACGCCTTATACTTTTGTGCTGATCTACAGAAGGTGATTATGTTGCCACGGATGGATTCCTTCAAAGAAGTCGTGTTTACTCGAAGAATGGTAGTATTTAATGAAAGTTTTGTACCTATGGGTACCAAACAGAAGGCTAAACCTCTCGCAGTCTTGTGGCACGAGGCAATAAGTGGAAGAAAAAAAGAAGACATCTTAAATGCATTTTATTCATTTTTTTATCATTTCAGAGATGTAAAGCATATCTGTATTTGGCTGGACAATTGCTCAGCACAAAACAAAAACTGGACTCTTTTTACCTTTTTGGTGTATCTTGTAAATTATTGCCCACAGATTTCTGTAGACAGTATTGACATTTTTTACTTCGAACCAGGTCATATGTTTATGGCTGCTGACTCCTTTCACCATCAAGTTGAATTGGCTATGAAGCACAGTGGAAAGGTTTATGATTTCCAGGATTTTGTTAAGTGTGTTCAACAAGCAAACTCAGGAAAAGTAGACACCAAAGAACTTAATGTTGGGGACCTTTTCACATGGAAAGACTGCACTTCAAAACAAAAACTTAAGCGTCGAGGTGACAACATACCTTATCTCACAGATGTTGTTAAAGTAACTGCTAAACGAGGAAATACAAGTCTTTTGTATTCTACCAAATATGAAGAATCTAGTTCAAAAGTGTTGAACTTCTTGCAAGCTAAATGCATCAAGAACTACTTTCCCATGTTTGAAAAAATTGACAAAGTACGAGGATTCAATAAAGCAAAGAAAAAAGAAATAGTTGAAAAACTGTGCCCCCTTATGCCATCTAACCGTCGTGGATTTTGGTTGAGCATCCAAGAGTCAGAAGAGCCAGACTTACTAAACGCTGACTAATGAAAGACTGATAAAGAACAAGCTTCATATATATGTAAACTAGTTTTATGTTAATTAAAAAACTGAAAATTATTGAATGTGTTCTTTTTATTTTATGGTATTACACAGTTTTTAAAAGTTGTTTTATGCAAAGCTATTATTTAGGGTTTGTAAACATGATAATTATGATCATAAAAAGCCCCAAATCCCATACAGGGAGTTAGGGCTTTTCGAGACCTTGTATTACAGCAGCAAACTTTAAAATAAAAAGCCCTAAATCCATTTTTTCTAAACAAAAATTAAAAATCAATTATATTAACATTAACACAAAGTTGTGTACATTAAAACAACAACTGTTACACATCAAAAGCCTTTTAAACTATCAAAACTTTGATGCAGGTGAAGAAATTTGTTTTCCTTATTTCCTGTAAAATTTTGTTCTTCGGAGATAGGGCTTTCTATGTTATGGGGGCAGTATGTATGTCAATGACCCCGCATAATTCTTTTGTTCTGGTTCTATTTTAGCTTTTTGTATGTTGACCCTTTTCATAACTTTATCCACTATGTTGGTGCTATAATTATTATTCCTTACAATTCCCTTTATCGTTTTTAACTCCCTATCTTTTGATTCGGTCTCTTTTAAACACTTCTGAGCTCTGTAACAAAAGGAATTGATTGCCGCCATTTTATATCTGTATGGGTGGTACGACTCTCTTGGTATAATTATATCAGAATACGACTCTTTCCTAAATATCCCAAACTGTAGTTTCTCATTATCTTTAATTTCTATGTTTAAGTCTAAGTAATTTATTTGCTTACCTCCTATCTCTTCCTTAAATTGTAAGTTTTTATCCTTATTATTTACCTCCTTTATAAACTCATGCACTTCTTCTATGCTTCCTTCCCAAACTACTAATACATCATCAACGTATCTAGACCATAATTTTATATTGTCTTTATACTTAGTGGAAGTTATTAATTGCTTTTCAAAATCATTCATGTATATTTCAGCAAGAATAGGGGATAATGAAGACCCCATAGGTAAACCTTTTTTCTGTATTAGCGCTTGAAAGCGCTAATCGGAATAATTTTTATATAGTGGTGTGCAATATTGATCATTCTGATTGTGATTTCAACCACTAACACAAATTTCTTCATTAAACTATATTTTTTTTAAACACATGTACAATAAGGTCTTTGTTCTAAATAGACATATACTATTATAGAACTAAAAACTATTTTAAACCCAAAGTTAGATTTAAATACTGTAATAAAATGCAGTAGCTTGGTTTCAAAAATGTGGTCTGAAACAGTAATGAGATGAATTTTAAATAAACAATTTCCTTAACTATTTTAACTCTCAATAATCTCTGAAACTGTAGATTGTATACTCACAATAAGCTTAATATTCATTTAACAGCAGTGATGTTTCCTCAGAATGTTTTAACATCCAGTTACAGTAGTTAATTCCCAGGGAATCAGTTTCCTTAAAACATTTTTATTGGATCCCAGACCTGGTCCTTTTCTTTTATCTGAAACGAAGTTCTTGGCCCAGGTGAATGGTAAAACACGACATGAACAGTTTTGTTTTGATCATTTATGCAATTAAATTCAGCAAGCCACCATTGCAATTGTGTCTTTATGCCAAGCAGAAAATGTGTAATAAACACAATTGTATTTGTATTTTTGAGTGTTAACAGCATGACTTTGGTAACTTCACATTCAGATGATGAAGATGTGTAATAACATTTTAATATACTTGGTTTCGTTGTCCATGACGTGTCCGTTACTTAACTAAATATAATTAATTCACTACCGACTCGGAACACAAAGTTTTTTATGGGTAAAAACGTAAAAGTTTTACCTTATAGCCTGAACCAGTTTTTGCTTTTAAAAAGCTTCTTCAGAGGCTGCCGTTGGGAGCACTGTCCGTCTCTTTCAAATACCATCGATCTTTCAGATGTCGATAGGGTACTGTCACCAACAACAAGACGGACAGTGCTCCCAACGTCAGCCTCTGAAGAAGCTTTTTAAAAGTGAAAACTGGTTCAGGCTATAAGGTAAAACTTTTACGTTTTTATCCATAACAAAACTTTGTATTCCGAGTCGGTAGTGAATTAATTATATTTGTTTTAATATACTTTTGGCTCCGGTATGAAACAATCAAAGGATCTAGTACCTTTAATTTTCTGGTAACAGTGGCCCTTTGCTGTAAGAGATTATAACTAACATCTTGAATTTCTTCAGTTTTCACAAAAGCATAGGCGATTCCCTTAATATTTTCTTTGCAAAATGCAAATAAGAAGCAAATAAATGTTATTCAGTGCCAAGTCCTAAATCTTGTTTATGAAAGCACATGGTGATACAGTTCTTTTTATTTTTATACTGACTACCAGTCCCATCTGTGAAGTATGTATTTTTTTGCAGAAGGATGGTGTTTTATTTAATGTGATTAATTAGTTGAATTTGAAGTGCATGCACTCTTTACTTCATCAACATCTTTGTAATAAAAAAAAAAACGATGAACCGGAGCCTACCTGTTAACCTACTGATGGCCTTGTGCTTCATCCTGTACAACAAAGGAATAATTTCCCTTTTAGTCCCTTGTCACACATTAACCAATCTTATATGCTATTATTTCAAACATTATTTGACTTACCAATGAACATGACTGACAAAAATAATTGAAAACAAAATATTTACACATGAAGTGAAAAAAGAAATAATTTGAGAATAAACATTGAAATCAGCTCTCTCTTTAACACAGTCTCCCTTTCACTCGTAAGAAAGTACTCCCTTCTCCTAATAACTCGAGTAATGGATAAGGATGGTCGAGATAATAAAAAAATGAAGCATAGATTAGTTTGCATATACAAACAATGCACATGATTGGGCCTTAAACACATGAGATAAGTTTCTGCCGAGATACATGATTTGTGTATTATATATTTAACTTAGCTCTTTTTTGAGGTATCAAAATGAAATGAAGCGTAAAACTTTCTTGTAAGTAGTCACTGTAAGTGTGTAAAGTGTCCCCAGCTGTTTCTGAGATTAATGCAGCCACTACACTTATTAATATAGATTTTCTGTTCCTGAATTGGACCAAATCATGGAAGAAAGATACTAATTTCTTTACTGTTTTGAATGTTCATCTCTTCTTTGTTTACAGCACTTAATAATTATTAGTGTTGATGGAACTTTCACTTGTAAACTTACTTGTTGTTTTTACTCATACGGTCGTTTCGGAGTGGTGTGCTCCTTCGTCAGTGAGTTTGTTGGATACAGAATGTGCAATTACACATAGAATTACCGACAGCTTGCACATTCTGTACCCAACAAACTCACTGACAAAGGAGCACACCACTCCAAAACGACTGTATGAGTGAAAACAACAAGTAAGTTTACAAGTGAAAGTTCCATCAACACTAATAATTACTAATTTCTTGTACACTTATTTAAAAATAGTTGTACAGTAATTTTATGTTTCCTACAGGATTATACAAGATTATATGTAGGCGAGGTTACTAATATTTGCATTTTTTTTAAATCGAGTACTACAAACTGAGTTTGTAACTTCCATAATTTGCCATTTTCTCCAATTCGTCATCCCTAGGAATGCAAAGGTAAACTATGGATGTTATATGGTAACCGTTGGATTATCCAATAATAAGACAAAATTATTATATTTGTACTACATATTGTGTACTGGCATGCAGAACACAGTTGAATATTTTTAAAATGAGTTGCCTGTTGTAGTCGTTGGTGTTTTTATGTGTCTGTTATGGCAGCTGTGACTAATTATTAAAGTACAGATACAGTCACTAAGTATTAAGTGTGTAACAGTTATTCTTGCTGTTAAATAGTATACTTAAAACAGCACGATTGTGCCCTAAAATTGTCAAATTATGTTAAATTTTGTTAAATAATTAAATTAAATTTTGTTATTTTATTATATCAGTCAAATATAAATCTGCTACCGTAGTCGTTATGTCACAGAAGACTTAATAACATAACAGTGAGTCATGTCTCACATCAATACTGAAATTCTTATTTTATTGTAAGATGAGTCCAACAGATATTGTACAGATTATACAGTATATGATAAGAATCAGCATGGATCCAATTGCGTCCTGCGTCCTCTTACGACGGTACTGCCACTCGAAAATATCTATCATGACCCTCCACCCCACTTCGTCAGTGGTAAAGAACTTTCAACAAACAGGTGCATCCCTCTACCATCTGTGGCAATGGCAACATGCTACTGTCTTCTTCTTTGGCAGTTTTTCAGTCTTTTTTTCCTACGTGTTCCCAGGTGGGTTAATTTGTCTGAGTGGTGTTTTAGCTAGAGAAAGATGTTGGGTCATCATAAAGATGTTGATTGTTTGCATTTCTGTTTTCCTTATCATGATCACTAAATATTAATCTGTAATGAAAATTATTCTGTCTTAGTTTTGTGACTATAACACTTTTTTATATTTTAATGGATCATTAAAAATGTGAGCTACAAAACAGTGAACTTCGTCAAATTTTATTGCTTCCCTGCTATATACACTTTTTCCTCGAACGAGGCCTTTCGGTTTTGCAACCATTATCAAGTTCTTCCTACAACTTGTAATTTTTCAGTGAAGGGTTAGTAAGGATCGGTCAGAAATAAAACACAAATTTTTAACTTATTTGTGTTGACATTTTGACAATGTTTATTGTCATCATCAGGACAATTGTTGCTGACGCCAAATACACAACTGTGATTTGTGTGTTTGGCCTCAGCAACAATTGTTCTGATGATGATAACAAACATTGTCAAAACGTCGACACAAATAAGTTAAAAATTTGTGTTTTATTTCTGATCGATCCTTACTAACCCTTCACTGAAAAATTACAAATTAATAAATTATATAGACTGGTAATTACCTTTACCAGTCTATATAATTTATTAAACGCAACTTGGAGACCAAACCAAAAATGAACTACAAATTAATATTCAGTCTTTAAAATATTTTTTTTTATGTTCATAGCAAAAAGCAAAATTTATCATTGTTTACTTTCTAACAAACAACAGTACTGTGAGGGAATGTACATTAAAAGGGACTAACCTAATTCATACTCATGGCATTTATCGTTATTGAAAGTACCATTTAATTGACAGGAAATTGGCAGTGCACTAACTACTGTTAAGGCATTAAACTAGTTATAACCTATGTGGAGTTGGTAGTCTCTCATTGGGTGCCTCCCCAGGTGGCGGATAGGGGTATGCTCACCGGCTACGTGATCAGAGCGCCCGTGCTGTGAGCGCCAACACTAAAATCGTGCTCTGAGCGCCGATATTGATAAGCCCGTGTCTGTGCCCTGAGCTTATCTGTACATAATTAGACGCGGTAACACGTGGTTGCATATCTGTGTGTCCGTTCTTCTTCAACTCCGTAGTCAACATTAGCGGTCCTATGTACAATTCATTGGTAAAACGAATTATTATACCACTAGTAAACTCCCGGAGCTGCAGAACTACCTAACTGTTGGGAACGAAATATGTTTATTATTAAGTTAGTTAATTTTCAATATTAGAAAGTTTCTTATATTATCAGAAAAATTATGAAAACGCAACTACGCTACTATTTTATTAGTAACATAACAATTTAAAGCAGACAATTATAAGATAAATAATAAAATTTCCGAACTTCTGTATTAGATTTTTAGTTAAATTTTTAACCACAATACTTCAATGATAAATAATTTAGTCATATATTTTCAGTTTATGTATGTTTCTATATATATCTGTAGGTCTACCTCTAACGTTATTCACAGATACTTCTAAGTGATAACAAAATATGAGGTTTTTGAGACTTAGTTCACAAATCGTTTTGAAACGATTCAAAACGAGTGTTGAGACATGCTAATTCTGTCAAATTACTACACGTTGAAAATACAGACTACAGATACAGATTTTGTATATTAACTAAAATTCCTAATAACTTTAACCCCAAATAAACTTTTATAATTTTTTAAACTTTGATTCTATTTTCGGCCCTTGGTGCTTCTAAAATTAGTTTTTTGTTTTCATGTACCCTTGACAAGCTCAGAATGTAATATACTTATTTGAACCCGGTACTGATATTGCTCGTGAAAAAGTAGACTCCATCTAGATCAAAATTCACAACTTTAATACTACTGTCGCACAACGATTGTCAAACCACAACTAAGGAAAGGTGCGAATAACAAGGTCATCTACGAATCGTATGGTTAGCGGATTTAAGGTATGTGGGTAGATAACCATATAAGTGAGTTTTGCCTTCCTTATCAATCCGCTTACATTGCACATCCTGTGTTTACGCATATATAAAGCTCAGCTCTCTGTCTCATAATTGTATTTTCAATTTCGTAATTACAGTTGTATTTAATCACTTTCTTTTATTGTCTCCTCAGATTTGTTTGTCCCAACCAAATGAGAAATCCTGAAATAATAAGTAGGATTATTTGCTAATGATCGATGTCCAAAGGCACCAATACATGCATAATACAAATTTTCAAAATGAAAGTTGCAGGCTTCTGAAAAATGTGTAAGGCAATATTCACCCTTTACCATTAAACAGCAGTAGACCTGAAATACTCAACTTCGGCGGATGTAAGTTATTTTATTTCTCATTGACAGGTACAAACACAAAACACACACACAGATCTCTGTAGTTAAGTGTGATTTATAATTATTAAATAATATTAAAAATACTAAATAAAAATAATAATAAAATTCTTAATTTTAGTGGTGACCGTCGGTCAATAAATTTTAACGATGGAAGGTGAGGATCGGTCAATAAATATTACACAAATTTTACATTGTTTGTATCGACGTTTCGACAATATTTATTGTCATCATCAGAACCTGTGTATGGACAATAGAGTAAAATCAAACACATAACATAACTACCAACCAGAACACCCTAAATTTACTACCTTCTAAACATATGATGTTCGTTTAATTACCTTTACAGGTCAAAAGGACGCTGTACAAATGTCTTCTGGTTTGTGTTTATAAATAGAGTGTGTATTGCAGGCACCTTGTAGGCAGTTGTAGACAGCCATAATATTGTCTAGTATCAGTTAGTTTCAAAGTAGGTATGAGTAATTAATAATGACACATATTCGATTAGTTTTAAACTCGTTGCTGTTGTCAATCCGCGTCTTTCATATTTTACGCTTACGCAGAGAGTGTATACCTGTGTGTATGGGGGGGGGGCTAAGACAGTTTTGTTGTACATCGGCAAAATAATAACACTTCTTACACATTATTTTACTTAAATAGATAGACATAATTAATTATTGATAATATAATAATCCCTTAATTATGTTTGTAAATAATTATAGATCCAGTAATCATTGAATGATTATTGGAATTGGTGCAAATAGTATTGTATGCAGATTGTAAGATGTTCAATAATGTATATTATTACTACTAGCACTGAACACACTTATCCATAAATTAGAGAATTATGTACAAAATAACAGAACTAATAATATTACAAACACAAAATTATGGTAAACAAATCAATCATGTGACAATCAAAAGTCAAACCTCCGCTCAACAGTCCCTGAAAGGACCAAGGCGTACCGCACGGCTGTTGTGTGCAATGTGACGGTTGCATAGCTAGTAACAACGCGCCGCCAGCCGCCAGCCGCGGTATTCACAGCCAGGAGAGGCGGCGCTGTTATCTCAGCGCCTATACTCACAGTTCAGCTTCACGACGCGCATAGTGCACGCCGTACGGAGCCTCCGCCGGGAATTGAACCCGGGACCACGAGCGCATCAAGCGCCCGCGCTAGCCACTAGACCACCTGGAGGCTCAATCATGTGACAATGGTTATTACTTAATTACTTATTACTGTATTTATATTGTTGTAAAATAATATTTACCGAGTACATCGTCTATACAGAGTAATATAGTCTATTGTTAAATTATGCAGACGTCGACATTCACACTCTTCCTCTCTCTCTCTCTCTCTCTCTCTCTCTCCTATCAAAAACACATAAAGATTCCCCCCCTCCAACACACTCAAATCACAATTACGCATATTCTACATATCGTAGGTACAGATAATATTCATGTAGAGTTCTTTACATTTTAGCAGCCAGGTGGGCCTATACGAATACATCTGCTTCACGCATCTACACATACTAGAACCGACTCTATACTCGCATACACATGAGTGTGTGTGTGTGTGTGTGTGTGTGTGTGTGTGTGTGTGTGTGTGTGTGTGTGTGTGTGTGTGTGTGCACGCGCGCGCGCCAGTCAAAGAGAAATAAAATAACTTATTTCGGCGGAAGTCTTAAAAGTAGTTGAATACTTCAGGTCTACTGCTGTTTAAAGAGAACGGATAAATATTATTATCTTATTCCTTTACTTTTTTCAGAAGTCCGCAAATTTCACTTTGAAATTTTTTATTATGCCTGTAATAGTGCCCCTGCACATGCATCTTTGGCGAATAATCCTCTTTATTATCTCAGAATTTCTCATTTGGTTGGGACGAAAACATATGAGAAGAAATAAAAGAATTTGGTTAAACACAACTCTAAATAATAAAGGAGAATACGATTATGAGACGGAGACCTGAGCTGTATATATGCGTAAACACAGGTTGTACAATGGAAGCAAGTTGATAAGAGCCCAAAACTTGCTAGTATGGTCGTCTACACGGCTTAGATAGCCGCGTACCTTAAATTTGCTGACCATATGATTAGTAAATGAGCTTGTTACTTGCACCTTTCCTTAGTTGTAGTTTGACAATCATTGTGACACTGTAGTATGACTAAATTATTTGTCATTTAGGTATTATGGTTGCAAATTTAACTAAAAAACTAACGCAGTAGTCCAAAACGTTTAGTATTTATTTTTTGATTGTCTGCTCTACAGTTATGTTACTAATAAAATGGTAGAATAGTTGGGTTTTCGTAATTTTTCTGATAATATGAATAATTGTCCAATATTGGAATTAACTAACTTAATAATAAATGTATTTTGTTCTGGGACCTTACTAGTGCTGTGATAATGGTTTTAGTAATGACTTGTACAAATTTTCATTGGACCGCTAGTGTTGACTACGAAGTTGGCGAACAGCGGATATACAGATACGCAGCCAGGTGTCTAATGATGCATAGATGAGGTCGGCGCACAAAACACGGGTTTATCAGTATCGGCGCTCAGAGCACGATAAATAAAATACCCGGGTATTTAAAATACTCACCAGGTAAATAAAATACCCGGGGCGGACCAAAACTAGCAGCTGCTGCTAGTTTGGATATTGGTTTATCAAAGGCTAAAGAAAGTAAACCTTGGTTAAAAATTGCCTGGTCCTCCAGGTTGGGGGTTACTGCAATGAGCCAACTTCCCAATCGTTGGAAAAAAATGTTAAAAAAACCAAATAGATTGCAACTGAATGGATTCAATCAAGGTAAATGAGAATGCAATCACTTCTGTAATCTTTGGTTCCAGAAAATGTGTAAACATTGTACATTTGGAATAATAATAATAACTAAGTTACAATCCAGTGTTTTCTACAAGGACCGGAATATTTTATTATTTTATCTGTAATGATTTTAAGATTTCATATATAAGAATAATTTTATTATATTCCCTGTTAATTTATCTCTCAGAAAGTTAAAGTTGTTAATTCTAAATGCTATGAGCTAAGAATTCTAGATGGGATGTTCCAATCTAAGCAATGAAATCTGTTAATGTTATAGTGTTATGTTACTTTTTCTGTTTCCCGCCCCAAATCACAAGGTGCTACATTGTATGTTTCATTCCTGTTCGTACCACTCTATTAAATTATAAACATAAATTTAATAGACTTTTTGAAAAATAACATGAATGTTACCATTCATTTTAATAACTCAAAATACACACCACTACACATCGAGGTTGTGACTCATTTGGAAAATATTTGATAAAACGAGTTCACAAACTTGACCTCTTGTTGCTGCACCATTTACTTGCCCATGTTTTGTACAGACCAGCGGTATTTAGAATAGTTGGTGTCTTCAATCAAAAGTAAACATTGTGACTAACCATTAGGCACCATTGGTAATGTTTATGCAAATCTCTTCCAGCAAATAAGGTCAGTTGCACACATTGCTTCACTTAATTCTGCATTCTTCAAAAGCAAAAATTTTTGGATCATGTTACCTTAAAAGGTGATCAAGAGGTAAATCAGGAATAAGTCATATTATAATTATTAAAAATATAGGTGCAGAAAACTCAAAGAAGGTGAAGGTTCAAATACAAGTTTATATCATGATTTTTACTTGATAATATGTGCATTGTGTATACATCATCTTCTTTAAATAACATAGTGTTTTAAGTTCCTATTAATATTATCAGATTTTAGGTAGAGCCTTGTGATTTTTTGTTTGAAGAGAAAATTAAAAAAATCAGCTTTTA
Organism: Magicicada septendecula; assembly: GCA_034769895.1. Taxonomy (NCBI): domain Eukaryota; kingdom Metazoa; phylum Arthropoda; class Insecta; order Hemiptera; family Cicadidae; genus Magicicada; species Magicicada septendecula. The sequence continues at coordinate 342,124,340 of CM068376.1, forward strand.
AAAACTCTTTTTTCTGTGTAGTTACAATGTTAATGTTTTAAAAATAAATTAAATCAGTATGGCATTAATATAAATTATATTCTACAATCGACATTTATTACTATAAGTATGAGCCTGTACTACAAGACTTTTGAAATCATAGTTGCCGTTATAGACTATGTACAGGACCTTTATAAAGTAGATAAATCAGTGACAAGATATAGTAAGAAGCAGAATCTAATGACAAATCTCTAACATCTGTCTTGAGACCTGTGTGTGTGTGTGTGTGTGTGTGTGTGTGTGTGTGCGCGTGCGTGCGTGCGTGCGTGCGTGCGTGCGTGTGTGTGTGTGTGTGTGTGTGTGTGTGTGTGTGTGTGTGTGTGTGTGTGTGTGTGTGTGTGTGTGTGTGTGTGTGTGTGTGTGTGTGTGTGTGTGTGTGTGTGTGTGTGTGTGTGTGTGTGTGTGTGTGTGTGTGTGTGTGTGTGTGTGTGTGTGTGTGTGTGTGTGTGTGTGTGTGTGTGTGTGTGTGTGTGTGTGTGTGTGTTGTTTACTGCCATAGATATGCATACAGAAAACTGGTTACATCATATGGTGTGTAAAATGATGTAGATTATTATTTATCAATGATTGTGAAGTTTGTAAAAATTATGCCGTGTGAATCTTTTGTCTGTAATTATTTAGTAAAAATATAACAGAATTAAGTATACTGAAATGCTGGTATTTGCGTCAGTACTGTGGACAAACTGCTATGCTTCCTGGCCAGGTTTTCTAACACAATGCGAGACTGCGCTATAGATTCTCTACGCTTTGCATCTCCATTCCTCAGCATGTTTACCAAAATAAAACTTAGCTGATCAGATGAGGTCATTTTTGAGGTTGACACCAGTAGTTTAAGAAGTGCTGTTGAGTACCCCTGTAAACCAAATTTAATGATAATCATGTTATGCTTACTGTTTTCAAGAATGCAAAAATATTTGATTCCAAATTACCTGTATTTTTGACATTCCCTGACGCTTTGCTTCAACTGCCAGGATGTCTCTAAGTCGCATCAACACGATACTTGCTATTGTGTAACGTAGTGTTTCATTCTTATGAATGCTGTTGCCTGTTAGAATAGTCAATTTATCTGAACCATTCTGTTGTAACAGAAACAAGATATTTCTGTACAGTTGTCAGTTGTATACTCTAAATAACTACACACACACATTCACAAAGACATAGTTTTTCATTTTGACTTGATACATACGTGCAATCGATTTACATTTAATAGCTGTTCACTGGAAATCAGAGAAAAGTTAAATCTGATGTATAACTGGATATTGGATCTCCTGTCTTTGGCAAATTCTGTGGTAATTGCATCACCAAATATTGCATAGTAAAAACTTCATATGTATTCAAACCTTATCACACAAACTGGTTTGAAAAACACATAGTAACTGGCCAGTAAAAGGAGAAGGACAATAATTACTGATGATGTCAGGAGAGGAAGCTCTTGTGAAGGAAGGAAGAGTGGAATATGGAATAGAGTGAAGTAGAGTCACATGTTGAGATCTTCAGTCTTGGATTTCCCATAAGACAGAAGATTTGAAATGTACTGGACAATGACTCTGTGCTTTATGTGTCTCCCAAACAGATCACGGTTAAGGTTAAGCCTGTACTGTATACTCCACATGTATATACAGCACATTTATAAAGTCTTAATAGTTTTACTTACTGTACTGTTTATACAGTAATCTTGGGAATGCCAATATGGAGGGTGTCATAGTGCTGAGAAGTCTACATTAGATTTAGTTTAACTTTATGCATGCAACTAATAGATGACATAGTGATAAACTTAGATCTTATCCAGAATCATAGAAGTGCTCAGAGCATTTACCTGTTTGGAAGACACCTTACAAAATGTTATATAACTCCCTGGTCCGTCCCTTACACTTACCGGTACAAACTGCTATAAGAATTCTAGCAATTCACTGTATGTAGGCATATTTGGAAACCATTTTGCTCACCCTCTGTTGTATTTTGTGTTTGCAATACAAATACTTTATCAATACAGTGCAATGATTTTTTTTTTAGAATTATGTTAAGTGGTTGTATACAAGTTCAGTAATATTGAAAAGCAAAGGAATTTGTGCATGCAGAAAACACACTTGCAAATTTTGACCAGGAAGGCAGGAAGATTAATCAGCTAAAACAGGAATCCAATCACAGTATGCTGATTTGTTTGTTGTATTTTCGTTTTTAATACTTCAAAGTGGCATTTGACCTATCTCAATGGTTATTAAAAATTTTAATATTTTTTTAACAAAAAAGATTATAAATTGAATTGTAGTCAGGTGATATAAATTATAAAATTATATTCTTAATTTATTTTTTGGTGATTTCATTTGCATTGTTATTTTAATACTGTAATTACAAAATAATATTTTTTGTCGTCTTTACATATTTAACTAACTGTCATCTGTTAATGTGAACTTCATTGTTAAAATTAGATTACACCTGTCAATACCACTACCAAAACTAAATTTTTCAAAGTGAATACAGCTGAATCACTTTATGACTATTGAACCTGAAGACGGTTTTCCATTTCTTAATATTTGTCAATTTCTGTGCAGGTTAGTGACTTATTGGTACTGTACATTACTTATTGAACAAGCAAAGCGAATTCTCAGTTTTAACTTGACCGTTTGGCATTTATCTGTCTATCTGTTTGGGTCATGTCTCATAATAACTTTTGAACGCATCAACCGATTTTTGTAACACTTGGCAAGCATGTCCATACTCTTTTACCCTACACAGCCCTGTTGTTTTCGAGATTGATCCCCCAAAATAGGGTCAACCCCCCCCCCAAATGTGAGGGATCAAAATTGTAAAAAACTCACAAAAGCCCGTGTGGGGTATCAAATTAAAATGAATTTTGACCAAAATCTGAATATAGTGTTTTTTTTTTAAATTCCGAAACTTTGGAACTTGAGGCTTAAAAGTAGTTGAAAAGTTTAATAAAATCACAAAAATTCATGTGGGTTATCAAGTTAGAGAGAATGTTAACTAACATCTGAATGTAGTCTTAAGTTTTGGAAATTTCAAAATGTTGGGTCCTCAGAGCCAAAAAAAGAAATAAAAATTTTGTAAAAAATTGTGAAGACTCAAAGGAATTGTAACTCAAATCTGAATATTTCTAATTGTTAGTATTTCTTGTTTGATTGTGTGCTTTATGATTGTTATATTACTAAATAAATAGTAGAGTAATCAGAATTTTTGTAATTCTTCTCATAATGGAAAATTATCTAATATTGAAATTGATCCAATAATAACTGTACTTCATTCAAAACAGCAAGTTCTGCAGTTCAGGGACCATTCTAGTATATATTTACATTTACTTGGCAATGTAATATGGAGTGTTCTATGATTAGTCAGGCACTCAGGGTATTTGAAACTTATAGACTAATTTTTGTGAATAAATGTCATGAGAATTACATCTAAAAATCTTAGTATTCAAGTCATTTTAGTAATAAGTATCAGTCAATTATATCCAATTTAATCAATTTTCCAATAACTATACTCTTTAATTTTTAATTATTTTATTATAAACATGATAATGTGCAACAGCGTTCTGAATCACAACAATAATACTATGCAAATTCATGTGTTTACCATATTCATGTCTGATAAATTAGACTTGACTTTCTGTTGTTAAGGAACTCCATGTTATTCTTTCATTCTGTGAGAAAACTGTTTCCACATTTATATATGTTCATTTGTAATGCAGCTGTAGTAAAATCTTACCTTTTTTAAAACTGATTCTATAAGATGTTCATTCACAGTTTCATTAACAAGTATAGATTCATTAACCAGCATTGTTATTGATTTACATATCGTATGCTCGTTTATTGCTGAATTGCTCGTCTGTTTAGTTGTTTCTACTGAAGACTGAGATTCTGATTCCATGGGCAGTGAAGTCAGTACAGTTGTCGTTAAATCAGAAGCTGTCATAGAAAGTGGAATATTTGTTTTTGGTGGTACATTCGCAGGTGTAGTTACAGATGACATGTTTATAGATGTGGATGATGTGGTTGTAGTCGTGGGTGATATGTCTGTAGTTATTGGAGGTATGTCTGTAGTTGAGGGCAATGTATTTGTACTTAATGGAGGTATGTGTGTAGTTGTGGGCAATATATTCATATTTAATGGAGGTATGTGTGTAGTTGTGGGTGATGTGAATGTAGATGTTGGTGGTGGTACACCTGTTGTTGCAGTCATTGGGGTAGTTGATGTGGAAGAAGCATCTGTTGTTGTTGATGCAATGGGTGGTGCATCTGGGGACTTGTGAGAAACCTCATCAACTTTGTCTATCAGGTGCTGAGAGACTTGGGCAGCGGCAGGTAGAAACGAATCTGTGTACACCGGCTGGATTTTTGGAAAAACACTTTCAGCACTTACCTGTGAAAAACAAGTTTGTCTTTACCTTTTCTGAAAAACATTCACGTTGACATTTTACAAAATATTTTGTTATTTAAAAGGCATTCTTACCAGTAGAAGATAACCCAACAACAGATAAATGAAAGTAGTCGGGTGAAAATTCCATCCACTCATCATCGTTCTTCTGCAAAGAAAATAATATTTATGAATTATATACTTACATAACTCTGATTTTTGAAATTTTATTGACATTACAAAGTCAGTATTCAGCATAATCTCTGTTCAAACATAGAAGAACCCAGACTTTAGAGCTTTATAATTTTTACAATATCTGATAAATAAAATATATAATTACAACATTGTAATCCTCATCTGCTTCTCTATCCAACTGTGCAGTTTGAGGGAGTGATCAGTATTTTATGGTGTAGTGAAATCCCCTAAAGTAATGTTTTTTTCTACCTTCTGAAACAAATGTCAAATTTGTAGAACACTGTGAATAAACCAAGCTTTAGAAAAAAATTACCTTGACGGAAAGACTGTGCATTTTTTTCTGTCACATCTGACAATTTTATTTGTCTACCTGTAATACATAATACATTGTTAACATTTTTCTTGTATTATGCTATCGTGTTACCTGCAAATGCTACAGGTCTAAATTTTAATTCATTTAAGGCAGAATATTTATTTTGAATAATTTCAAATAATGTCTGAAATATATAGCTATTGGTAATTTTTTAATTTATTCGTATGTGAAACACAAAAATTAATATGCTGTGGAAGGAAATGTATACTCACGTATGTTGTGGAATATCTCTTTCATGCTTATGTCCAGCACCAATTCAAACAATACTGCTTTACGCTTATTGCGACCAAATACTAAACAAGTCTGTTAGTTATAAATGTATGAACGAACTTGTACAATACATTGAAGTAGTGGCGGCTGGTAATGTTTTTGACTGGGGGGGGGCAAATTTTTTTGGACCCATTGTAACGGGTCAAATAAAAGGAATTTTGTTTTATTAAATTTTGGGGATTTATTAAAAAATATGTTAAATTCATTGTCCCTCTGTGTGGCCAGTCCACGTGTTTGAATAAAGCATTGCGCTAACAAAGGGACAGTACGCAGTGTCAGTTGTGTAACCTTTACGAAAGAATGTACTAGGCGTCGTTTCTTAGAACTTTGCGGGTGTGTGGCAGTTACGCCCGAACGCACCACACATGCAGGTGCGCAGACCGACACGGAATTGTTGAACACAAAATGGCTTAGAGAAGAATCTCTGTTTGCTTCGTTAACCATGCTGGAGGAAGTAAGTCTAAGCCCAACCTCTTTTGTGACGTCAACCAGTGCTGACCAAATGTCATCCACGTCAAACACACAAAAAACTACGTGTATTGAATGGGACACAGCAGTGGCGAAGAAATAGCAGGCGTTGCTTTTCACCTTGTGAGACGGTAATCTAGTTGATAGTAAGCGTAGAGACGCTCTTCCCAGTTCGTCTACAGACAGTGCCTGCCCAGGTACTTGCCCCAAGGGGCTCTTTCCAAATTTGTAAGTTTCAAGTAAAAAAGTGAGTTTAAATTAGCAGCAATGTGACAGTGGGAATAGTTGCAACGAAAGAGTGACATAAATATTTTTTTTCTCATAGACGAACTTTATAAAAACGAGGTAACACGAGCTCAGGGAGACGCCAAGTGGACGGCAAGGATGTATATGTAACCATTCTAATTAAAAATGGGGCGTTTATATAAAAAGGGGGTTTTAGTGTGAATGCGTGAATGTTGGCAGGCTGGGCTGTCTGTATATTAAATTAAGGTAAGATGTTAGCGTAAGGTAAAAGTAGTAATTGTAGTCATGGAGTGAATAACAAAACAATAAATTATTATGCTGTTATTTCATTTTCTAAATTTTGAGTAAAAAATCTGACAAAGTTTTTAAAAGTTAAAAAATAAAATTCATTAATTCTCTTCAAATAATGAGTAGCGTAAGTTATTCCAATAACCCGTAAACCACGTTTGCATCTTACGTTCGTGCGACCGAATCTTGGACCAAGAAAGTTTTTAACAGGTAGGTGGAAATAATAAATTATGTATTTATATTTGTAAGGATTAATTAACATAACAATGGCTTCTGAACAGGGACAGTTTTTATAAATCAAAATTTAATGTAAAAACCACACCTACAAAAGATGCAAGCGTGTTTTTGAGGCTGGAGTAATGAAGTAAAAGTGCGGCATTTACGCACAATTGGCATAAGATCAAAATTGTATTAGGATAAATTAAATTAATTAAAGTATTATAAATATCAATTATAAAGAATAAGAGATGGCAGATAATAACGAAGTCAGCTTCTCTGACAGTCAGACCGAGAGTGAAATAAATACCGACTCAGGTATCCAAACAGAGTCGATGTTAACAAGTATTAATAACGAAGTCAGCTTCATTGAAAAAATGTAGCAGCACAATCTACTCCAATGACAACACGAGTTAAAGAGTTGTCAATGGACGATATATTTAATTTAATGAAAACAATGTCTGAGAATTTGAGTAGTGATATCAATAAAATGAATAGTAGTTTTAACGTGAAGTTTGACGTTCAGAACAGTAAATTCGAGGAAATGAATACACAAAATGTTAAATTTGAAAGTAACATGAATAAACGTCTGAACGAGATTGATGAACGTCTTAATACATTTAAAGACCAAATAGTAGAATCAATAAGTAGCAGTTGCGAGAAAAAATTTGATGAAATGAATAAAAATTTAGAACGTAAGGTCAATCAGATATTGAATAAGAAGTTAGATGACAATGTTATAGTTATGACAAATATTAATGATGACAAAGTAGTGGAAGAGGTAGTGTTAGATAGTAAAGTATTAACTAGTGATGATAATGATGTTAATTACAAGTCTGAGGTAAGTGGGAGTGAGAATTATGACAATATAAGTGAAAATATGATGTTAAAGAATGATGGGGTAAATATTGAGAGTACTGATGAAGTTTTAGAATGTAATAATGGAATGTTAATGTGTGTTTATGAGTCAGAGAGAAAGTGGAAAGATAGTAGAGAGGTAGAATGGTGGCAGAGGGTAAATTTTCCCCTTATTTGTAATGAACCAGAGTGTTCACAAGTGTTATTATTGGAGGGCAAGAGACCCTATTTAATGAAAGATTTAAGTTGTTTCCCAGTTTTGTATAAGTTAATACCCTCTATGTGGAATGATGTTAACAGTATGAGATGGTGTTATGATGAGAGAAATTTAGATAGAGAGTTGTGTGTTGAGAGAGAGACAGAATTGTATGAATTAAAGAGAGATTATGATGAGTGGAAAGAAATGTTAGAAGTGTGTTTAAACAAGAGTAATTTAATTTATGATGAAAAAATAACTGACCCAATATTGAATATATTTACTAATGGAGACTGGACAGAAATACATAATGATGACTTGGTATATGATTATTATGATAAAATGAATAAACTGAAATTTTATGGTTATGACACACAAGATAGCCATATGTGTGTAACTGAAATTGAAACCGGTTATTTGAAACAAAGATTAATTTTTGACGATGGAGGTTAAACAATAAAGGGACAATTTTAAATATTTTGTTTTATGGTTCAGACCTCGCAACCTTGGACATTGAAGTGGGATATAACTGAATAATTAATGATGAAGAAGTGTAAATAAATGTTTAGTGAATTTAATTGTGTGTATTGTAAAATGTTAGGTAAACAATGTGTGTATGTAATGGAAATGGTTGTGATAATAATAATATTAATATTTTGCAATCTAAATAAATAACAAAATTAATTTTGAAGACAGTAATTAGCGAATTGTAATTGTTTTGATAGCAATGGAACTTGTATTTTCAATAATTAATTTAATTAAACCAATTTGAAATGTTTAAATATTTTGATTCTTGGATTTCGTTGTCCATGACGTGTCCGTTACTTAACTAAATATCACTATAATATTAACGACTCGGAACACAAGTTTTTTATAAGTAAAAACGTAAAGTTTTACCTTACAGCCTAAACCGGCTTTCACCCATAGAAGGCTTCATCAGAGGCTGTCCCTCTGATGAAGCCTTCTATGGGTGAAAGCCGGTTTAGGCTGTAAGGTAAAACTTTACGTTTTTACTTATAAAAAACTTGTGTTCCGAGTCGTTAATATTATAGTGATATTTAGTTAAATATTTTGATTGATTTAAATGTTGTATAATTTAATTTTTCTAATAAGTTTAAATTATTTTATGAGGTGTGAAGTTGATAAGTAATTAATAAATAAATGATAAATTGTTTGATTGGAAATAACATTTTGTTAAATGTTTCAGAGGTTACGTGGAAGTATTGGTGTGTATGGTGTGTATATTTTGTGTTTATATCAGTAGGTGCATAAAGTACTGTAAGTATAAATTTTATAATACAAGTCAGAAAGAATAAAATGCTTACAGGTGTTTAACTCAATTGAAAAAATTTTAAATTCAATAATGAAAATAATTTGAGATAATGATTAAAAAATAACAATAACTGAAAGGTAGCGTAAAACAAATGTTAATAATCAATTTGAAAATTTTAAGAAATTGAATTGTAGGAAGTTATGAATGAGTTAAATGATGATGGATGAAATGGTTAATGAAAATTTCACATTATAATGTTTTATATAAATTCTTGGATTTCGTTGTCCATGACGTGTCCGTTACTTAACTAAATATCACTAAAGTATTGACGACTCGGAACACTAAGTTTTTTATAAGTAAAAACGTAAAGTTTTACCTTACAGCCTAAACTGGCTTTCACCTTTAGAAGGCTTCATCAGAGGCTGCCATAGGTAGCGTTGTCCGTCTTGTTGTTGGCGACGGGATAGTTATTCGAAAGATTGAAGCTGTGTGTGTGTGGTGAGATGTGTTCGAATAATGCGTGCGATTTGAATTGTGTCTGTTCGTTTAGGATGTCGTTTTTATTTGTTTTTGTGTGTTTGTATATTTCTAATTGTTCTAGAGTGTCTAGTTTTCAGCCTTTTGTGTGTACGTGTAGAATGTTCATGCTATTGTTGATGTTTTTATATGTATGGTTTGCTTCATACCAAATAGACTTAAGATACATAGACTTAACAACATCCCCTTAGATGAAATAGACTACAAAGACGAACTAAACACGATAAAATATCTAGCAGAATCTAACGGTTATGACAGAACAATAGTCAGTAAACTCCTACACAAAACACAAAACAAACAACAGACAAAGACAGAAAACAACAAATTCATAACACTAACATACATCAACAAACACACTGAAAAAATCGCCCACAAATTCAAAAAAGCAGGATACAGAATCGCTTACAAAACTACCAACAAAACAGAACACACACTATCAAAACGCATGCCCAAAGCACAAAACAAATTCGATCTACCTGGTGTATACAAGCTAAATTGCTCAGATTGCAATAAATTCTACATAGGCCAGACAGGACGTAGCTTCAAACAGAGATACATTGAACACACAAAAGCACTCCACACCACTACAGAATCTACCTTTGCAAACCACCTCATTGAAGCAAACCACACATATAAAAACATCGACAATAACATGAACATTCTACACGTACACACAAAAGGCCGAAAACTAGACACTCTAGAACAATTAGAAATATACAAACACACAAAAACAAAAAAAAACGACATCCTAAACGAACAGACACAATTCAAATCGCACGCATTATTCGAACACATCTCACCACACACACACAGCTTCAATCTTTCGAATAACTATCCCGTCGCCAACAACAAGACGGACAACGCTACCTATGGCAGCCTCTGATGAAGCCTTCTAAAGGTGAAAGCCGGTTTAGGCTGTAAGGTGAAACTTTACATTTTTACTTATAAAAAACTTAGTGTTCCGAGTCGTCAATACTTTAGTGATATTTAGTTTTATATAAAGTTTTAGTTAGTTATTAGTGTACTATTGCTGGGGTGGCATGTGCCCCAGTAGATAGCGGAATGGGTTGGGGGTAATAGAGAGTGTTACCCCCATCGGAGGCCGAAATGGCGAAAATGCACGGCACACCTTTTTTGTACAATTTCATATTGTACCTTGATAGACTGCCGTGCCGTGCAGAGTAATGATGTGTAACATGCATGAAGGTAGAGTTTGATTTCCCTGACTTTTCGGGCGATTACTGCCTTACCAGCACTAATCGTGGTTTTGGCTAGCGGTCAGCTATGGCCATAATTAAGTCCCTTGACCATAGCTGGCTTGAAATTGGTTGGTACTAGAAATTAACAGGGGGGTGAAACTAGGGGAAATCCCGGAAACTATGGAACAGCGGCTGCCACTCTGTCCGAGTAGGGACAGCAGAGCCAGGTGGTAGACCTGCATTAAGGGCGTGTAACTATAAAACGAAGATATGTCGATATCTAAACCTTTAAAACGTAACGCCGAAGCAAGGACAAGGAGATGCGAAATTCCTCCAACTATGCCATCCTTGTGGAGGCCAATGGGCGTCACAGTCCAACAGAAAATACAATAGTGTGTGTGGATTGGGGGGTTGCTCAGGTGAGCAACGAATTTAAATTTTATAACTTAAAGATGATAACTCATTTTTGCACTAACTATACGCTCGTAGTACGATTTGATAAATAGATGTTCATATGTTTATTATACTATGTTTATTCTGTCTCATAAATGTTTTATTTTATTGTGTTAGGAATATAGGGATTCAAGGAATATGTAAGCTATATAATTTTGAAATGTGGTTATAACAAAGTAAATACCTAGACCGACCGGCAGGCGGTTCACATGATTGTACCAGAGTCAGATAAGGGGGAAACAATTATGTGTAGTATGTTAGATATAAGGATTGATAAAAATATGTATTTCATATAATATGTATAATTTTGAAATGTGTTTGCAGTAAGGTCATTCACCTTGCTAAGAAAATCAGCTGATCCGCTGTAGAATATCTTATATAAATTGTCTGTAAATTTCCAAGGTAACTAATGTTTAAATGATGTTTTAATGTGTTAAAGATCTTATTTGAATGATAGACTGATTTGATATTTAAGAATTTTAAATGATTTGTGAAAATTAATAAAAGGTAGATTTTGGGTGATTGATATTTTGTTAGGACATGTAGGTCAGTCCAAGTTGAATTTAAAGTGGTAATAGAGATGAAAATGTTGTTGTGAAGTAATGGAATGTAGAATTTGAGAAGTATTGGTAGTGACACAGTAGATATGGGGAATACACGTAGAGTAATGATTGATATATTGATGTTTATAAATGATGATGTTATTTTGTAGTTGAAGTGAGGTAATAAGAATGTTAATTAGGGGATGGTAATTTTGTAAGAGGGGATAGTGTAGTGTAGGAGTCCGCAACAAAAGTGGTTGGGACGGGAAGGGACCGTTTAGCGGGAAGGGGTTGCCTTAGGTAGAATCCAGGAACCAGATTAAGGGAATGAGCTTTTGGGGGGGGGACACACATCCTAAGTACAAAGGGTTAGAGAGTATTTTTTTTTTATAATGAGAGAATGATGCGAATTGAGTTTAGTAGTAAGTTGGGTGTAGAGATTGTCTGATAGATGTTTTGATAGAGATGGGTGTCCTGTTAGTTAAAGTGGTTAGTGGTATTAGAGTCAGAGTGGTAAAGATTATATGTGTATACATATCAAGTGGTATATCGAGTTATTATAAATAATTAAATCACCCAAACTAATGGAGAATGCGATTGTTAAATAAAGAGGGTTATAGTAAAAATATAAAATATTGATTGAAACAAGTGACAATTTTAATAAAATTTGAAAATGTAAGGTTATAAAGGAGTAATTTTGAGTAATTTAAATATCTATTTGATTGTTAATTATAATAATACTTTGTTAATTTTAAATGTCTTATTTTATTGTGTTTTTTGTGTTTAAAGATAGAATTTTAAAGATGTTCAATGTATTTTCAGAGGTAACTTATGTATTACTTATGTAGGTCAAGGTTCTTGACTTGACCCAGTTTGATCAGCTGATGGGTGATGCTCTATACTAGACCCGTTTTGGCAATGAAGTGATGCCAAGTTGGTTTCTTAATTAATTTAAATAAATTTAAATAATTTCAATATTGAGAAAAGATATATTTTAATAAATTTAAATATTTTTTTTGTGCCTGCAATCTAATTGATGTTTTGGATTTTGATTATATTATTGTTTGTGTGTATTAATAGTGTTTTTTATTGAATTGTATTGTTTAGGGTATATGTATAATCACATGTCAGGATAAGGAAGTTCATGTTTTTAATAAATGTTCAATTTATTTGTTTTCTAATTATCAATAATTTTGGCTAGGATGTAGTTGTAAGTGTGTGTGCAAGCCCAGTAACTGCTAAAGGCAGCCCAGTGTGCATGATAAGGGGGAACATATCGGTTGAGGATCTGGCATGATATAAGACCAGGGGTTTGGATTTTGGGGTGGCATGTTAGAAGGTGAGGTGCGCTGTGGTGCGTATCTGTTCGATTTTACGGTGTTGGGATCTCGCACAGAGAAGTCCAGTGATCTCGTTCAGATGCGGCCATAGTCGCCGAGCCAGGGGGGTTGTTTACCCAGGAAGTATAAGAACCAATGGAGGGTTGTTGGCACCATATCCTCACCGGTCCTCTTAGGGGTTTTAGCAATGAGATTTCTTCTGTTTCGGCAGAAGATATCTCATTGGGGGGGGGGTATTGTAATGGGTCAAATAAAAGGAATTTTGTTTTATTAAATTTTGGGGATTTATTAAAAAATATGTTAAATTCATTGTCCCTCTGTGTGGCCAGTCCACGTGTTTGAATAAAGCATTGCGCTAACAAAGGGACAGTATGCAGTATCAGTTGTGTAACCTTTACGAAAGAATGTACTAGGCGTCGTTTCTTAGAACTTTGCGGGTGTGTGGCAGTTACGCCCGAACGCACCACACAAGCAGGTGCGCAGACCGACGCGGAATTTTTGAACACCAAATGGCTTAGAGAAGAATCTCTGTTTGCTTCGTTAACCATGCTGGAGGAAGTAAGTCTAAGCCCAACCTCTTTTGTGACGTCAACCAGTGCTGACCAAATGTCATCCACGTCAAACACACAAAAAACTACGTGTATTGAATGGGACACAGCAGTGGCGAAGAAATAGCAGGCATTGCTTTTCACCTTGTGACACGGTAATCTAGTTGATAGTAAGCGTAGAGACGCTCTTCCCAGTTCGTCTACAGACAGTGCCTGCCCAGGTACTTGCCCCAAGGGGCTCTTTCCAAATTTGTAAGTTTCAAGTAAAAAAGTGAGTTTAAATTAGCAGCAATGTGACAGTGGGAATAGTTGCAACGAAAGAGTGACATAAATATTTTTTTCTCATAGACGAACTTTATAAAAACGAGGTAACACGAGCTCGGGGAGACGCCAAGTGGACGGCAAGGATGTATATGTAACCATTCTAATTAAAAATGGGGCGTTTATATAAAAAGGGGGTTTTAGTGTGAATGCGTGAATGTTGGCAGGCTGGGCTGTCTGTATATTAAATTAAGGTAAGATGTTAGCGTAAGGTAAAAGTAGTAATTGTAGTCATGGAGTGAATAACAAAACAATAAATTATTATGCTGTTATTTCATTTTCTAAATTTTGAGTAAAAAATCTGACAAAGTTTTTAAAAGTTAAAAAATAAAATTCATTAATTCTCTTCAAATAATGAGTAGCGTAAGTTATTACAATAACCCGTAAACCACGTTTGCATCTTACGTTCGTGCGACCGAATCTTGGACCAAGAAAGTTTTTAACAGGTAGGTGGAAATAATAAATTATGTATTTATATTTGTAAGGATTAATTAACATAACACCATATGTAAAAAAGTCACCAGTAGAAACTAAATTATTGCTATTATCATGAAATAATTGTAAAATTGAACCTTTTGCTTTACTACTAAAAGTATTGTTAATATCAAAAACCTACCTTGCAAACTACCAATATTTAAACAGTGTTTGAAACTGAAATTATTTATAACTCTAAGCAGTTCACGTTCCTAAACATAAATACTTAATAAATTATGTTATTAAATGCATGCATTGCTAAATAAAATATATTTGTTCCCTACCCTATTTGTTTCTAACAAATACGCACAGCACACAGTATCAGGCCTACACAGAATAAGTTACACGTTTATGTACACAAGGTTCAACAAAAACCACTATCTTACACAGAATACACTACCTAATAAAGAATAAATTATTACAACATTACGTTTACACAAAAAATACAACAAGAACACAATCAAAACTATATAAAACACAAGAGAAAATATATGCTCTTCAACTGCAACAGAGAAGTTTTGAACAACTCTATAGAGAGTTCTATATATATATAGGTTCTCTATAGAGATGGGCGATCCGCTCGTGAACTGATTCAAAGAACTGGTTCGCTTTACTGAGTGAAACGAACTTCTCTATGAAAAGAGCCGCTAAATTAGACAGCGGGCAGAGCCCCTCCTATAATGGCTGCTGCTGATTTAAAAGCATAGACATGTGTACATGTCCTCTTGCTCCGCTCCCCGCAAGACCCACCTATGCAGTGAGGGCGACAGCGAAAGCGTCCGGCTGTGGGACCATGTCGAAAACATCGGGTGATCGCTATTAGTCGCCCCGAAAATATCTTTCACGTAAGTATACTATACATTATAGTTATATTATTGACAAGTTTAATTTGCAAATTTAGTGGGAGGGCTGCGCCCTTTTGCCCTCTCTATACGAGCCGCCACTGCATTGAAGTACACTGTATACAGGATGTACAAACTCACTTTATTGTTCATTTGCTTACTTATAAAATTTGTGCTGTGCACTCTACTACTTTACTGAAAGATTTAAGAGGGTGAAGTGTTTTAATATTTTTATTTTTGATTTTAAAATATTTTCAAGCTTTCACTATCATTTTTTCCTCAGTTATTAATTCTAGGACCTTTATAAAAAAAGGGGTGTTTTCAAAAGATCGACATGATTTATCTTGACTACTTGTACTCTTGTTTGACTCAGCATTTTTAAACTTAAATAAGTTTTAAAAAGCAATTCGTTTACAGATATTAAGAACTTGCACAAAATCATGCTACAGCACACTCAGGGAGTCGTGAGATGCGTACAAGAAACTCAAGAAGTAACCGACGTGTCATCAAACTGCAACTGAAATTGTATTCCAGAAAATTTACTTACTACAGAAAAAGTAATTAGAGATAAATGCAAAATATCTCATTAAGAAGTTTGTTTTGTTGTTTATAATATAAATAATTAACACTGTCATTATAATAATTAACATCAGTTTTTTCTAATTAAATGATCATTTATGAAGTTTATAGCATGTTTATATCCATGAGTGTAATTAGTGACTCATGATTTTAATGTTTCATATATCCTAATGAAATGTTTCTTGTGGATTTATATACTTTCTGATAAATCATAAAATGCTACTTTTTGCAAAACCGATCAAATCCAATACTTTATGAATATGTTGAACATTTACATTTTCACAAACAT
Organism: Magicicada septendecula; assembly: GCA_034769895.1. Lineage (NCBI taxonomy): Eukaryota > Metazoa > Arthropoda > Insecta > Hemiptera > Cicadidae > Magicicada > Magicicada septendecula. The sequence goes on from CM068376.1 coordinate 342,140,257, forward strand.
TTGTTGTTGATGTACAATAATTTTGTATATATAAATAAATATAACATCTTCAAATAAATACACTGCAAGTTGGTTTATTTTCACCTGATGCACGTTTCACAGAAATTATTCTGTATTTTCAGAGATTTGTTTGAATTGTAATTCTCATCATGTAATTGTATTACATGGGAGACCTGCAGAAAACTCAACGAGATACTTACAAAGGAATATTAAATAAATATGTAAGGTGTGTCATACATGTATGTGTGCTCTTATATATGGTAATGTCACTATTTTTACTTGCTTCTTTTCTGTCAGGATTTGTGACCATGAAGTATTAATTCATGTTTGAATAATGTATTTTTGAAAAAATTAAATTTACCTATTAATTTGTATTCTTAAAAAACAAGCTAAACAATTATGATTACTGTGCTGTACGCGTACTTAATCCTACATGTAAACATTCAGCATGACATTTTTAAACATCAAGCAGGTATTTCAATTATTACTGTAAAACTGCACACCTGAATCTAATGCTGTGTGTGTGTGTGCATAATTCAATTTATTTGTTAAACTAACAAATAAAATTAAATATGGTGAATACATTTTCCAACTGTCAGAAGTGAGGAAAAATTGTCCCAGTACAGAACTGATTGTACAAGCAGAGTGAACAACACTTTAAAATTCTGCTAAATAACAGGCTAATAATAATGTACACAAATTAGCTAAATATATTTACTATATTTTTTGTGTATTAACAAACATTAACCTTTTGTCAATTACAGTGCAAAAGTATTTCTCAAAGTGTACCAGTTACAGAATAGCAATTTCGTGCCTTTCCATATGGGAAAATTTACAAATATACAAGTACAAAACAAACTAATACCTGAACAAATACAAATCAGTACAAAACATGACAATTTTCAAAGCACTCGACATCGAAAATACTCAAAAAGGTAATATATACACCACAATCACAAACAATAACACCAGTATAAAATGCCAAAAACCAACAGGACCCCATAATAACAACCAACCAAAACACAAATTCTCCACAAGATCAGGAAGGATGAGGACGGGAACAATAAGATTCCCAAAACATGTACCAAATAAGGGAAAAACATCTTGAGGTAAAGAATATATAAATATTAATCTCTTGGATTTCATTGTCCATAACATGTCTGCTACTTAACTAAATATAATTATTTGACTACGACTCAGAACACAAAACGTTTTATGGGTAAAAACGTAAAAGTTTTACCTTATAACCTGAAGCAGTTTTCACTTTTAAAAAGCTTCTTCAGAGGTTGCTGCTGGTAGCACTGTCCGTCTTGTTGTTGGCGACGGAATCGATTTTTGAAAGATCGATGTTGTGTGTGTGGGGTGTGACATGTTCGAATAATGCATGTGATTTGAATTATGTCTGTTCATTTAGGGTTCATTGTCGTTTTTATTTGTTTTCGTGTGTTTGTATATTTCCAAATGTTCTAGAGTGTCTAGTTTTTGGCCTTTTGTGTGTACGTGTAGAATGTTCATGTTATTGTCATTCTGTTTTGTTAGTAGTTTTGTAAGTGATTCTGTATCCGGCTTATTTGAAATTGTTTGTTTCCGGCAAATTTTTTCAGTTTGTTTGTTGATGTATGTTAGTGTTATGAATTTGTTGTTTTCTGTCTTTGTCTGTTGTTTGTTTTGTGTTTTGTGTAGGAGTTTATTGACTATTGTCCTGTCATATCCATTGGATTCTGCTAGATATTTTATCGTCTTTAGTTCATCTTTGTAGTCTTTTTCATCTAGGGGGATGTTGTTAAGTCTATGTATCATGGTTCTGAATAAAGCTAGTTTGTGTTGTATTGGGTGATTGGATGAGTTGTGTATTAGTGTGTCAGTTGAAATCGGTTTTCTGTATATACTGAATTTATGCCTGTGTTCAAGTTTTGTGATGGAGAGGTCTAAGAAGTTTATGCTATTGTTGTGTTCGTATTCGGCAGTAAAGGTTATGTTTTTTTGTATTTTGTTTATGTGCGTTAGTAATTGTTCACATTGTCTTTTGTTTCCCCTGTATATTATTAGAATGTCATCAACGTATCTGTGCCAATATAGTATTTTATGTGAATGTCTGTCATTGTTTATGAGGATTTTTGTTTTTTCTAAGTGTTGGAGGAAGACTTCTGCTAGAATGCTGGATATGGGTGAGTCCATGGGTAGACCATCATTCTGTGTGTAAAATTTATTGTTATATGTAAAGTAGTTTTGTTTTGTGATAATGTTCAAAGTTTCTGTTATTTCGTTGATAAGTTCGTCTGGTGTGTTATTCTGTTTGAGTTTGTTTTGTAGAATGGTGATTGTTTCAGAGATGGGGATGTTTGTGTACAGGTTTTTAATGTCAAAGGAGGCTAATGTGGCATTATGGGGGACGTGTATGTCTTTTATTTTTGTTACTAGGTCTGTGTTGTTTTTTACTGCAATGTTGTTGCCTAGATTTGTGTGTTGTCTGATAATTTTGTCTAGATGTTTTGCGAGTTTGTATGCAGGGGCATTACGGTAATTGATAATGGGGCAGATCGGAATTTCTTCTTTATGGATTTTGGGAAGCACTCGGAGGGTAGGGGTCGATGGTCGGATTTGTCTCATGTAGGGCTTTTGTTTGTGTGTCATTATGTGTTTGGCTTTGTTGATTAGTTGTTTTACTGTGTTTTGGTATCTGTCGGTGTGGTCGTGTTTTAGTTCTGTGATGTTGTTCTGTTCCATAAAGTTTTGTACACAACATCACATTTTTAAAAGCAGACAAAGGCAACACAACTGTAATCATCTCCACAGGTGACTTACACAACAAAGTACAAAACTTCATGGACTCGTTTTATTGACGAGTAAAACTATTTTATGGTTTTATTTTTTACTATAATTTAAAAAAAACAAGTAAACATAAAACGATTTTAAAAATTCTAGCAGTCAAGTATACATTACCAGATGACTTAAAGAATAGGTTGAAATTGGTAAATATTGAACAACAGAAGGACGCAAAATTAAGAAAAATTAGTGAAGAAATACAAAGGCAAGACAACCCGAAGTACAGAATCGACAGGGATGTACTGTATAAAATAATCGACGGACAGTGGAAGATTATGGTTCCTGATGATCTCGTATAAGATTTAACGTGGGCTTGTCATGAAAGTCTTGCTCATGCTGGAGCTTATAAATGTTATTTGACGATGAGAGAAGACTTCGTATGGTTGAACATGGCAAGGAAAGTTAAGTCTATTTTGTGAACATGTCACATATGCCAGACAGCTAAATACCCAAATCAACACACCTATGTGGAGATGAGTAACATCATTACCAAGAATAAGAATGATCTACTGTGTATCGATTTTTTAGGTCCGCTACCACGTGCTGCAAGGGGTATGAAGAACCTGGTTGTTTGCACAGATGCATTTTCTAAGAACGTAAGTTTATATGCAATTGGACGACCTATCACGATGGCAGTATTAAATGTTGTATTAAATAAATACATTCCAAAATATGGTCTGGTGAAGAAAATTCTATCTGACCAGGGTAAGCAATTCACCAACAAGAAATGGCAGTCCGAATTAGAGAAGCACAATATACAGGCAGTGTTGACAGCAATCCGGAGACCGCAAGGTAACCTCGCCGAAAGGGTCAACAGGGAGTTAGGGCGTCTGTTTCGCACTTATTGTAATACCAACCAGAGTAGGTGGCCGGATCATCTCGAGTTTTTCGAGGCGACCATCAACGGGAATTACAATGACACGACAGGATTTACACCTAACGAACTACAAACTGGGGAAATTCCAAAGCGTGTCTGGGATGGGTGCATCAGGAGGATTGCAACGCAGAATTTGCTTATTCCAAATTTGGTTAAAAAGATAGAGGCAAGGAGACGCATTAAAAAGTGTGCCGAAGAACGGACGGAGAAATTTAATGCGGATCACAAACTAGTAACGTTCAAATCTGGTGAGAAGGTACTCTTGCGTGCTTTAAATGTTGGCCACAGAGAAGATAATATGGCAGCAAAATTTTTAGATTATACAACGGTCCATATATTTTATCGGAACAAGTGGGTAAAAATACATACATGGTCACAAACCCTAATACTAACAGAGTGATAGGAAAGTTCCATGCATCATCCTTGATTTGTGACCATTCGGGTTTGTGACCATGTATGTATTTTTACCCACTTGTTCCGATAAAATATATGGACCGTTGTATAATCTAAAGAATTTTGCTGCCGTATTATCTTCTCTGTGGCCAACATTTAAAGCACGCAAGAGTACCTTCTCACCAGATTTGAACGTTACCAGTTTGTGATCCGCATTAAATTTCTCCGTCCGTTCTTCGGCACACTTTTTAATGCGTCTCCTTGCCTCTATCTTTTTAACCAAATTTGGAATAAGCAAATTCTGGATTGCAATCCTCCTGATGCACCCATCCCAGACACGCTTTGGCATTTCCCCAGTTTGTAGTTCGTTAGGTGTAAATCCTGTCGTGTCATTGTAATTCCCGTTGATGGACGCCTCGAAAAACTCGAGATAATCCGGCCACCTGCTCTGGTTGGTATTACAATAAGTGCGAAACAGACGCCCTAACTCCCTGTTGACCCTTTCGGCGAGGTTACCTTGCGGGCTCCGGATTGCTGTCAACACTGCCTGTATATTGTGCTTCTCTAATTCGGACTGCCATTTCTTGTTGGTGAATTGCTTACCCTGGTCAGATAGAATTTTCTTCACCAGACCATATTTTGGAATGTATTTATTTAATACAACATTTAATACTGCCATCGTGATAGGTCGTCCAATTGCATATAAACTTACGTTCTTAGAAAATGCATCTGTGCAAACAACCAGGTTCTTCATACCCCTTGCAGCACATGGTAGCGGACCTAAAAAATCGATACACAGTAGATCATTCTTATTCTTTGTAATGATGTTACCCATCTCCACATAGGTGTGTTGATTTGAGTATTTAGCTGTCTGGCATATGTGACATGTTCGCAAAATAGACTTAACTTTCCTTGCCATGTTCAACCATACGAAGTCTTCTCTCATCGTCAAATAACATTTATAAGCTCCAGCATGAGCAAGACTTTCATGACAAGCCCACGTTAAATCTTATACGAGATCATCAGGAACCATAATCTTCCACTGTCCGTCGATTATTTTATACAGTACATCCCTGTCGATTCTGTACTTCGGGTTGTCTTGCCTTTGTATTTCTTCACTAATTTTTCTTAATTTTGCGTCCTTCTGTTGTTCAAGATTTACCAATTTCAACCTATTCTTTAAGTCATCTGGTAGTGTATACTTGACTGCTAGAATTTTTAAAATCGTTTTATGTTTACTTGAGTTATTAATTAATTCTTCGTATTGTTTAAATTAGCAGCCATCCTTACTATTTCTTTTATGAATTTGCTAACTGCTATAATTTTTTATTGTTCGACTAAGCTTTTCGTCATTAAAACCTGAAGATGTCAGTAATGACGAAAAGCTTAGTCGAACAATAAAAAATTATAGCAGTTAGCAAATTCATAAAAGAAATATTAATTAATTGTTTCTCTTGACAAGCAGTCTGCTTATCACTAGTGCACAGCCCGTGGCTCGTTATCTTATCTATGCGATAAACAGCTGGTTCTGTAGGTTAACGAGCCTACACCGGTCAGCCCCATTGTCATATTTACTTCCCTGGCTGAGCACATAACCCAAATTAATTATATGTTTTGTATTTTTGACTGTGCATTCAAGTGTTTTGTTAGTGAAATCAATTGTAGCGTGTATTTTCCTTAATGTGTCATTGCCTACTATAACGTCGTACACTAGATTTTTGACTATAAAAACGGGTATTTCTATTTCCATCCCTTGTGAATTTATTGTGATAAGTGCTTGCTTATTAATAGTTTGTGAATCACTTGTGGCTGTCGTGACAATTGCATCGTTGACAGGTAAGATCGGTGTTTTTTTTAAATTGGTGTCTGTATTCGTCGATAAATTCCTTACCGTACTGATTAGAGAAATTTGAGCCCCAGTATCGAATAATATATTACCGACACATCCATTAATTTTTGCGTCCACAACCGTATCATTATCACTCTTATTTCTAACATGTTCCACATTATCATTAACATAATTACTATACTTCAATTCATCTTTAATATCTTCAGAATATAGGCCTGAAGCAATGTATACATTCTTATCGCTAGTCTTGTTAATATGAGATTTTTGATACTGCTGTTTGATATGGTATGTTTTATTACTTGCCACTACATTACTTTGATTGAACTTTTGGAAATTTGGTTTATTTTTAAATTGTTGTGGTTGTTTTTGTTGTTGTTGTTGTTGTTGTTGTTTTTGTGGTTGTTGTGGCTGAAATTGTTTACGAGCCGGTTGACTATTATTATTACTATTATTTTGACTGTCAACATTATCCCATTTTGTTAACAATAGGAGTAGTTCCTCCAATGACTTAATACCTTGTGTAATTACGGCGATTTGAATACCTCGTCCGAAATGATGAGCTAATTTATTTACTATCTCTGACTCTGCCAATTCTAGTTCAAGATACTTCGCACGAGATATGAGTTGGATTAAATAATTTTCTTTAGACCCTTTTAAACTGGAATACCTACCAAACTCCAGCTGTACGCGTATTTTTCGCTGTATTTCGCTGTTCCAGTATCTCGCCCTAAAATGTTGCACCAGATCTTGATATGTAACTATTTTATCTTGTACTACCATGAACGATTCAGCTCCAGTACTCTTTAATCTCCTGACTACCTAGTTTTATTTTATCCATCTCACTCAGGATGTCGCCTATTGTGTCCATTTCTCACTGGCAGTTATTCAGGAAGAGAAGCGGATTCTCGGATTCCCTGCCGAAGAATTTCAACTGTGAATTGTTGTCTTCTAAAGTTCTATAGATGAACGTGGTCTGGTTCGCCGTTGTCGAGGTACTCTGGAGTCGGGTCAGCTGTTGTTCCAGACACTGTATTCGCTGATCTTGCTCAGCTACGAGCTCACCCACCGTAGATGTGTGTTGAACTACTCTTTCCTCTATTCCAGTGAGTTTAGCTTCACATTCATTGATGCGAGAATTGTTCGCTTCTACAACGGTCTCAATATTGCTGCGAATTATTTCTACCTTTTCGTCTATACGTTTTTCGGTTGACTCTAAAAGTTGTTTATTTTGTTTAGCCTGGTCATGAACGGCTGTATAAATTTTTTTATTCTCATCATGAAGTGATTGTAGCGACTTATTTTGCTTTAATGCTACTTCTTCTGAGAGTTTTTGCATATTTGCTTTATTTTCGTCCGATAGCTTTTGCATATTGGCCTTACTGTCTTCGGACATCTTTTGCATATTGGCCATTAAAGCCGCTAATGTATTTTGCAATTCTGCTGATTCGGCCATCTTGATTATTAATTCTTATAAATTTAATAAATATTATAATTTGTTTATTTATCGTAATTGCACTATTATTTATTTATTATTATGAATAACGTCCGTTTATATTATTTATTATTATAGTCCAGTCTCTCAATCAAATATAAACAAGCTTAATCTAACATAAATACCAATAATAATTCAATCTCCATATAGATAATTACTACTATTGTTCAACTATCTGATCAGAGAGAGTATTCAAACTTTTATCTACACTCCCTGATAACACAGAACAGCACATATAAATAGTTCAATGAATTTAGTCTCTACACACTCAAATAAATATTTCTTTTTTAAAATTAATGCAAAAATCGAGCCCAACGTTGGCCAGCACCAAATATCCTTATGCAACAGATCAAATTTTATTATTCTAATAAGGATATAGTCAGTGTGTAAAATCACAAACAAGTCTATTATGGAGGAGATGAAAAATTATTTATTATACACATAAATATTGTTTTTAAAAAATGTATACTGTATTTTAAATTGTCATGTATTGATAATAGAAATAATTGTTTGTATTGTTCGATAATATAAATCGATTTTAATTGGTTTGCTGCAACGTCCTCCTCTCCTCTCATCGCTCCCGTCCTGGCATCCTCTTCGTCTCGTCGTCCTCTTCTACAGCGTCACTCCTTCCTGGCGTCCTCTTTGTCTTGTCGTCCTCTTCTACGGCAGGCGGCTCCAGCGGCGATATTTCAATGAGTCTGTTGTTATGTTTGACTGCTAACATTTATTAGTTTCTTCATAAATTGTTCACTCACAATGCTTATAAATTCCACTCGTACAGTTTATTATGAATTTATATCTTATATATTCTTAATCTCAGGATTAATCTGGGTATTACTTAATGCGGTGCATTTAATGTACACCTTCCACGATATCTTGAAGTGTCTTTAAATTCCCTAAGCGGATATCTTAACTTACACGAAACAGCACTGTACTATATTTTAAATTTTATCTAAATATTTTAGCCTCTCGGTTCTTAACGCAAAACTTCGTTAAGAATTTCCAAGGTTTATTTTATATATGATATTTCTACGTTCGTAAGAGAACAACTCTCTTCACCGGGCACAACTTCCCCTTGCAACTTCTACAGACAGACTGTGTCCATCCTAGCTCTACAACGTACGAATCTCACTGAATTTAGTGTATTCTGATAGGCTAAGCCCAAGTCATATGATTGATGGAACAAACAGATATACAAATTTCATGAAAAACTTTGTATACTTTAGCAAAGTCCTGCATGGAAATTATCTACAAATTTTATTACCCTATCATTGATAAGAGTTACAATTGAGTTTTTCTTTACTTAAAAAACCATATTTCTAAAATAGTTATGAACCTCAGAGTATACACAAATTGAAGCTATTTACCTAAATAATTCTTTGTCAAAGTTTCACGTCAATCGGTTAACTACCACTGAAGTTATACCGATCACAGATTATCACACCCGCACACGCGCAAAAATTCACACAAAAATACATGACACTATAGAACATCTTTTTATGAAGAGTTTGGTATACTTATCCATTTCTAAATACAAAACTTACGACTAAAACACAAAATATTACATAAAACAAATTTAAACAAGAAAATGCTCATCATCCATGTGCTCTGATATAAACAACATAGCTTATCATCCTGTGTTCTGTTGCAATATATATATATATATATATATATATATATATATATAATCAAAATATATTTATAAAATTACAATAACAAAACTATTACTTTATTAATATGTTAAAATATATCATTAATGTTTATAAACTATTATATTTTATTAATAGATGATTGGTAATAAATGTATAATAATAATTAGCATTCTTTTTGTAAAATATAAATAAGTGTGTTCACACAAAAACATTTATTATTTATGTTAAATAAAGAGACAATAAATTCTGTTGAAACACTCTAAACACTGATACAATTATTTTTAAACTGGGTCTAGTTAATTGACAAAATCTTACTAAATCTTTTAGCATTTATTATTATAGCAGTTTTTTAGTAATGGAATATTCTTGTTCCACCAGCAAGACAAATTGTGAACGAATTATATTTCTTACCTTAACACACTGTTACAGAGTGGATAGGCAATTCTGTCTTTGCAAGACCATTGACAGACAAATGGATAGCCCAAAGAAAACTCATCATAAAGTCATTAACTAATCAACAAAAACAAATTATAATACAGTCATTAATTGGAAACTGTTCTGTACAAACATATACATGTGACTGACTAGGACCACTGTATACAAGGGCATGTTATGTCACTAAACATCTAATATTTAAAAATATACTTTGTCTTGTGTACTGGTGTACTGTATTCTGTCTCCCCCTCTCTATCCCCTTCTCTTTTAATCTCATAAATTTTTACATAAAAGCATTATGCAATTTGTGTTTTCATTTTCAAGGCCTTTTTCCAGTGGTATAACATGGCAACACCTTTATTTCTGTAATTGACCCTCTAAAAACTGTTCACATGAATGTGAGGTTAAGACTCATGGTGTTTTCATACAGCAAATAAATTATATTTTATGACAATGCTGTTCCAAATCTGTGGACATCCAATAAATCTGTGAAACAAGTCTCCCTAAGCCTATTCATCCACTGTATACATTAGGTTCGTTTTTGTATTCTGGCTTATTTGCATTTGTAACTGTGGTTTTCCAAAACAAATAATGAAGATAATTTAGCACAGCAATACCCTATTATTTATGATGTTTCCTTATGATACTCTTATTAAATTGACTGGGAGAAAACTCCAAAAACTAAAAAATGTAGTAAGTAAATGATGCACACTGTTGCAAACAAATTTTAATTATCATTACAGTTGTTTGGAAGTACCAGTATTTCAAATACTTTAAAAAACATATTTATGAACAAAGGATATAACCCAAATATAAAAAATTATTCATGAAAAAAGAAAAAAAAGAATAATACGGAATTGTTTTTACATTTCTAATCATTCAGAACGCTGCCATATATTTTTACTAGCTATAAATTAAAGTCTCCTTTAAAATTAATATAATAGATTAATAAAACTAAATTTGTATCCTGTTTAATAAAAGAAGCTTAAGCTCATGTTCAGTAAATAATGAACCAGTAAACTAAAGCACAATAAAAATGGAGTCTACCAAGTAAACAATAAAGCGTAAGATTTGTTCTCTTAGTCACTCAATCTGTCACTGAAGCTAAAAGCAGATAATTTTCAGAGCTACAAAGTATTAAAAATTATTTTAGATTGTCAAGAAAGGCTGTCATACATAATCATGATAGAATTATGATAAGAAACTCAAGAAAAGTTGATTTTGGCTGTTAAAATTAACATATACTACTGTAAAGATTGTAAGTGATATGCACACACACACACACACACACACACACATTCTTTTGATGCTGGTTTCTTATATTTTTACGCTGATCAGATTATAACCATTTTATTACAAAACATGTATATCTTCATAAAGCACAGTTACTCTCCAGAGCTACATCCTTGGTGGACCCTACCTTCCTATATACATGGTGGCTCAGGGAAATGGGAAAATTTGAAATAATTAGAAAAAATGAAGCAACGTTACAAAACTTTATTTGAGGCTCAAAATATGTTCTACAAGACTGGAAATTACATTAGGCATCACTTTTTAAAAATTACATCAGTTAAATGCTGCCCATTTTGCCATACACATTCAGTAAGTCGTTTCTGTAGGTTTTGCATAGCGCAGCGCATCGTGTCACCTGGGATTTTGGCGATTTCCTCTTCAATCTGTATCTTGAGCTGAGCGAGGGTTCTTGGTATAGTCTGGTACACGATGCTCTTCAGATGTCCCCATAAAAAGAAGTCACAGACTGAAAGGTCTGGAGATCGAGGCGGCCAAGCGATGTTAGCATTCCTTGAAATTATGCGATCCCCAAACAAACGTTTCACTGCTGCCATAGACTGTCTGGCAGTGTGTGAGGTGGCTCCATCCTGTTGAAACCAGGTGTGCTGAATGTCAAGATTTGGAAAAGTATGGAGTCTTGGAGCCAAAAATGTCTCTAGCATGTTGACATAACGTTCAGACGTCACAGTGACAGCAGTGCCTTGTTCATCTTCAAAAAAGTAAGGGCCTATCACACCATGACACGACACTGCACACCATACAGTAACTTTCGTACTGTGTAATGGACGCTGGTGAAGCTGAGCAGGGTTTCCTTGAGCCCAGTAACGGAAGTTCTGCTTATTCACGTATCCACTTAAGTGAAAATGGGCTTCATCGGCATCCAAAGATTTTGAATGAAGTTAGCATCCTCATTGATTTTAGCCAACAATTGTTCACAAATTTGCAGGCGCAATACACAATCATTAGGATTCAGTTGTTGCACAATCTGAAGTTTGTAGGGTTGAAATTGAAGTTAATGGAGTATTCTTTGAACGCTCCGACGTCCGAGCTGCAATGACGAGGCAATTTTTCGCACCGAACGACGAGGACTCCTTAAGATGGCAGCTCGCACGGCATCAATGTTTTCTGGGGTACGTACAGACCGTACACCCCCACTAGGCTTTTTCTTCAAAATTACGAACCCACGTTTCGATTGCGTGTAACGAAGTAACTTGACCGCGGGGCGGGATCTGATAGTGGCGCCGAAACTCTCGTTGTGCAGCTGTCAAACTGTCACCATGTCGGTAAAACGCCCTTACGGCGACCACACGCTCTGCACCATGGTAACTAAATGTCCGTTACTGCTAGACAGACAGTTTTCAACTTGAGTCTGCAGACTGACAGGTGAAGCCACTTGGGCAACTTCGTTACTGTTCGTTCGCCGCTATTGTCTACTCTCTCATCAACCGACACTCCACACTTACGTGTATACTGAAATCTATGTATTTTTATCCAAATCGGGGTTTTCCTGTGTGCATAGCGGATGAATTGAATATTAAAATGAATATTGATTGTGGTCACAGTTAAATATTAAAACATAATATAGAATTAATTTAACCATATCGTTGTACTCCATTTATTACCCTGAATTGTAGTTTTTGTTTTAACCTTTGTTTCCTCCAGAAACAAACACAATTTCACTGGCTCCCCAGATAATTACCTTTTGACTACATCGTCGCATTAGTATATGAAATATACGTGTATTAAGAAAACTTATTTTATACTGTTTTGCCGGTTTTTTGTACTCGCAATGTTGGTTTTGATATATATATATATATATATATATATATATATATATTGCTGTAATCAGTTGTGGTAAAACTCCTCTTTACCTGTGCACTAACTTCGCAGGTTGGTTTCGTATTTATCTGGAGTCAATTTAATCAATTATTTTTGTTTCTGGAGTGATAAACGCTGAAACAAAATATACAATTCAGGGTAATAAATGTAAGAAATGGTATGATATGAATTTATTCTCAATTGTGTTTATTATTTATCTCAAGAATTATATAATTACCTTTATAACATAAGAAGTTAAAATTTGTACCAGTTATTCTACTAGAAAAAGTCAGCTGCATGGAACTAGTATCGTCAAGGTCACACCGCTTACTTACAGCGTTGCCACTAAGCAACAGTTTCCCTTTCTTCCGAAAAATGCTACACTAGTAAGTAAGCCTACTTAATGTAAAGAATATAACAAAGTGAGAAAGTTTGTAATACATGCATTAGAGTACATTGTTACATTGTCAATAATTCTTAATAATAATTACATCACAATTAATATATTGTTAATAATTAATTAACAATTAATTTCCGTATCTTATACATAACATTCAATTCGACGCGTCAGCTATAGTTTGTTTGAACGAATTTTATACGCATCCTGTGTCTTAAGCTTGCCCCATTTAATTATTGAAGACACCGCACTATTCGTGACTCAGAAAAATATTCTATTTTTGTTTCCTGCGCTGCTTATTAATAATTAAGTAAAAAAATTAGAACTATACTATAAGATGTTACATGCACAAGTAGCATAAAAATAATGGTATGTATAAACGTGAAACGAATTGGATTTCTTAAGAAAATAAGGATAATTTTATAAACAACAAATACAAATGTCTCATGAAATAAATTTAAAATTCCTTATATATATATATATATATATATATATATATATATTAACTTAAATCTTTAAATATAGAATTTAAATTTATAATTCTATATTTTATGCATTGTCCTTACTAATTTTATAATTAAAATTTTCCTTATTTTATGAACTATAGAATTCCTTATGACTATTATAAATAAGCAGTATGTTGAAAAACTCACCTTAAATAGGGTTAGTCACACAATTATCACTTTGCAAAGTGATAGCACAGAGCACATTCATAACACTCCTGAAGAAAACACGCACACACGGTTTTTTATGTTTCAATAAAAATAGAAAATACTACGCTTCGCTATAGACACGTTTACCACCTATATACACTTTTTAACACTCCTGCAGTATTCGTCTTCGGATTCACTGGACTCAGGTTCGCTGTCACTACTCACACGTAAGTGTATGATGAAGGGCTCCACTGTGGTGTCTCTCGTGCACTGCTTTGAGTAATCGGCTTCTTGTAGTGCCTCCGCATGTCTTACGCACTTCTCCCAGTCTTCCTGAGTTATCCTGTCCAAAGCTTCGTGTGCAAGTTGTTCAATATCGGCCAATCTGAAAGTCGTATTCTTGTTTGCAACATACCGTTTAACTTGGGCCCATATCAGCTCGATCGGATTATACTGACAATGATATGGTGGCAGGCGCACTACTGTATGTCCCATTTCATTTGCCAGTTGATCCAATTCGTACGTCTTCTTGGCCGTTCGGATCTCTTCTTTAGAAAGAAGTTCATCCCTGGTTTCAGCTGTGGAAAATGAAATTCTCTTCTTACGCAGCCACTCCATGATATCCGCTTTACGCCAGTTTGAACATGGTGGTTTATCTATTTGTACAGAATGATAGCTGGCATTATCCATCACGATGACAGAGCCTTCTTCCAAGGAGCGCAACATACCAACAAACCAGGTCTTAAAAACTTCAGCATTCATTTCTGTGTGGTAGTCAGATGCAGCTGAATGCTTATTGCCACGAAAGACAAGTTTGGCACCTGCTATGAAACCTGTACTTGCGGATCCAGCATGTGCAATAATCAGCCGGCCACCTCTACCAGTAGGTACTTTCAGCCCACCGTTCCCTCTGGAGTCTTGCCAGATGTATTTATTCGTATGATTCTGTGATATCCAGGTTTCATCCAAATAAATTATAGGCCTGTTGTCCTCCGTACGATGTATATGCATGGTTCTCAAAAACTTCGCTCTCAAGGCAGCAATGTCTCTGCGCTCCATTAAAAATTTTCGTCCATCGTTGCACTTCTTAAATTTAAAACCAAGCACTTTCAGAAGGCGAAGTACGGAGGCTTCTGAACCAGAATAATTGATTTTCTGACAGAGATCAGCTCGAATTTTGCTTGCAGTGGGGTATTCCCCTCGGTCGTAATATTCTAGTACGGTCCTGCGGACTATTTGTTTATTAAAATCGTCCAGTTCAGTGTTTTTGTGTTCCCGTTTATACCCTTTCCTTGGAGAACTGAACACAACACTCACGCCTTGATCATCTGCCGAAGCAACGGTATTGCTAATACGTTGCACCGACTGTTCAGAAATGCCACAAGCTTCCGCTGTCAATTTTCGAACTTGTGCAAAGTTTATGTTCCTCCTGGCTTCTTCATTATACGCAAGATTTTTAAAAAACTTGTAAACGTTTGCTATGATGACTTTACTTTGTTTTCTAATGTCCTCTCGGCCCGCACGTACACCACCGCTGCTTGTACTCGAACTAAATGTAGGATACTGTTCCTCAATATCACTCATAATAAATACAAATTATTGAAATAAACTAATACACACACTGTCTACAATAAAGACGTCAACCGTTCACATGAAACGCACAAAATGTCTGTCAACAATACTAAGGACGATAAATATTTTGGATGTTTGTTGCTAATTCGTCTCTTCCTCACCTCGTCCACCCAACCTACTTGGAATGGGGTACTGTAACTGAAATGGGATTGGCTTTTGTCACAACAGCGACAATTTTGTTTACAGAAATTGCTCAGTCCTATTTATCTTTGTGCAACGGAAGAAAGGTAGTAGCGCGGGCAGTAAACATACACATTTTTGAGGGGATTGTAAAATGACAAAGGCATTCATAAAAGTGTCAGACAGCAATATTTACCGAAAAGACATGCCGACAGGGTATACGCAATGTGCATACCAAATGTGTACATATACCTAACAGAACTTCCGAACCATATGGCTTAGGAATGACCGTGTAGAGAACAAAAACAGATTCATTTACAAAAGGGAAAAGACCGTGAGTATGAAAAAATTAAAGCGACAACAGCAGGCAAGGTCAGCGTTCTCAGACAACTGTCAGTCTGTAGGATAACCGCCCATGAAGAAAACAGTAAAACTTTAATAAGTAAGTGCACTGTACGGAAATCACAAACTAACTGACCTAGTGGTACTTCGTAAAGTTAGGGTGTGTATTGCTAAAAGCTTTAGATTCTAACATAAGAAAAACCAGCGCAGTATAAATAGTAGTTTCAGAGAACTGCAAATCGTAACAAAAAAAAGCCAAAGAAACAGAAGAAACGCAAAGATAGAAATTCTGTAGATATTTACGCGACAACAAAAAATATGTTGCCGACTCACACAAATTTTTAGAGCTCAAATACTGGCGCCCAGAATTTAACTGAGTAGTGTTACCCACAACTAATTATTCCTGATAAAACAAATTCATTTACGCGATACGCATAAATAAATTTGAAACGAAGAATATAATGTGGATGTATGAAATTTGTTTTCGTAACACTGCTAAAACGCTACACACTGTACTAGGCGGCAACAACGCTGGGCGAGGGGCGTGGAGGTGAGTGACCTTGACGATACTACTTCCATGCAGCTGACTCTAATAACATTTGTCTACTAGAATTATAAAAATGTTTTAAAAACTGACCGAAATATAAAAGGTTTTTATTTTAAAAATATAAAAATTTAGAAAATTATAAATTTTGTAAATTTATAAATTTATTATTCTAGTGCCATAACAATCTGAAAGTGTGATGATTAACCTGTACACCAAATTTCAAGTCTGTAGCACAAAATAGATGCTGAGAAAATGGCATTTTAACATATACGGTTCCCACCCCCCTAAAATTGACAAGACTCCTTTGAAATGTTACACGAACTTCACATCGAACACTTACAGCGCGTGTACCTAATAAAATCTGTTACACTAAAAATAAAATGACAAAACTTTAAAATGAAACATCGAAATGCTTACAGGACATGTATAGGTAGGTTAGACACGAATATACACAGACACTTGAATACACGAAAAATTTACTCTTGAGTTTACGTATTTGAAGCCATGCACAATTATTGTGCTAAAATAAATACACAAACTTTAACCAAACGTTTACCTAACTCACATCTGACAACAGAATATAGGCGGGCATAGATGAGAACGAAGGTAGACGAAGTTGCCCAAGTGGCTTCACGCTGTCAGTCTGCAGACTCAAGTACAGTTGCACTTCTGCTACATCTACAGGGCTGCCAACATCAACTTCAAATTTTCCCGTTTCCCTGCGCCACCCTATATTTTGTCTCAATTCTTGTGTGTGTGTGTGTGTGTGTGTGTGTGTGTGATCCATTGATACCACTCGACAACAAACCTTGGCAGGACTCCACATATTAAGGCCCGTTGTTTCAAGTCCGATAATAACTACCTATTTAGATTATTGCAAAACTTGCGAGTTGTTACCTATACATTCCCGTCTTGGTCTCTCTGGCCGCGTACTATTGAAAAACACTTCATACGTTCTCAATTGCCAACTGCTGAAGGTCCCAACTAAAGTTCTGCGCCGGTTCCCTTGTCGGACTTCGAGAACAGGAATAAGTGACCTCTCCATAGATGATTCGGATCTTTTTGGTTAAGTGGCAGCATGGAGTCAGCAATTACTCTACGTAGCAATCGCCAGTAACAACGCATTTCCCCCTCCACACGTAGTTTGTATTTTTATTTTCATTTTGACATATTTTTTTATATTTATTTTTATATTGTAACTTATTTTTATATTTATATAAAATGGTGCTCACACACTTCTCGCATGTATGAATTCCAATCCATGCATGTGAAGTGATGCATTTCCAACTCATCTTGACAGTATTGCCCGGTTGTGTACTCCTTAGGCCCTACTCCAACAGTAAATGAAGTATACGATTGTGCGACAATCTAATCGAGAATTATTTAGTAATGTATCCTGTCGCACTTGTTTGGATTCCCGACAGTCCTTTGTAGAACATACCCAACGGTCTTTACCTGTCGTATATTTTCAGTTTCATTTGATCGCCGTTTGTACAAATTCTTGGGTTATGTAAAATATTTTTGTCTCTTAGAAACTGTGTCGCTGAATCTTTGTCGGGAATCTGTGCTGTTAACTGAAGGAAATTCATGATACGCAACGATACTACTACACTTGCGATTGCGGCGTACAGAGTCGCAGGGCACGCTGTCACCATGGAATAGTTGCAAAATGCGTTGGAGGGTGAAATGCGTTGTTACTGGCGATTGCTACGTAGAGTAATTCCTCACTCCATGCTGCCACTTAACCGAAAAGATAAGATGATTCTTTGAGTGGATGTGAAGTCTACTCAGTACATGTCAAATCCTGAGTATCGTCGAACTTCGAACTTTTGATAGCGACAGGGTAGAGTGATCCACCAATCGCTCGGATTCTATCGCAAGATTAAAAGTAAATAAATATAGGGAAACTCATCCATTGAAAGTAGTCCTTTATGAGACTTGGTTCACTGCACGATTCGCGTCTCGTGAACCGCACAACCACACGCCACAATCCTGGAGAAGACGAACAATTAAACACAGAGAGCAATTCAAAATTGGTAATATTCATTTTTAAAGTATCCAAGTCACTGTATTAAATAAATAATTGCTTATCTAATCCGTCGAGTGACTTACTTGTAATTTCGCTTGACGCGTTTCAGGGCATATGCCCCATCTTCAGAATAATTCCTCTTCACAGAACGTCAGACATTAAGATTAAAATATAATAAATTAAATTAATAAAATATTAATATTATATTATAATTAAAATATTAATAAATTAATAACGGCCATTGGAATACAAGATGCGTTGCACAGATAACAGTTTACTCGGACACTCAGTGCGCTAGTAACACCGCGATGGTGTACACCGGCTACAACGCGAAGTGAACTCATGTTGTGACAGTGCGTGCTCCTCTGTGCATTTAGTGTATTTTAATATTTTGACGAGTTAGTGTTTTAACCATTGATTTTAATTTTAATTTATTATATTTTAATCTTGATGTCTGACGTTCTGTGAAGAGGAATTATTCTGAAAATGGGGCATATGCCCTGAAACGCGTCAAGCGAAATTACAAGTAAGTCACTCGACGGATTAGATAAGTAATTATTTACAAAATTGGTAAGTCTGTAATGGTTGAACATTGCGTTGGACGATATTGATGGAGTTTTGGTGGTATCTTTATTTTATTTTTCCAGTATTAAAGTTTTGCATTTACTTGCAGTAAACACAATTAACAGAAGAAGAGTAATAGTGGTTAAGTGTAGGCTAATTTTGTTACGACGGTTATTAAATACCAAATTTAGTTACTGTTTCCAGTTTTGGGTTATGGATTAATGAGTCAATGGATCTTTCCTGAAGTACGACCGCAATACGTAAAACATTTTCTGCTATATCAGATACTAGGTAATGCACTTTTTCGACTTTAGAATATTAATTTTTATCTAATTGCTTTTCTTTAAAAGTGTTATCGAAAAATTAGTTTTCCGAAAAAATGCATTAGGTTGTAATCCGCAATAAGTTAGTATAATTTAAAAAAACAAATGAAAACATAGGTTTAAGTTGGTATACACCGTATACTTATTTTGTTAAATAGGCAATTATATTTTCTACCCAAAATAAAAAAATTAAACTTTTTACAAGAATTTTGGATCTTTCACTGTTTCTAAATATCTCAAACTGATCTGTCTTGACTTACATCGCTAATCCTTTCAGATGCTCATATGGGTTATTATACCAATATAAATCAATTTATATAACGGTTAATATTAACAACACATAGTATTATCTATCGGTGGCCAATCTACTTATATAACACTGTGGGAAACATTTTAAGAAATGCTGTCACATTTCAATAAAGGGAAATATATAAATTATTTCTTATAATCTACCAAGATTTTGTTTGAACATTTTGCCGACTTTGGCAACACTGCAACTACAGAATGTCAAATAATTCAAAACTGTGTGTTTTGAATTATTATTTCCTAACGGAAGAGTTGATAGGTACGTGTAGAGAAAATGGCTGAAGTTGTAAGAGAAATTGCTGACCTTCAACAAATGCAGAGTTTACTAAAAAACAATGTAGAGGCAACAGTAGTAATTTATTTTACTGCTGCATGGTAAGATAGGTTATTAGAACAAAGTAGTTTTGTAATCTTTAAAGCTGTACGAACAGATACCTAATTGTTACAGGCAAGCACGTTTAATTACTGACCATGTATATTTTTCTCTTGTTTGTGCGGGTTACTTGTTACTATACATCATCGATTTTTTTTTATATTAAATTGATTGTGTCCAACCCAAGACATCAAAGACGGGGGCATAGCAAAGTACATTTTGGGGTTTCAAACCTCTTCAAAGTGTCCCACTCGGTAAAAAAAGTACATCTTTTTATCATCCTTTTAATATAGGTCTAAATATTATTTATAATAACCAATAAGTGTATCTATCTAAAGATATATTGTTAGGTAATGAGTGATTACTATACTTAAAACCTCCGATTTTGTTAAGCCCATTCTAAAATGAAATTCTGTATACAGGGTACCTATGGTCAAGGCATAAATGTAAGGCCAGTGAGTGACACTCATGTTGAACGATTAAAATTAATATACTGTGCACTGGAAATCCATTTATTGTCTTAATAATTGTAAGTTAATTCAACATTTGCTTACAAGATGTAGTCTACTCCATAGTAATTACTTTAGCCTTTTTGCAGTGAGTGAGCCACTAATTAGTGGAGTCCAAAAGTAGCAATCCACATTGACATAATACCTGTGGTGAGAACTATAATAAAAGAAGAAGCCAACATAAGAGAGGAGTTTAAAATAATTTACAAATTAAATTAAATGACAAACATAAAAAGAATATTATGATTTCACTTTTTTTTAGACTTTTCCTAGCTTAATGCTGTATAAAACTGATTGAAGAACTTCCACTACCTTAAAACCTACCAATGTTTATGAATGCTGCCTCCACTGTTTGGTCAAGTGTCACTAATTTACCAGAGTCTTATTGGCTACAGTTTCAATGTACATCAGACAGGAACCAATCACAGATTAGACAGTAATACACTGGGCACCAAATTTATTATATTTTATGGAAATTCAGAGGTGATAATCTGTTTTTTAAATGTGTAGCATTTCAGCAAATATTGGTTGTGTTCTGTGTTTTTCGGTTTTGCTTATCAAGCACAAAGTTACCACAAAAATTAATTGTATTGTAACAATATATCTTTGTTAATAACCCGTTAGCAATTAGCTGTAACATATCTATGAATTATCAATGAGGTGGTATCAGTTAACTATGCCTTTGGTGAAATGAAGGGTACGGTGAACCACTCTTCTTTGACTTTCCAGACCACATAGTGGCTTCTTAAAACTAATGGTTATACGCAATAGTACAATGTCAAAATTTATGCTTCTTTTTGTTTGTAGTAATGCTTCAAGTATTTTAAGTCTCTTCCAATAATTAAGGTGTATACCGTATCAGCACAACAGTAGATTTCTTCAGCAAGTAAATTTTATTTTGTTACATGCTTTATGAACATTTTACAGAAACTATCTACATCATCAGAGGTTAATAATTAAAATAGAAACTTGTGTTATTATGCGGATATAATATAATATTAAAATTGTACAAATATTTCAGTGTAATTTAGTTACAATAGAACAGTATTATTAATGTAAATAATCATTCTACATTACTTGTGTATGTGTGTGTAGTATCTATACATAACTATAAGTGTATGTATTTATACAAAAAATACTTAGCTATATTTGTATATCAACTGACCATAATTAAGAAAGTACTTATATACCAGTACCACTGACAAGTGTTATGTAGAGGTTGAGCTCCCACTGTTTCTAGCAGCCAAAGTAAATATTTTGATTTACAGTGTGCCTTGAGTTACACTGTGATGCTTCCTATTTTGGAATCATCTCAAAAAACCCATATAGACTAGACACCAAACCTCAAACTGGTATTAGAGTACTGTAAACATTTAAAAAACTGTTTTATATATATGCAAAATATTTCACAGTTTCTCAGTACTCCAGTCGTCAAACTTCAGTCTACAGACTAAAGTCAAGATAGCCCATAAGGTTGTCCCACGCTAAACATTTTCTGACCCCAATTGAGATAACCGCATTCTAGTTTGCATCTAATCTGCCCACAGCTGACTGCAAAGCACGACCTTGATAAACTACAAAGGAGGTTACAACTAATATGATTGAACAGTAACCAGTCATTCTAATTGTGATTCATAGGATATTCTTTGTCCTCATATGTTCATAATTAACCTATTACAGAATTCATTAAAAATTAACTTCCAACCTACTCATTGCTCCTACACAGGTTTGTACCACTGTTATTCTAATATGTGTTTAATAGATGGCCACAAACAATAATTTGTAAGAACTGTAAATCGTTTCAAAAGTATACAGATAAAACAACTCATAAATTAAAACACCCTTTTAAACATTTTGGAATTTCACTAAGTTGGTTTTCGTCTTGAAATACTTAAAATCATTAATTTTATCATCAGCAAATATGAATTTAAAGAGTATTTTTAATTTGTGTTTGTGTATGGGGGTGTCTAATTTGGAAGGTAGAGCAGATTTAATGTTATTATATAAAGGTTATTACCGTAACTCTTGGCATGCCAATGAATATGAGAATTAGTGGGGGAGCACCGCAGTGACACACTGTTCAGTGTGTGTTATTTACATTGTATCATACAAGTTGTATGAGGCTTCTTTAAGGACATTTAATTTGTTGTGAATAAACACATCATGAGACTGTAATGCACAAGTGCATGTATTTGAGAATGTTCTTTCTAAAGTCTTTTTAGTTTTTTGTATTTATATTTAAATACTTATTTACTTAAATATTATACATATATTATACTTGAATAATATTTATATATTTAAACATTTAAATACTTAAATCTTTTTAGTATTTATATTTTATTTTTTATAATTTCTATGTTCAGTGTTTATTCCTTTTTAATTATTTTCATATATTTTTGATATTATTTGATAATTGCCAAATGAATAAGTAAGGTAAGATTAATGTGACATTTAATAATGTCAAGCAAGGGTAATTTTATATAAAAAATGATTCAGTGTGGATTTCAAAACTGTCATAATTATAGAGATAAACCAGAAAATATTTTCTCTTTCCACGCATTTCCAAGAAATTATGACTTAAAAAATTGTGGGTCAAGTATTGCAGATTAAGTGATCATTTAGTCCTAACAAAGTTAGGATCTGTTCCAAACATTTCACACTAGAAAGTTTTGAAAGGGATTTAAAATTCAAATGAATTGGGAACCCCAAAAGAAAAGTTTAAAACATGTTTTCACATTCTTTGTCTTACAAATTGCCAGCAGGAATCAGAACAAAATAAAAATAAAAATGAAAGGGCAAATAAACAACAGAGGAAAAGAAAGAATATAGAAATTCTAAAAGGAAATTACAAGAAAATTATAATAATAATATAATGTATTTCCCATTAACTAGAAAATGTTTATCTTTGAGTGTACTCTATCATATTTGTAGCATCAGAAGAATACGACTTTAAAATATATGGCACTACACATGTTTGAATAAACATGACTCTTGGTGTGTTATGTTAATAGAACTATCTGGTGAAAAGAACTGCTGATGAATTGTCCTTGAGATAATCCAATATATCCACTTCTTTCACTTATGTCTCTCATACCTGTAACACTTCCCTATTATCCCGAGCACGGGAGAAGTCCATTGGGATGCAGCCAACGAGGTGAGAGCACAGCGTTGTCAAGTGTATAGTAGTTGTCTTCATAGAAAGCTCCAATTATTTAACTACCGGTAAATAAATAACTATATATCTATTCTATTTTTCGCTCATCTATTATCACAGTGTTATTAAAAACAGTAATGACATTTTTAATTTAAAATAATTAATAAGTAATGTATAAAACGTTTATAAAATTATTGTTTCTTATTGTAAAAAATCTGATGTAAAGATGTTTATACTGAAAAACAATTTAATTTTTAAATTGGTTTTATTAAGTCACAATTATTAACAGAATAGTGATATTTTATTCTACATTAAAGAAATACTTATATTCTAATTTGTAAAAGAGCGGACATAGTATTTTATACTATTGTATTTTTATGCCAAGATATCTTTGAGTTATTCTTATTTACCGGTAGTTGTTTGTTAACGTGAAAATGTGCTTTGTAACAATTTATTTTGTTATTTTGATTTATTAAATTTAGATGACAAAATAATTGTCATGTTATTAATGAAATTAAGTTAGACACGTTATATTACATTTTAGCGACACGCCGACAATTTGGTTGTGTGCTTTGCTACATATTGTAGCGCTGATATAGAATGCAGTTGCCAAAATTCTCTTATCGACACATATTATGTAATTAATTGAATAAAATATTATAAATTTAAGTTAAATATTATAAATATAAATTATTAGGTTTTGACAGCATGACATTGAAGTGAATCTACCTTAAATTGCTGTTAGTGTGTCGGCAATATCTGCATCGTCATCGAGGGGGGTGGCTAGCACTTCTGACGCACTGTCGTCGTTGTCACACTCAGTATCTGAATAATTGCTGTTCGTATCACTATCATCTACCAGATTGATCACTATTTTATCAAGGTTATCTGCCCTTGCACATTCTTTGTCAACATCATCTTCTTGTAGTTGTTCGGCATGTTTAATGCGCGATTGCCAGTCCTCTTTGGTCACTCAGCCAAGTGCTTCACGGACAAGCGTTTCGACATCAGACAACTTAAATGTCTTGTTACTTTCAGCAACGTCCCTCTTAACCTTTGCCCAAATCAGCTCGATCGGGTTATACTGGCAGTGATATGGTGGAAGTCTAACCACTGAATGACCCATTAAACTGGCAATCACATCCAGTTCGTAAGTTTTTTCTTTGTTCTTAAATAGCTTCACCTTTTCTAAGAGTTCCACCTTAGTTTCATTATGACTAAAAGCAATATACTTTTTGGTAAGCCATTTCTGAATTTCTTCTTTTTTCCATTTAGTGGCTGGTATTTTTTCTGCCAGCACCGAGTGATAAGAGGCATTGTCCATTACTATTACGGAACCTTCCTCTAGTAGGTTGAGGAATGAGATGAACCATTCTTTGAAAGACTGAGCATTCATCTCGTCATGATAGTCCTGGCTGTTAGTCTTCAATTGGAAAACCCATTCACAGTCTTTCATAAATCCCTCATTCGAGCCAACGTGGCATATTATAAGCCATCTTCCCTTACCGAGGGGTAATTTAATGCCAAATGATTCGTTGTTATCTTGCCAACCGTATTTCAGACTATGGTGTTCGTTGACCCATGTTTCATCCAAATAATAAACAGGGCGTTTATCTTCCGACTGCCTTAACTGGTGCATTGTCCTTTAAAATCTTAAGCGTGATGCCATGATGACACTTCTCTCCATTAAAAATTTCCTTCCGTCATTCATTTTACAATATTTGAAACCAATTTTTTTTAACAGTCTACGAGTCGACCAAACTGAACCCTTATAGCCTAAACTGTTTCTTAAATCTGTAGTTATTTTTTCTGCTGTTGGAAATTCTCCCTTATCATAATACGAAAATATTGTTCTCCGTACAACGTCCTCATCAAATTTGTCCATTTCAGTCATTTCACATTTTCTTTTTTTTTCCAGGGGTTGAAAATGTTTTATCAGATGGATCTTCATTCAGTGTTGTATTAGCCTCCTTGGAAAGTCTGTTTACAGTCTTTTCACTGACATTGCAGGCTAAACTACACAATTTTGCACATTGATTAAAGTTAACAGTTTCCCTAAACTGGGGATTCGAAAGCTTTTTAAAAAAAATTGTATACATTCCAAACAATGTTCCTCTCACCACTATGCAGGGTTTTTCCTTTTTTTCCTGTACTTCTAAAAGTATTGGCGTTAACACCTGTAACTTCCATGATTACACAAGGTAAAACACAACCTTCACAAGGTGATTACACAAGGTAAACACTTAAAACTTCACTTCAAAATCGGATAGCACTTGTCACAAACTGAACAGTTCGAACGCTCCCACTCAACTAATCATAACAAGGAAAAAAACGTGGGTACAGGATGTGTTCAGTCAAGTCACCTTTTCCAGGAATAGTCTAAAAATAGTACGCGATCAGTGTGGCAACACCGCTCCGCACTGATTTGTTTGTTCAAGGTTGCACGCTCAGTAGGCTCCGCCCTCAACGGACTTTAGCCGTGCTCTTTAGTATAACTATGTTTTCTTCCTCAGTACTACAGCCCAGCATGAGCTCTGGCCTACAACACCATTGTTTCCCAAATGTCTCCTACCCATTGCGAACTTAGCGTAACCCCTCATGTGCATTCTTCTGAGATCTTCCAGTATGTCATCCAACCATCTTAACCTAGATTGGCCCCTCTTTCTTCTTTTATACACCTGTGCTCTCATTAGCATATATGCTGATCATCCACCCATTCTATGTGACCTTGCTATTGTATTCATTTGACTTTTATGAATCTTGCAATGTCCTCATGCTTCAATAGCTCATCTATCCTCTGGTTATTTCTTAGTCTCCATTCAACATCTTCCTTAACAAGGCCATAAACACACTGTACAACCTTTCTTTCAGACCTTCTCGCTGTTTCTTGTTCTCCTTTTTTGGTAATGTCCACGTCTCACCTCCATAAGTGATAACCAGTCTAATGAGTGACTTCTATATTTTCATGTTTGGGTTGTGACTAATCAGCTGCTTTTCAATACTCTGCTGTTAGTATAGTATGCCCTATTCCCTATTTTTATCATGTCATGTAGGCTATTGTTGTGTTTATGCACATTTCATTGTCTATCATATCTTAACTTATTAATCTCATCAAATGCACATCTGACTATTCTCAGAATGTACGCTATCCACTTTGCCTTCTCTCTTCTTATTATCAGAATAATCTCACAGCCCTCGGCAGCTCTCCTTCGTTAGTCACTCTGCACCCCTCATTCACCACAACCAAATTTTAACACTTTCAAATACTTTATTTCTCCTTCCCTCAGTGAAACTAATTATGAATAAAAATATTCCTCTTTCTGTTGTACACAGTAGAAATAATTAATATAGGTATTTCATCATCTAAGACAACAATAAACTCAAAGATATATTACTTTGCACGTCTCCAAAAAGTGGAAGTTTAAAAAAGGATACATTTATGTCTCTTGCCAGAAAGAATTGAAAATTCATTTTACCCATCTGTAATTTCATTTATTGACATTACATGTAAATTCATGTAATTTCACTATTACAACATTCTTCTGTATTCTTTTACTGCTTAGAACTTTGAATTATTTTCTGCTGCTGCAATTAATCTATCCACATACGTGTATAAAAAATTAATTATTAATTGATAGCCGACACAGTAAAGCTTTATTGCTTTAACAAATCCAGTTTGTCAGTGTAAAAACTAGTTTAGTCTTTATTTAATGTTTGGGTTCCCATATAGTTTATTGAATAATCATTATTATTGTGTATCAAATGTCTTTCTGTTCCCTGTTGATTGTTACAGTATAAATATAAATGTGTTAACTGGGCTGGTCAATTTAGTGTCTTGTAGTATTGACGAATAAAATTTTTACATGTGATTTTCATTTCAAGGTGCCGCCCATGCCGCAGAATAGCACCAGTACTTCAGGATCTTGCGAGGAGACACAAAACCATCACCTTTGTTAAAGTGGATGCTGATAAGATCCCACAAATTGCAGACAACTACAATGTTACAAAATTCCCAACGTTTATATTTGTTAAGAAAGAAGTAAGACGTTCTTAGTTTTAATTAAGACATTCTTAGTTTTAATGTTGTGACGATTTAAATGGTAAATAAACAAAAAAAAATTAATAATAAAAATATTAAAAAAACGGAAAGTAAGTATGTACTTTAAATCGCACGATTAAACCAAATACCCTGAACTAACTCATAATAGTAATGAAAATTAAATTAAGAAAATCTAACTAAATAAGTAATTAAAATATGAATTTAAAAGTTAAGAATAATACAGTTAACCATTTAGTAAATTTATCATGCGTTGACCTGCCTATTCCGGACACAACGTGCATACCGAACCGGCAGTAAATTAGAAATATCTGTAAATCATAATGTAAATAATTAATAATTTAAAGTTACAAGTAGTAGTTATGATAACCCCTGTAAAAGATAAGTCTAGATAGTTTATTTTGTCTTACTATAAGAATGTATTATTAATAAAGAGTTGGAACTATATTATGGCGGAGTTCTAACTCCGCGTCGTTGCAATCTACCTGTTGTAACAATGCAAGAGTAACGATGCGGCTTTCAGACTGTAAACACCTCCAAGCGAGGGCTCTTCATAAAATGTTTTGTTATTCTTTTTGATTTTTAATTGAGTGTTAGCTTCCACTAAAAGCGTGGAGAGCTAGTTATATATTGAAGATGTAGTGAGGAATTTGTTAGAAAGTGTGATAATGTAAAAGAATTCGTATATAAGGTGATGTCTCAAGTTAATTAAAAAACGAACTCTCGAATATTGTGAGTAATGTAATTCAGATATTAATGTAAGAAGAAGATGCAATCTCCAGTACTACGCTGCCAGTAAATATGTGACGTGCACAACTGCAGATACGGATGACTACCACCTAAACAACACTTACCAGAACCGCCGAGGATCAGCCTGACTTCACGCAGCATAACATCCATCTCCTCATTAATACACCCAGAGGACTTTCACCGGAAAAACTACCCAGATGACTACCCCGACTAACAGAGTACCGAAGATTCACGCCCCAGGACACGGACAGAAAAAGCGTATCTAAGAGGTGACTCGGTAGCTCGTCTACCGAGAATTATGTACATTTAAAATATAAGTTTTCATACATGCCAAAGACTTTTCAAAAGACAATAATCATCTCTAAGCATTAAGTTTTAGTAAAATGTAACCAGTAATTTCTAAGATCATACGTTGTAACATTACTCTTGAGATATAAGTTTTAATCCCTTAACTAAACAATACCATTCTTCAAATGGTGTTCATGTAACAATGCAACCTGCTTGATAAGTAAAGTAAATTTCAGACGTCTTTGCTAGATTTAAAGAGACTCGGATCCGAGGTAAAATACATGATCTGTTTGATCGTTTGTTTGACAGAAAACCCCTTTTAACTATTTCAGTATGAGAAAATTTTCATGTAATGGGATCTATATATATCATTTGTTAATAAAGAGATGTCATCTTGTTACATATTGAAGTGAGTGCATAAATCAGTTATAATACCTTCCCTTGTGTCCTATAATTAGAGTAATTATGTAACTTTATTAATTTTGGTATTATTAAATCTCTTCAGATTAAAACTCCCACTTACCTTTCATCTTTGATCTGGCCGGATCGCATAGTGTGGACTAACCCATTTCGTTCGACGAACTCTGACGATACATATAACGAAATAAGGTTTTGAAAGAATTTAAATCTCAATTTTTTGGAAGAGAAATTATTTTTCTTTTATTGATCAGCAATATTGAATTTATACGTTTTCCATATATAGGTTTTACATGTGTCACATGTTGTGCGCCATTGCACCTTGCTTGTAACTGAACTTACTAACTATGGCTTACCTTATCTTTTCTAGTACACAAACATAAAAGGCAAACACAAATACACACAGAAAGCCGCCCAGCTTTGCCACACACTCTATCATACGGTAAATGATTAAACCCTGAACATTTTAAATTACAAATTCCAAACCCCAAAAGCCGGCCACGCGGTCACCGCACACGCGCATCTTCTCCCGAGAATTGGTGATTTTAAGTTATTCCAACATTATTCTTGATGATGTTTTTTCTAAACACGACCGCGGTCATATAAATTTATACTGTTTTACACTGTTATATTAGTTGTTACATTAATTACAAAAATTTGTTTCTGAGCCCTGGTTGTCGGGCAGCTTGCGCAGGCGGGAGTCGACAACGAACTGCTGGCGTCTCTCAGTTCCCCACTCCGGGAGCATTTTTGTCAAGACGACGGACATCAATGCCTTACAGTTAGTCGTCGCTGTTTCGTCCTATGCCATGCCTGTAGTTGTTGGAGTGACGATAGCAGACGATTTCGACTAGGCACTGGCTAATGTCACAAAAGTGGGTGGGACTTAAAACAGTGCTTCCGGGGGATCTTGAAGAAAACGACAAATATTATTCTCTCTAGCCATCTTGGTTTTTTGTTAGAGCGTCCTTTGAGCGTGATTGAGCAGTTGCGTATGTGCGCTACCACACACAGGTACAAAGTTCTCAGAATTTTGTGGAGGTGCAGATGCTCCGCCGCATTCCTCAACAACTGCGTCCTATTGCGTTGTTTCACTGTTCTGTTACATTGCACAATAATGCAGCTTTACCATACTTTATACCAGTCCGCCCGAAAACGAAATAAATAAAAACATAAATATATGCCCCAAACGGTTAAAATAAAGACACACAAAAATTGACCCGCTACAATTATTATTGTTCTAAGTGTTGTGTTGATTTTCAGTTTGTTACAACGTAGGCAGCCTGTATAATTGGCTAGCGTCAATTATCACGGGTTCCCTGGATTTATAACGTAGCCCGGAACGTTATAATGTTTGTAAATAAAATGTAGTAGTGATAATCGTTGGCATGTTACACTGCAAGTTCTACATCGGCCAGACGGGAAGATCTTTTTCCTCAAGATACTCTGAACATTTAAAAGCCCTCACCACAAACTACATACACTCCACATTCGCCACACATTTACGAAATGAAAAAAACGGTTACACAAACAGAACACAACATGGAAATACTACACTACTTACCTAAAAGTAGAAAACTAAACACAGCAGAACAATATGAAATATACAGACATCACACACTACAACCAAACAACATATTAAATGACCACTTATACTATAGATCACATATCCTTTTTGATACACTTGTACAAACACACACTTTGAATCCCAGCGCCAATTCCCTCCCACCAGCAACCCCCACCACACACACCTACAACCCATAACGATTACTTTGTACTGACACTCTGTATTTCAAATCCCACTGAGGAAGACGGACACCACATCGAAACGTTTGGGACATAAAACCAAAAGTAAGTGTTCACTAGTGAAAGTTTGAGTATATATATAATATTGCTACGACAGCATAGAACAATCTACGCGTTTATCGAATGTGCCAGAAAGGTCTCGACGTAAGCGTATGGTGTACGTGCTACTAAACGCATGTTGCGAGAATTTTCTCGACTGTGCCAGGCCTCGCTCGGACTGTGTCAAGGGCGTAGCAATTACAAGTAGTTCGCGAGAGATAAGACGCAGTTTGGAAGCTTCTGGTGTGTGAGCGTAACTATAAATACATCGCGTCGCGGCCTTAGTTTCAGTTCAATGCGAGATTTTTGACTGTGCGGTCCGAGAGTATTAGTGCGATATATTTACAGAGCGGTTCGGGTTATTACGGTGTACGTTCAAGTAGTTATTAGTGAAGTGTTGCGTTTTATATTCGGACGGTATAATTGTAATACAGTTGAGTTTTAATATTAGTGGACATTTTATTGCGTATGAACAATTTTCATTTGATTTGTTGTAGACACTGTGTTGTTAATTACGAACTGTTTTACTATAACAATTAAAGGTGTGATTAGTCACTTAATTGGTGTCTTGTACTTATTTTGTTTCCACTGTACCTACGACGATCGAGTAGACCGTCGTAACAGTGGTGTCAGAAGTGGGATAGAACGGTTAACAGTGGAAACAGTGGATACTTTGTACAAGACGAGTGTGATTCGTAATTAATCGAAAAACAATGGATGCCAGTCAGATGATGGAAAATTTCCAGGCGCTGTTGTTGCAGACAGAAGAACGACGACGACAGGATGCAGAGAAAGCGGAAGAGAGACAGAAAACCCTCCTGCTGGAAGCAGAGGAAAGACGCAGACAGGAGGCGGAAGAAGCAGAAAGACGACAAAAAGAAGAATGAAGACAAGAAAGAGAAGAAGCAGAAAAACGACAGGATGAAAAACGCAGGCAGGAAAGAGAAGAGACAGGGGAACGGCGACGACAGGAAACGGAAGATATCAAAGCATTAATACAGGAGCAGAAACAGATTCAAGAACACAGTACAGCAGAATTGGGTCTCCTACGAGGTGAGCTTAATAAACAAGTTACTAAAATATCTGAAGTAGAAAAATCTGTCTTGACTGTGGAAGAAGTTATGTCAACAAAAATATCTGCAGTAGAAAACTCAATGGCAAACATAAGAGAACAAATTAAAATTGAAGTTGAACAGTGCATGAAGATTCAACCAAAACAAATTTCTGAACAGACTGTACCAGTGATCAAGACAGAAAAAGACACAGAAAATAAGTTAACAGAGAAAGTCACTTTGCCTGCAGTAGGGACAGTTCATGTCAAAGCCCCAACCTTTGACGGAAGCACTCACTGGGCAACGTACCTCCGCCAATTTGAAGCTGCTGCATGCGCAAATAATTGGACAGAAAAAGACAAGGCTGTTTCACTTGTTCTTGCATTAAAAGGACCCGCGGCAGAACTACTACAGAAAGTGCCACCTGACAGCCAGAACATCTATGCCGAGTTGATAAAAGCTCTAGAATTACGCTACGGTGATAAACATTTGCGAGAGGTGTACTACGCTCAGTTGAGAACAAGACGACAATGTTCCGGGGAAAGTCTTCAAGAATTTGAAGCAAGTATCGACAGATTGATTAGATTGGCCTATCCTGAAGCACCAGAAGACTTCCGAATAAGGTTTACGGTGCAGACATTTATTGATGGCATCGGAGATTGTGAACTTCAGCAAGTGTTACGAATGGCAAGACACCGAGATAGCTCAGAAGCTCTTGTTCACTCCCTAGAATTTGAAGCTGCCAAGTCAGCGTCCCGCTACATTAATGGGTTTGTGCCATCACGTTGCAGCCAGAAGATCCCTGTATCACATTACCGTTACGATGGGTGCAGAAAAACAGTGTTGTCGGCCAAACAATTCAAAAGTTCAAGAGAGTCGCAACGATTTGAAAAAGACAGAAGACCGAAATGTTACAACTGTGGAAAACGTGGTCATCTACAGGTAGACTGTTGGGAGAAGAAGATACAGAGAGAAGAGACTGATCGCACCAATTGGAGAAGTAAAGGCCCAGAACAGCACACAGTTTCCACGCTACATAAGATCAGTGGAAACTTGATTGTTAGTGGATTTGCGGATGGTAAACCAACATCATTTACAGTTGACACGGGCGCAACAGTGTCCATTGTGCGCCCTGACTTAGTCTGTAACCGCCATCCTCTAATTAGCTCTTGTACAATACAGACTGTGACTGGAAGCCCCGTCAAGGTGCTAGGAAAGGTAGACGTACGTGTACGCCTGGGTCTTCTTGAGTTTAGCCACCAAATGCTCGTTGCAGACATTGTCGATGAAGTGATTCTTGGCACGGACATTATGAATGCCTACGGATTCGTTGTGGACTTAAGAGAGAATGTCCTGAAAGTTGGCCAAGAGAAGATAAAGCTTTGCATGGCTAAAATGACAGGGTCTACCAACCATTCGATTAAGCGAGTGGCATTAGTCGAAGAAAAATTCAACAAGTCTGGTCAAGAGGAAACCTCCCTGTTGCAAGCGGAAATGGAGGCAGAACTAGCAGAGGAAGTAAAAATAAGTATAACGACAAAAGAAGTGATTGGAGAGCCAACTATGGGTGTCGAGACAAAACTCTTGCTTGTTCCTGAGCTGATAGAAGCGGCCGAGGGTAAAGTGGCTGAAGATGAGGTTACGCAAGAGGTTGTTGACGAGAACCAAACAAACTTGGATCAGCCAGTGGTGTTTGGGTCATCAGTACATGACGCAACGGGAGTGATTCCAGCGAAGCTAGTGGTAGCGCGAAAGATTCGCATTCCTGGGAACGTGATGTTCGGATCATATGAGACTGAATTCGAAGAACGGGAAAATTATCCTTCGCAAGGATGGGCACCTAGATCGCCTGGTCGAGTATTACTTCGAAGACGGTTTGCCAGTTCGGGACGAACAGGCTTAAGGAGGGGGCAGTGCTACGACAGCATAGAACAATCTACGCGTTTATCGAATGTGCCAGAAAGGTCTCGACGTAAGCGTATGGTGTACGTGCTACTAAACGCATGTTGCGAGAATTTTCTCGACTGTGCCAGGCCTCGCTCGGACTGTGTCAAGGGCGTAGCAATTACAAGTAGTTCGCGAGAGATAAGACGCAGTTTGGAAGCTTCTGGTGTGTGAGCGTAACTATAAATACATCGCGTCGCGGCCTTAGTTTCAGTTCAATGCGAGATTTTTGACTGTGCGGTCCGAGAGTATTAGTGCGATATATTTACAGAGCGGTTCGGGTTATTACGGTGTACGTTCAAGTAGTTATTAGTGAAGTGTTGCGTTTTATATTCGGACGGTATAATTGTAATACAGTTGAGTTTTAATATTAGTGGACATTTTATTGCGTATGAACAATTTTCATTTGATTTGTTGTAGACACTGTGTTGTTAATTACGAACTGTTTTACTATAACAATTAAAGGTGTGATTAGTCACTTAATTGGTGTCTTGTACTTATTTTGTTTCCACTGTACCTACGACGATCGAGTAGACCGTCATAACAATATTTAAAAAAGTGAATGAAGAGGATGTATCAACAAGACAAACAAAATTATTGTAACTAATCAAGTTTAAAAATTTGAAGTTCAATGAGTTGTATTATTGTGTATGACTAATACAAGGATTGTTCAATAGAAACACGTATAGAGCTGTAAAGCATTTTTTATTCAACGATTTTAAAAGACGTCTCCATTAACATTAAGACATGAGTTCCACTGTTGCACCAACCTGTAGATTCCCTGCTAGTAAAATTCTTATGGCTGTTTGTGGAACCATTCGCTTACAGTAAACTCTACCTCAGCATCCGATTTGAACCACCATCCTTTTAGTGATTCCTTAAAAAAAGTTTAAGATAAGATTTTTGCCTACCCATTCATTAACTACTAGCTTCGCCACTGACTATGTCACTGGTAGCTTGTTGGAGAGATTGCTCAAAACCTGTCCGGTATAAACTTGTGAATTGGTATCATACTCTTTCACTGTTTAATCTTGGCATTAATATTTATAAAATGTTTGAGTAGTAGGAACCAACTTTGTCATAATATCAGATTTTAGTGAAGTTTATTATTTATTTGTTTATTATTATAACGAAGAATAAAGGTTGTAGTACCAAAGAAGAAATTTCCGTAATTATTACCTAAGTCTGTAAAATGTTGTTTTTGTTTGTTGCAGGCTGTTGTAGAGAGACTAGAAGGGGCCCAGCAGGTGGGCGGATATAATTTATCGAACTTGGAAGAGTGTTTAAAGAAATATGACATTCCTGCACCAAGTTCTTCTGTACCTCAAGGACAGGGACGGGGACAGGGACAGGGACGGGGACGTGTACAAGTACGTGTTCATACATACTGATTATTTTGTAGCATTTACTTTACTTTTTCCTTCTTTTGTACTAAACACATTATTCTTTTACTCCCATTTAGGACACAGGGCTGCTTCAAAGCATCACTATTATCCTTTTTAACAGTTTTTTAATTTTCTTCAAAGTTATTCCAAACCTTCTCCAAGTCCCTTTAAATTATATCTTTCTTTGGTATCAGTGTCCTTTTATTTGAGGGATTTCTTTGGAATAGTAATAATAATATAATATATTAATATTATATATTATGTTTACTACTATTATTATCATCACCAATCAGCATTTATTAGAATCATAAAATATTAATTCATACAATAATATATAATCCAAAATTATGTAAATACAGTTTCCACCTTCTTTCTCCTTCATTTCCCACTTTCAGTTTTCCCCTTCATTCTTCATAATGCAAGATAATCATGAATGCAATCATTTGCCAGAGTATGGAGCTTGCTTCGACTACTAATAATAAACAAAAGTATAATTCAGCAATTCTTAAACATGCCATAGGTAAATATAAATCAAACTTTGCATTCCTTAAGACAATACGAATTACAATAATGCAATAATCATTTAAAAACTAATAATCAGAAAGCGAGTCAACATTGGTACAATGTAATGCTGAAAATGCTGAAGATAAGTACAATCATTTACATAGCAATCAATACATAACAAAAACAGACACTGATCAAAAAGAAAAAATATAGCATTTGTCAAAAATAGATTGCCTAATTAAAGTAAAAAATAATAATTGAATGATTACCAGTGTAAACAATCAAGTGAAAACTATTGGTAAATGTATATCGTCATGATTTAACAATACATAAAATTCAGTTATGTTTCTCTATCAATCTGCCAACATGTCCTTTTTCAGTAACTGAACTCAGCACTTAGCTCATCCATAGATTTCTTTATTTCCAATGCATACCAATGTTTACCTTGTACAAAATTGAACCATTTGTTACTTCCTACTCTCTCATACCCAAACACTTTTGTTGGATTTCTGCTAAAATATAGCAGGAACCTAAACCGTTCCATGTTCTCTATGTCTGGTAGGCACAAAGAGCACCTAAGTGTCTTCTACCACTGTGGTCTGTGAATAGCCAACATCTCATAAATGTTAGTTTATAGTTGTCTCTGACTTAGGCATTTTCTCCTAAATTTATTAACTGCATCTAATGAATTGTAATATACTGTGTCTGTCCTGCCCTTTGAATTCTTTAATAAAAAAGCTTCCTCTCTAACTCTTGCTACAAACTCCATTTATTTCTGTCTTCATAACCTTTATTTCTAACATTATCATTATATACATAATTGTACTTGGTCTCCAAATCCCATCAAATTTAAACCACCTTACTACATTTTTATTTACAACCAGCAATGCCAATCACTTTATCAGCCTCTCCTCTGACAGTTCAAGTCTTCCCAGTTCACAACTAACACCAGCTAGGTAATACACAACAATAATGCCAGGTTAAATTAATACCAGATTCCAAATAGATTGCACATTAGTCACAACATTTTGAAAGTCCAATATTCTTTTAATTGCAAATCATTAGAGTCTTTCTAAATTCTCTACATGATTAAAATCCCAAATCAATGTCCTATGGCCAATGTACTTTGTGACCCTAAATTATACAAGTTTTCTACTTAACAGACAAGTATGTTAATTTTAATGAAGAAATTACTCTTTATTGGAAAGAAATTTTGCTGATGCCACTTTCTCTCTGACATGACAGTTAAATGACAGGGTACCGGTATTAAAGTAACCAGTAAGTATTTAAACACTGCCATTTTGTCCTGGTTGCTCAGTATGCCTCCTTGTCTAAAGGTCAAACCTTGGTCTTTTCCAAATTAACGGTAAGCTCACATGTATCACAGTCAGTTTTAAGATTATTTAGCTTATTTTGTAAAGGCTCCGAAAATTTCAGGCAAGGAGGAAATATTTGAAAACAAAAATTATTATTCATTAAGTTAATTGTATTAACCTCTGGACAGGTATCCTTGCCTCCTGATGTGTTAAGTCGCACGTCATTTTAAATTGGTAAAGTGCTCAGAATGGTTTTTGAATGCATACGGCTGTAACTAACGGGACTAGCATTTTCCATACAAAGTCAATTGTTTATCATTAGTTGTAAGCCAGCACCCGAAAAAAATATCGGTAAGGAGAACATACATGACTTCCATGTTCTAAGATTTATATTTAAAATCATATTCGAAATGAAATATTTCCATAGAAACTACTTCTTTCTACTTATTGCTTCAGCCTTAACCACAGTACTGTGGTCACTAACGTATACCACCTCACGTTTTCGCACTCGATTTTCATTGATGATGGCAGTCGATGGCACTGCCGAAAAGTCTGGTTTTGCAGAAAACATTGGACTACGGCTAAACAGCCCAGGAAGTAATTTTAACAAAGACCTACTTCTTTGTTGCCGATAACGTAGTACACATAAAAAATTCTCCCCTCCCCCGTCAACTAAATTTTCATTAATAGAAAATTACCCCCACCCCATTCACCTAACCTCTTCATTTATAGATATTTCATTTACGTTTCTATAGTGGATTATTATGAGCTTCTTATCAGGATACTTTATTTATCAAAATTAAGTACTTTACTCTTGTTAAAACATAAAAATGCTGCAGGTAAACTACCCCTTTATCTTAACCGATCTTCACCAAAATCAATAGGCCTTCAGTCCTCTACAATTTAGGGATGCATGCAAAAAAATATTTGATTCTGTGTGAATGTGCGGCAATTATCATTCGTCATGAAAACATTTCTCTTGTTACAACATAAAATGTTGCAGGTAAACTACCCCTTTCTCTTAACCGATCTTCATCAAAATCAACAGACCTTGAGTTCCCTGCAATTCAGGAAAGTATGCAAAAAATTATTTGATTCTCTTTGAATTTACGGCAGTTATCTTT
Source organism: Magicicada septendecula (assembly GCA_034769895.1). Taxonomy (NCBI): domain Eukaryota; kingdom Metazoa; phylum Arthropoda; class Insecta; order Hemiptera; family Cicadidae; genus Magicicada; species Magicicada septendecula. Next base: position 342,178,526 of record CM068376.1, read on the forward strand.
CGTCATAAAAAAATTACCCTTGTTAAAACATAAAATGTTGCTGGTAAACTACCCCTTTCCCTTAACCGATCTTCACCAAAAACAATAGGTCTTGAGTACTCTACAATTCAGGGCTGTATGCAAAACATTATTTGATTCTGTTTGAATTTGTGGCTGTTATCATTTGCCATAGAAAATACCCTTGTTAAAACATAAAAAGTTGCAGGTAAACTACCCCTTCCCCTTAACCGATCTTCACCAAAAACAATAGGTCTTGAGAACTCTACAATTCAGGGCTGTATGCAAAACATTATTTAATTCTGTTTGAATTTGCGGCTGTTATCGTTTGCCATAGGAAAAAAATTAAACCTGGTAGTCGTGGGACTACCGGTAGACATGGAATCATGGGCAGACTTGTGCTTTGGGAAGGAATGAAGGGTTGGTTAAATAAACAGCTCTCATCGTCTTAATGTTCTCATCGTCTGTTTTCTTGGTAGCTAGCCGTACGCTTGATCTGAGTCGCTTTGGGGGCACACCGGATGACCCAGGTATCGGAGATGCGGGCCGCTTGGGTGCTGACGGGGTTTTGTCAATCTTCAAATGGTTGCCCTTTTTTAAGTTCTCGACTGATTTCTTTGATTTTTAGTCTCAAACAATAGGCATATCTGTTTATTTTTTAGTCTGTTGACGCTCTGCATAGGATTTGCTGGTTTTCGGTTTGAAATTTTTGGTTCGAGTTGTATCGCGATTTTTAGGTCGAGGCATTTCAAATTTTTGAGTTTAAATGTTGTTATTATTTTCCGTGAGTGCTTATGGTACTCGGAATTGGTGTTATTGAAGAGATTTAGTTCTGAGGATCACAACGCACTTTGTATTTTCGCTATCGGACTTGTAGTTCCTGAGATATTTAAGTTTTAGTGGAGCAATTTAGAAATTTTCGGTGCAAAAACACCCTTACGCAGACAAAGCCTAGAGGCGACCGAAGTCAGTTGTCAAAATTCTCAGTACTATTGGTGGAAGGGGGCCGAGTGACTCGATCACCTGACACCTGGTTTGCTGGGATTGGTTGAGCGGTTCGTGAGATAGTGGTATGCCGAAAGTACATTTGAAACATAATGGTCGATTTTCGCGAAACGTGCGAGTAAGACATTACATACCTATGGATTCCATGTCAAAATTACCCTTGATAAAAAAAAAATATTGCTGGTAAACTACCCCTTTCCCTTAACCGATCTTCAACAAAATCAACAGACCTTGAGTTCTGTATAACTCAAAAAGGTATGCAAAAGAGTAGTTGATTCGGTTTGAATTTACAGCAGTTATCGTTCGTCACAAAAAAAATTACCCTTGTTAAAACATAAAATGTTGCAGGTAAACTACCCTATTCCCTTTACCGATCTACACCAAAACCAGCAGGTCTTGAGAACTCTACAATACAGGGCTGTATGCAAAACATTATTTGATTCTGTTTAATTTGCGGCTGTTATCGTTTTCCATAGAAAAAATTACCTTGATATAAAAACGTTGCAGGTAAACTACCCCTTTCCCTTAACCGATCTTCACCAAAAACAATAGGTCTTGAGTACTCTACAATTCAGAGCTGTATGCAAAAAATTATTTGATTCTGTTTGAATTTGCGGCTCTTATCGTTTGCCATAGAAAATACCCTTTTAAAACATAAAAAGTTGCAGGTAAACTACCCTATTCCCCTTACCGATCTACGCCAAAAACAATAGGTCTTGAGAACTCAACAATTCAGGGCAGTATGCAAAAAATTATTTGATTCTGTTTGAATTTGGAGCTGTTATCGTTTACCATAGAAAATACCCTTGTTAAAACATAAAATGTTGCAGGTAAACTACCCCTTTCCCTTAACCGAATTTAACCAAAAACAATAGGTCTTCAGAACTCTACAATTCAGGGCTGTATGCAAAACATTATATGATTCTGTTTGAATTTGCGGCTGTTATCGTTTGCCATAGGAAAAAATTACCCTTGATAAAAAAAAACATTGCTGGTAAACTACCCCTTTCCCTTAACCGATCTTCAACAAAATCAACAGACCTCGAGTTCTGTATAACTCAAAAAGGTATGCAAAAGAGTAGTTGATTCGGTTTGAATTTACGGCAGTTATCGTTCGTCATAAAAAAATTACCCTTGTTAAAACATAAAATGTTGCTAGTAAACTACCCTATTCGCTTTACCGATCTACACCAAAACCAGCAGGTCCTGAGAACTCTACAATTCAGGGCTGTATGCAAAAAAGTATTTGATTCTGTTTAAATTTGCGGCTTTTATCGTTTGCCATAGAAAATACCCTTTTAAAACATAAAACGTTGAAGGTAAACTACCCCTTTCCCTTAACCAATCTTCACCAAAAACAATAGGTCTTGAGAACTCTACAATTCAGGCCAGTATGCAAATAATCATTTGATTCTGTTTTAATTTACGACTGTTATCGTTTGCCATAGAAAATAATTACCCTTGATTAAACAAAAAAGTTGCAGGTAAACTACCCCTTTCCCTTAACCGATCTTCACCAAAAACAATAGGTCTTGAGTACTCTACAAATCAGGGCTGTGTGCAAAAACTTATTTGATTCTGTTTGAATTTGCGGCTCTTATCGTTTGCCATAGAAAATACCCTTTTAAAACATAAAACGTTGCAGGTAAACTACCCCTTTCCCTTAACCGATCTTCACCAAAAACAATAGGTCTTGAGAACTCTATAATTCAGGCCAGTATGCAAATAATCATTTGATTCTGTTTTAATTTACGGCTGTTATCGTTTGCCATAGAAAATACCCTTGTTAAAACAAAAAATGTTGCAGGTAAACTACCCCTTTCCCTTAACCGATCTTCACCAAAAACAATAGGTCTTGAGTACTCTACAAATCAGGGCTGTATGCAAAAAGTTATTTGATTCTGTTTGAATTTGCGGCTGTTATCGTTTGCCATATAAAAAAATCTACAGAGACAGACAGACACACACACATACACACACAGTTTTCAAAAAATTACTTTTTTCATGTTTTGAGTGTAGTACAATCAGAATCTGCAATAATCTCGAACATGATTTGTTTTGCCATCACCATACTTCCATTTCCTTAAGGAACATGGAAGTAAAAATACAGTTTCATTCAGTGCAGTTGAATGTGCAAATACTTGTCAGTTGAGTGTGCTTGAGATTTTGTAATTGTTCCAATAAGTGAACAGGAATATTCATTGTTATAGGGAGTTTAATTATGTACCACAAATATTTAATATTTGTTTTATAAGCTGTAAGTTTAACTGTTAATTTACCTAAAACTATATAAGGTGCAATTGGCAAGAATTTTCTTGAGAAATAACTTTTATTACTTTATTAATAATTTTCGTATTTCATATGTACTTACTGACATGTTTTCTAAAGTGATTTTTTATTTCCGCGGGGGGGGGGGAGCGCCAACTAAAGTTCTGCACATAGGCGTTGGCCTCTGAATTAAAATGATAATCCATATTTTTCAGCTTATAAAAGTGTGCACGTCAATCAATAGTGCAAAGGGAAGTATAATAACATCAATAAAACAGTAAGAAACTTTATTTTCTGTAGTGTTCAATGTTAAATTAACACTGCTAACTAAATTAGAAAAAATATGGTTAGACGAATAATCTTTTCAAATGCCTGACTGATTTTCATTTAGAATGTGATATTTATTAACCCATTCTCCTAATCAGTTTAGCAAAACTTATGTCTACAACTTATCAGTCACATATAGAGGTAAGAAGATACCTCTATAGTTCCCAACTTCCATTGTCACCCTTCTTCTGTATTAGAAAAATAATAGACTTCTTAAATGTGTCAGGAACATTACCACAATCTAAAATTGTATTCAGATATTTTACTAACACATTTTTAAATTCTGCCAATGCTTCTTTATAGAACTCATATGGAATCCTGCCCATTCCTGATTCTTTGTTCTATTTGGTTTACTCAAGACTAGTTGCAGGTCCCCTATACTAATTGGCCTATCCAATGTTTCATTTGCATGCAGAGTGGCACATAAATTGTTTAACACAAGTCAGCCCCAGTATTAAGTCAGTTTATAAATTAATCATCCCATTCCTAGAGACATATATTCTAAATTAATTTTCAGCCTGTTACCTTAATTTAACACAAACCCAAAATCCTTTAAATCTATAACTCCCCTTAAAATGCTGAATAATACAATTAAAATCCTAATTACTTCCACTGATATACAATTTTGTACTTCCCACAATATATACATAGTACCTATGAGTCAAAATTGAATCAGTTTCCATGTAAGCACTTAACATATATAACACATTTTGTCAAGCTGTGTGGTATTCATTATCAGCAGCGGCCCTAGGCCTTTATTAGGGTGGAGCGAGAATCCCGTTGTGCACCCCTTGGGTGACACCTTTTGAATCAATTATAATTCAGTTCCTGTTAAGTAAAACACCAATTTTTTGAAAAATCAATATGTTTATTGAATCAAAATTAAGTTGCTAATTCATATTGCACTCTTGCTGCAACGTAAACAAATTACTATTAATTAGTATTTGGTATTTAACATTTGGATCAGTTTGAATAATTCTAAAACTAAAAACTAATCAGATAAAATAATAAAAAAAACCTTGACTAGACTAGTACTTTCGAGTTTCTTCGACTTCATTAGTTTGTTCGATTGGGGGCACGGGAGCAAGCAGATACCGTGTGGCACGTGGCGGGGCGGTCAGTGGTGGCATACTGGCCGAGTCCCGCGCCGCCAAAGTTACTCAAAACATAATTATTTTTCATTATAGGACTTAGGTAGCGAAATGTGGCAAAAAGGCGCCAACAAAATTTTATTTTTTCATAATCGGATTTTGGCACCGCTCCTCACCCGGCCCCTTGAGCAGTCGCTCCTCTTGCTCCACCCCAGGGCCAGCCCTGTTCATTATCAACCACTTCAGTTTTCTATTTTTTTTTTCAATTTATAATTAAAATCACCCAAATTGTATATGTTGCTTGTTGTATACTTCAACTTGTCATTTTCATAACATGATAGTTCTTCGTTGTTACTATTATCTTAACTTCTAACTTGCACTTCAACTTCAGTTAAAAATGTAAATCTCTCCTTATGCACCTTGTTGGTGCCTATTTAAAATGCAGTGGAACTTGTTTATAATGAGTGAAGAAGGGTCGCTTAAATTTTTTTGTTATAAACCATATTCGTTTTACCTGAGAAATATGAATAATTTAAAAATTTTACTTTAAAGGGATATGTTTTATAATGACAAATGACTATTTAAGAAACTGAAAAAATTACAGAATTTAATATAAAAAATAAATTAACCAAAAAAGTGGCTAACCTACAAAATTTAAGTGTGTAAATTAAAATTTTTGTTTAGTATACACTAAAACAAATAAACTGCCTGTAATCCACTGAAGTATCATAGATTAAGCTTGAGTCAGTTTAAATCTAATATCATAATTCAAATGCAGGAACAAAACTGTATACTAACTGCCACTTAAGTAGTCCTCAATGCGTGTTTGATGTCTTTTTTCACTTAACTTCATATTTGTAATATGGTTTCTCATTTCACTTCATCACTACAATTGGATCACAATTCACAAAATACAATTAACAGTTCCAGTACTTTTTCAGCTTCATCCCACATAAGATTTGTATTTAAAAATGATATTCTTTTGGGCATGTGGTAATTTTTTTTTTTTTCAGCCACGAGGTGCAAGAGGATGGAGATAAATACGATGTTGTTTGTAGAAGATCATGATAGGGAAGGTAAGTAACACACACAATGTGGTTTACTATTGTTTGTCCGCTACAGTTTTCTGACTACTGATTTCTAACTGCACTTTTGACAGTCATATCATTTATCTCATTGTCCTTCTGTTACTGGTGTCACTAAGGGAAGTTACAATGAGGGGGCAAACCTCCTCTTTGGTAAGTCACCAATTACATCATGTAGATAAAACCATTAATGTGTACTGTATGGATCGCGTGCTGACAGGCAAAGTGAACGGCAGAAAACATTCCGAAGCATGTACAGTTTCCCCTCCACGGGAGAGGGGAATAAAGCATTTGGTGTTAACACGTGTACTAAAAGAGTCATTCAGTCAGTTATGCACTTGCTTTGATACCTTACAATTATTACAATTGGGACAGTTCTACTGAAAATTATATTCAGGAACAGTGTCCAGGTATCTAACAAAAGTAATTGTTTAGATTTTGATTTCATTAACCAAATTTCAGTTATAAGTTTTTCAGAAGTAGAGAAAGATTTCAATGAAACAGATATTGCAGAAATTGAAAACTTTAAGGGAATTATGAATATGGTTAAAGATGTGCTCATACTATAAGGATACATTCTGTATTATCTGTGTAGCTTTATTGTAAAAAAAATCATTTCGAAGTTAAGGTGTAAAGAGTGCATTCATTTACTGATAACAAATGACAATAACTTGACTGTTTACACTCATTTTACTGACTTTGTGTCAAGTGGAAAATTAGAGCATCATCAGACGTTTTAAAGATTGTAAAATTTATGTATAATTTATTGGTTGTATCTGACAGTAAACTTAATACCAAAAAAATGATTATATCAGCTTGCAAAAACTTTGCCAGAACAGTATTTTAGAAAACATTAATTCAAACAATGATTTTTCTGAAGACAGCCATGAAATGAAACTTATCAAATTAATAGGGACATTATTTTATAAAATTTTGTGCTATGATATTGCTCAGGAAAGAACTGCTGCAGGTACCTTCTCTAAGCTTGGTGTCTGCCAAAATTTAAATAAATTTGTATTATTTAGTAATGTTTAATGTAAACAATTTGTATATAATTAATCTTATTTTTAATCTTTATTCATCTGGCTTCAACATTAAATGTTCATAAATAAGTATTTATGAACATAACAGAACTTAGTGATAAATTTAAATAATGTGTCAGAATACTGAAATCTTACAGTGAAACAAATGTGTTTATTTTGGAAAAGAAGTTATTAAAAACCTCCCACTTTGGAGTCATTAATTAATGTTACAATATGACATAGCTATACCATTTAACACAAAATATGCTCCGCTAAAGCAACAAAAGCTATAACAAAGCAGAAAAGTCAGACTTTGTACAGGTACAGTGTATAGCAAATGCAGTATTCTTGCCCCCCCCCTTGGTTCAGCGGGTGGACCGAATTCAGTGAATGCAGCACGTGATCCATATAGCATACATCGATGGATAAAACATAGGCAGGCATTATACCATTAGTAACTTGCTAATGGCCATTATGTAACATATAGTGCCTACAACTAGAACTGTGTTGTTGCCATCTGTTTACCATCAATAGTACTGGAACACAGCATCACACAAAAAAATCGTGTTTAAAAACCTGTAGAAAAATTTTGGGTCAATAAACTCACCCCATGGGAAGTCCTGGCTACACAACTGTCTTTGTTACATTGTGGTGATTTTAGTTCTGGACTTACAGATATCATGATATTGATGAGGCATGGGTCTGAATCTGAGGGGGGGCTACACAAACTGCTTCATGTTCATGTTTTTATACAAATTTTGTACCAAACAATATTTAATTATGTAAAAAGAAAGCTTTGAGTTTATTCATTGTATATTTGAAATTATACAGTATTGTGTGAAGCCTTATTACTTGTTAGCTGTGATCCTTAGCTGTAGTCCTTTGACTTTTGTTTATGAAGATGTCACTTACATATATCATCAGAAAAGTATTGTTTCCATTATGAACAACTGCATACAATTTCAGTTCCCATTGTGGTAAATGAATAAACTATTGTTATCTTAGCAGAGAAACTCCCGATGTGGCTACTTCCAGTGTTATTGTATGACACAATGCTTTGTAGTGTTTCAGTTATCAACCTGAACGTTAAACATAACATGTGTTGTTTACACTTCATATTTCTCAACACTAAAAATCCTGAATATAATTAATTCGGAACACATAGTCTTTTATGTAAAAGTTTTACCTTATAGCCTGAATCCGTTTTCGCTTTTAAAAAGCTTTTCCAGAGGCTGCCGTTGGGAGCACTGTCTGTCTTGTACTTGGCGACGGTATCGACTTTTCAAGGATCAATGTTGTGTGTGTGGGGTGTGATATGTTCAAATAATTTGTGTGATTTGAATTGTGTCTGTAATCCAAGAACTAAAAATCCATTATACTCACTAATTTGTAAACTTCAATTTTACATATTAAATAAACAAAGCACAAACAAAAGTAGATTCTACTGACACTCATCAATGAGTAAACAGAATGAACAGTACAGACAGCTTTCACTAATGTATGACAAATAGAATAGCAGTGCTTCATTACAATGCACTGCTTCCCATTATGTTTTGATTTTGCATCTCTACTTTTTCGTCACATCAGTAAATAGGCCTACTCTTGTCAATTGTTATTTAATTTTAATTAAGAAAGTTGTGTTAGTGGTTATAATCACAAACAGAATTATCACTGTTGTACACCACTATAGAAAAATTATTCCGATTAATGCTTTCAAGCTTCTCAGCTCAACGTCAGATCGGAAACCAATTTCTGATCTGACGATAAGCTAAGAAGCTTGAAAGCGCTAATCAAAATAATTTTTCTATAGTGGTGCATAACAGTGATAATTCTGTTTGTTATTTAATTATTATAAATTATCTGTAGTAGAGGACTTTTTAAAAAGGAAAACAGTGTTTCCAACACTTCCGTCGATACACTGCTATGTTTAGGTCAGTGCATAGGTGTAACTTGTGAGGGGCAAAGGGGGGCACTCGCCCCCCAATGTTGCGACCATTATAAAATTTTGTTTCTAGTTTATAAATAAAAACTAACAAATAGTCAAACAGGAGACAGTTTCTATGCTTGCGAGCACAGTAAGCACTATTTATCAACGTCTGTACTGTTATCAGACGACTAGTTAACATAAATTTATTATTCTTATTTCTTTCGAAGAAACTTGTAAGGGGAATGTTTGACAGATTTGAATGATATATGTCAAAATAATATTTCTTTTCGTAAAAACAAATGCTAGAGACCTAATTAACTGGAATACAATGCGTGCCTTTTACACAAACAAAGACTTGTTTTTGAACACCACAAGACGTCGATGGCTTTGTTCACGAATCTTAAAAGACAGTCGTTTGGAACTGTTATTTGTTAATGGTTACTGATACAAGTGCAGTCGGTTACTCGGTCGTATTCCATTAAAGTACACATAGCTTGTCTCTTTCTTAATTCGTTATTGTTGTGATTGTTTTGGTTTTTTGTGTTGATAAGTGCTGGGAAATGGGAGATAAGAAACGCAAAGGAGTAACATGGCTTAATTTATCTGAAAATTGCCTGACTGGCAATTTAAAAATTTCATTGTGTTGTGACTGATTCGGCTTACTGCTACTACTGCCGAGCATTTTGTGACAGTGTGGCTAAGGAAGAGGATGCGTTTACAAAAACTGGGTATAAGAATTGAAAGAACTGAAATTGTTTATGTTTATAGGCCTACAGTATATTTGTTCTAGGTACAACTTATGAAGAAAGGTTTGTTGATCATTAAAAAATGAAATTGTCCCTCGTTTACTAACTAAGAATTATTACTAAACTTTCTAGTTTTGTATATATTTTATTAAATTACAGCAGAAATGATAAAGAATATGGGGAATAAGGGGAAAGAAATACTTTTAGAAATTATCAATAAAGCGTGGACAAGTGTAGACATACCAAGAAAATGGGAGGCAGCATTGATAGTTCCTATTTTTAAGAAATGTAACGCAAGAGATTGTAATAATTATAGGAGTATCAATCTGTTAAATACAATTGTAAAGATTTATGAGCAGATAATTAATAATAAATTGGTCCCAATTTTAGAAAATAGTTTGGAGGAATCGCAGAGTGGCTTTAGATCAGGGAGAAGTGTGCAGGATCACATATTTACTCTGCAACAGATAGCTGAGAACAAATAAGTCGATACAACAAGATAAATTGGTATGTTTGGCTTTTATTGATCTTGAGAAGGCTTTCGATAGTGTGCCTAGAACAAAAATATGGGGAAGTTTAAAAAATAGAGGAATAAGGAGTAAAATAGTTAAGATAGTACAGAAGTTATACAAAAATAATGTAAATTATGTAATTGGTAAAAATATGAGGTCGTTAGGATTTACAACAAATTATGGATTAAGACAAGGAGGTGGACTGAGTCCGACATTATTCAACTTGTACATGGACGACATTATTAAGATGTGCTCACTGAAGGTTAAGAAAATGCATGTTGGATACAGGAACTTGCGAAGTATAGAAGTAGCAGAAGGGGCTTTTGCGGATGATGTAGTGCTAATGGCTACAAGTGAAAGGGCGTTACAGGGTAACTTGAATATATGGAATGAAGTTCAGGAAAAAGGGATGAAAATAAATAAGACCAAAACAAAGGTAATGGTAATGGGGGAGAAAATAATAAACATAGAGATTGGTGGAGTGAAGATAGAACAAGTCAAACAATTTAAATATCTAGATATCTAGGGGTTATAGTAGATAGTAATGGGAATCAAGAAGCCGCATTAAATGAAAGAATTGAAAAGGCAATAAAAGTATACTATGCATTAAACAATAGATTTATAAATAAGAAGGAGATATCAAGAAAAACTAAAATGAGTGTGTATAAAACAGTATATAGACCGGTTTTAACATATGGCTGTGAGACGTGGGTGTTATCCAAAAGCCAAAAAAGTAAAATCCAGGCGGCAGAAATGAAATATCTTAGGAGAGTAGTAGGAGTAACAAGGAAGAATAGAGTTAGGAATACACAAATAAGAGAGGATTTAGAAATGATATCGATGCTGGATTTTATTGAAAAGAGACAAATATGCTGGTGAGGACACATGCAGAGAATGGATAGTGATAGAATGGTAAAAAAGGTTTTGGAGGCAAAATCAGGGGGGGGGAAAGAAGAGAGGAAGGCCACGACTGACTTGGGATGGAATGATGGGAAACATTTTGAGAGAAAGAAGCTTGGGCTGGAGTGAAACGAAGACATTGTCAATGGATAGAGTAAGATGGAAAAAATTTGTATATAGAGTGTAGTTGATGTAACCCGACACCAATATGGTATAAGGGTATTTTGATAATAAATAAATATTTTATTAATTTTATTTTATAGATGGTCTCGCTACACACTTGAATTTATGAAGCTTTACCCGGCCCCCCGAAAGTTAGGCCCCAAGTTACGCCCATGGGTCAGTGTGCCTACCAGATGTAGAAAACCTGAAATTTTTAGGACTTTTTTTACATATCTAGAGAGCCATAAGTAATTTTTGGTTCATATTGATGGAAATGTTATCTGAATTTCTTGCGACCAAATGCCACGCTGTTGGAACACAAGGCTGCTGGTGACTTGTATTAAGTAATTTTTAATGTAATTGTTTCAGGTGGTGTTAAGTTCAAGACCAACAAGTTTTGGATGAATCTTGGTTTTACAAGTAATGCGTAATATGTGTGACACACCGATAAGTAATTCATATTTAAAGTTTGTATATGTTATTGGAATGTTAATAAAGGAAAATCTAGTCTATAGTAATCATCAATATTGTTTTATTTTCACTTTGTATGAGCTGTATTTTTTAGTTCCTGGAAAACTGTTTCACTTTGTGACAAAGGAAGTTTCAGTATAAACATTGAGGAATTATGTTAACCTGCTGAGAAACTTGAGATTTGACTGCAGCAAAACTGATTGCTTCTATACAAGAACATGTATACCATAAGATGCTTGGAGCTATAGTTTATGCTCTATGGTATAGCATAATATAATGTCTAAGAGTAAACCAACAGGTACACTATGAACTACAATGTCAAACTCTGTGAACATCCTAATGACCTGGACAAGAAACTGTTGTGAAGTCCATCACCTGAAATTCTTGAGACCATACAACCTGGCTACAAGATTTCTTCCAAATAATTCATTTGCTGTATGCCCAATACAATGATAAGCTGATTCACTGGAAGTATATTCTACAAGCATGTGTGCAACATGGGTGGGGTGTAACGGTACAGAATTGTAGGCTACCACAGTTTTAATTTTACTTTATATTAATTCAGTTCCAGTATCAAATTGTTAACTTTCACCTGTGAGGTACCCCAGTAACCAGCAATGCACATTGTTAGCCAAAACAATTGCACAGACGTGTTGCGTAACCGCCCAGTAAGCAGCAGTCCTTGTGACACAGTAGGCAGTCTGTCACCAGTTGTAATATTAGCCAGCAGCAGGAAGCAGCATAAAGTTTGTGAATTTAAAAACAGTGGCCTCGGGTTTACAAGATAGGCCGTTAAAACAAATTCGGCCTATCTAATAAAGTGATATTAATATTTAAAACAAATATTAATAAAGTATGTAAACAATAACGCGCGGTCATATAAATATTTTGCTTGAGCGTAACTAGTGTTGGCCGACCTAACCAGTGAGACCCCGTAACAATTGTATAAAAAAGTGAAGCGGTAAATCAGAACGGAACCAGTGAAGTGAACGAATCTAAAATAAAATGTGGTGAAGGGAAAAAGACAAACTTTCGGACATATACGTACAACGCGACGCATGATGATGAGAGGAACGACGCCGGTTGGGTAATTCTCGATCCATATAATTATGTCATTTTATAAAGGGGTTATAAATAATTAAAATGGGGAATTAAAAAAATGCGTGAGTGTCGAGTGTGAGCATTGCTGGGTCGTCTCAAAATTAGAATTTAAGTAATACTTTAAGAACTTTATATTTTTTTTCAGTAAAGAATAATATTAGAGAATATGTAGCATTTATTTATATTGTTTGGAAAATAACTCTCGGAGAAAGACAATTCAAAAATAATGAATCTTCACAGTATATCAGAATAGATAAACTACTATGTTTGGTGGACATACGTTTTTGTTTTGAAAATGATAAAAAAGATCAATGTTAGTTTTTGAGATTAACTGAAAGAGTACAACAATAAAATTTAATGTCAAAGAATGAGTAAATAAATACAGCTATTTCTGAATATAATTGAGAGTATGATTTCTTGAATAATGTTAACCTAAGTCACGCTTATTCTTCACGACTTCGTGCTAAGAACTTTGGACCCGAGAAAGGTAAGAGTTGTGAGGAGTGTATATTATTTTTAATAATAATTTTTTATAATAAATCACTAGCTTCTCAGGGGGACTGCCCCCCCCCCAAATTTTCTTGTCTCACCCTCTAGATTTGAACAGCTATTTAGTACATAACGTGTTAAATGTTCAGTGTAGTGAGTGGGAAATGTTTTACAGACAGAAATTTTATAGTGTTAAGAATTTAATTTTATTAACAAAAACATATTCGGTTCTCTAAGCCAGCAAAGTAAAATAGTTTTGCAACTATTTTACTTTGCTGGCAAAAAAAAGATGTAATTGACACTTCACAGAAGCAAAATAATCATGGCTATAGTATACTTGTTTCTTAAAACCAAAGTAACGTTAATTTGCACATCAGTTTAATTTGTGTTTGTCATCATGATACAATTATATAGAATATTATATAGTACCCTCTGTTTTCTAAATTACATAGTGTTCGTAGGCCTACATGAAATTAATGCAATTCAGTATGCATTGTCATTGCCCAATAATTTTTATAGTAAAACACTTTTTTTAATAGACTGCTACACAAAATGGATACAGAAAAACAAATAGATTAGGTTCAGTTACTATGACTATTTATATAGTTGTGCAAAATAGTTTGTGTATACAGTAAAACCCCATTAAAATGGTCATCATGTAATCACATGAAAACTATGTATTAGATGGTAAAAAGTAGCACACACATGTCTAATATATGTAGTGGTGAACTTGTATTTTCCATATACACATTAACTTGTCATCGGTTATAATGATGTCCTTTTTTTATTCCACCTTGAAACTATCTTTGGCGAAGGAGCCCTTGATTTAAGTGGAGGAAGGTTTACAAATATCAAAATTTACTCTTTAAGCTGGATTTAACCATAGGCTGCAGCCTACGGGCCTGCACCACAAACAAAAAGAAAAAAAGAACGTTCAACTTGCACAAAAAGTTTTGGTTCATGATTCAGAGAACAGTACTGAATCATTATTAGAAGTTAGAAGTTATTAGAGGAAAAGTGGTATTATGAGCCATTATAAGCTATAATATGAGCAGCCGCAATATATTGTGACTATTTAATATGCCTAAATCCCACAATAAAATTAAATAAAAAATTATAATACTAAAATAATTTAATAAGGTACAAAAGAAGCCTTTCTCTATGCCCCAAACTGGTAGTAACATGCCGATGTATTAGTTAATAAAATTAGATTTAAGAAACTCAATAAATCCATAACGACCTCGCGTTACATAAAAGAATAATAAAAGTATAGAGTGATGTAATTAAATTTTAAGCAAATTAGAAGAAAATAATTAATAATAATTAAGAACTACTTTTCACGCTGAGAAACTACCCGCGCGCGGACAGCCCCATTACCCCTATAGTTAGTTAGTCCAGTTGAATCAGAGACTCCCCTGGTGATACAGCATACAGCACATTATGTAGACCGCTAGAAAATATTAAACATGTAGACTAAGTAAAACTTACGTAATTACCAGATGATGTGAATGTTGTGAATGACTTGAGTGTGCGACGATGACATCTCTATAAATAAATAACATCAACTAAATGTGATGTTAAACTTCTAGAATGTAACTGTTAACCATAAGCAATATGTGCGGTACAACAATGTGAACACTAGTGAAAGTTACCACGAAGAAACAGACCACAAGAATCTACAGAAGAGACAGACTACTCATCTTTAAGAATGACACCAAACTTCATCAACACACGATAGACAGAAGATCTCCCAGACACCCTGCACGACAGATAGAAGCCCCGATTCGCCGAGGATATGTTACACACAGGTGACACGGAAGTTCTACTTCTGTGGTTCAGAACTTAACTTTAACTAATATATGAAAGACACTTAAATAACAACATAAGAGTAAAGTAAAACACAAAAGACTGACCTAATTAGCATAAAATTGTAATTTCATGATAAGTAATAAGATGTGTTAAGTTTAATGAGTATAATACGCTAAAGTTAAATAAGCCCATTCTTCAGATGGCACAAAGTAAAGATTATTATTTTTAATATCATATACAGGAACACACAACTCGGATCCGAGGACAGTACAAGCTATGTTCACCCATGACTTACACTAATTACAATTGTACAAAATGCACAAATATTTTAATCATTAGTATACACATTACTAATTTTCTTCTATGATGCTAAAACAGTACGTAATAAAGAGATGTCATGGTCCAAAAAGGTGAGCGAATAAATCTACAAACCCCAGTCAAAAATTCCTCAATTCACGGGATCCTATTTAGTGTTTGTTTATATTTCAGATAGTTATGAGTTTGTGAATATTATGGCAGCCTGTTTAATTGACCTGAGCCAATTAACCAGGTTCCCGATATAATGTCGTCCCGACGTTATAAAATGTGCCACTCTGCTTCTGCTATTGTCATTTAATACTCTGTAGATTTATTCACTCTGCTAGTTTAACTACCCTGTTAATTTAAAATCTCTCCCTCTTGCGTGAAGTAAAATAATAAAGACTACTTGGAACTACGATAATAAATATAAATAAATAAAAAGGTCAGATATTAACCCCTATTAACCAGTAAAAAAAAAAATTGAAGGTTAATAGTAAGAAATAAAAAATAATTTATGAGAACAAATCAGAATAAGAACTCGTATTTCAATAAGTAAAATCATAAATTAGGATAAAGAGTTTTATTATTATTATAACGCAAAATAATATAGGTAAGGATATTTAAATGTTGTAACCCCAGGTTCTTTCCTGTACAAAAAAGTCATTCTCCAACCTATCGGTTTGACGACAATCGTAGACAGGAAAATAACGTGTTACAGCCTGTAGGAAACAACCCTCATTGTTATCAGCTGCAGCGTCGAGCCAGACAATACGCTGCCTACCCCTATTGTCTACAGGGTGTCTACGACCCGGGAATTTTCAGGGAATTAAGAATTTGTGGAATATTCAGGGAATTTCTTCGTTAATCAGGGATTTTCCTCTTGGGCTACTCTCCGTAAACGTAGTAGCGATACTTTCGAATTTCGCGGGACGTAATCGATCGCTACTCGATTCCCGTAGTCAGCCAATGAACACTCGTTCCCAGCGCGGGACTGAAGTATGCTATTTGATTGGTTCCCAGCGTGGATTGGTATTTGACCCAACCTTGCACGGGTTGTCTGTTCAGTATTGTTAACTTAGCGGGTTTCCCGCTCAATCTTGCAGATTTAAGTTTGTGTTTAGCGGGGACGTTTTGGAAATTTAACAATGAAAGTGTAGGGATTTAATGGATTTTCGACCTTCCACAGTGGGAAGAATATTGTTATTTATATTGTGAATATAGAGTTTTATCGGAATTTCAACTATTTTCGCAACGTTGAAAAGTTTTGAGTGTTGGCTACACTTTCGTGATTTCGCGCCGTAATAGTGTTTACATCTCTTCATTTGTTGTTTACCGGTGCTTACTGTATGTGTTGCGTTCGCGCTTGAGTGTGTTGTGATTTTAAATTCTTGAAATCTGTTGCGTTGTGCGCGAAATCTAAAGCAGAAGCTTTGCAATTAATTGCATGCTCTTAATTCTTTAGTGGTGCAGATTAAAATGCTTTTAGTGTGATGTGCGTTCGTTGTTAAAAACAAGTGGGCATCCAAATTCGTGACTGTGCAAAGTCGTTTGAAAATTCCGTTTTATTATGGCGTGCAGAACTCGTTTTCAGTCAGAGTGGTTGAATGACCCAAAGTTTAAATCATGGCTAGAAGCAGTGAAAGACAGCCCTTTTCGGGCGAGTTGTAGGTTATGTCGGTATTCGTTTTCATTAAGCAATATGGGCAGGCATGCAGTTAGTAGCCATGCTGAGGGCTCCAAACATAAAATTCTGGCGCTATTACTAATTATTTTAGTTCACCTGTGGATGCTAAGTCGCAGTTTAATAACCCTGAGCCTAGCACTTCTCAGCCTGTTGCAACCGACGATGGAAACGATTCTTCATTGCTTCGAAGAAATTCAAGAGTGAATGATTTTTTGATTAAAGAAGACTCCACTAGGGCTGAAATTTTGTGGTGTATTCAGGTAGTGATGAATCACCGAACCATGAGGTCTGCTGCCAGGGATGTTGGTGTTTTTAAACGGATGTTTTCCGATAGTGAAATTGCAACCAAGATTGAGCTCCAAAAAGACAAAATGGGGTATGTAATTGCTCATGGAATTGCTCCATACTTCAAAACCAGATTATTTCACGAGATTGAGCTAGCGGATGTTATAACAGTTGGTTTTGACGAATCGCTGAATAAAGTTTCTCAGATGCAACAGATGGACATTGATATCCGCTATTGGGACAATTCCAAGGATGAAGTAGTAGTACGCTACTGGTCCTCTGCTTTTCTTGGTCACACAACAGCAAGTGATTTACTTGCAGCATTCAACAAGGATATTCCGCCCCATTTTATGAAGAAGGTAATTAATATATCAATGGATGACCCTAATGTAAATTTTAAGAGATTTCAAGGCTTCCATCAAGGAAATTGAAGGCCCTGTTTTGCTTGAGGTGGGAAGTTGTGGCTTGCATACAGTGCATTGTGCCTATAAAGCTGGATTTCAAGAAACGGGATGGATGTTGGTGAAATTTCTGAGGGCTTTGTTCAATCTTTCTAAATATGTTCCAGCTAGACGCTCAGACTACAGACGCCTAACGAATAGTAGCATCTTTCCACTGAAATTTTCAGCGATCCGGTGGCTAGAGTGCACAAATGTAGCTCAACGAGCAATAGAGATTCTCCCGAATGTGAAAGTGTATGTGAGAGGAATTAAACAAGGGAATTCTGCACCCTCTTGTATGAGCTTTGGTGAAGTGAAGAAAGCATTACAGGATTATTTTGCCAAACATTATGCCACTGACTTGTTATAATATTATTATGTACACACACCACCAAAATCAGTAAAATTCCATTTTCAAATCAACGAATAAGGCCTTTTCGAAATATTACAATTTCATCCTCAGTTCGTATACTGTAATGTTCCTGTTATGATGTTATTCTGTAAATGTATAATTGCTGTTAACTGTGTCTACTACCTCTCACTGTACTTCATTTTGAACTTTCCACTGCCATCATTATTGGGTGAAACCAAGCCAGATATGTATTGAAACAATTGATCATTTTCAAATATTGTCTGTTGATTCGTCAATTTGTCATATTTTTTATGAAGGTATATATATAACTTTTCTAACTGTATAATATCATTTTTATTATTGTTTATTTCCATATTGTTGGTTATATTTGTTATACTATGATTCATACTAATAAGGTGATCTGCTATGTTGGAGATTCCCGTTTTTTTATTATTAAAAGCTCTGAAATGTTCCATAAATCTCTGTTTTAAATTTCTATGTGTTCTTCCGATGTATATGTAGTCACAGTTATTACATTTTATTCTGTATATTCCACTTAATTTGTATATATCACAGTCTTTTCTATTCATTATTATATTATATATACTTTTATTTGGTTTGTATGCATATTTATATTTATGTTTATCCAATTTTGTATTCTTTATAATGTATTGTAGATCTTGATATGTGTATTTGTAAGTTAGGTATGTTACATGTTCTTCTTTTTTGCATGCATTTATCCTGTGTAATTTTGTTCTATTATTTAATATTGTTTTTCCATATATTTTTTATTTAATTTGTTTATAAATTTGCTGTCATATCCATTTTCTATTGCTATTTCTTTTATGATGTTCAGTTTTTGATGTAATTTCTCTTCGTTATTTATGTATTTGTATGCTCTATTAATCATATTGTAATATGTATTAACCTTGTGTATCCAAGGATGTGATGAATCTTTGTGTATTGTTGTATTATTATTTGTTTCATTTCTGTATACATTAGTAGTTATTTCGTTATCTTTTCCAATTTGAATATCTATGTCCAAAAAATTGATTCTTCTATTTACTTCTTCTTCAAATGTAAATTTCACATTATCATTGTATGTATTTAATTTATTTAGTATTATTAAATGTTCATTTTTTATGCTAGGATTATATATGACCAATATATCATCTACATATCTGTTCCATAATAACACTTTATGCACATTTATGATACCTAAAATAATTTTCCTTTCCAAATCCTGTATATAAATTTCTGACATAATTGATGAAATAGGTGAACCCATTGCCAATCCCTTGGTTTGTGTATAATATTTGTTATTGAAAGTAAAATAATTCTGGTTACATATGTTTCTTATTATAATAATCAAGTTATTTATGAAACTGTTGTTTTCATTATTGTTTTTTAATTTTTTCTTTATGATTTCCAGTGTTTCATTTATTGGTATGTTTTATACATATTTGATATATCAAATGATATTAATTTTGTTTCTTCTGTAATGTGTATTTTCTTTAGGTTTTCTATAACTGTATATCCATTCTTTACATTGTACCTATTTTCCAATATTATCTTCTCACTGAGTATTTTATCTATTGTTTTTGCTATTATATATGCCGGTGCAGTCTTGAAATTTATTAATGGTCTTATTGGTATATCTATTTTATGAATTTTAGGTAAACCATTAAGTTGTGGAGCACTTGTATTGTGCGATATAAGTTTTGTGTATTTTTTTCCCTTATATTAATTTTAACTAAATTTTCTTTTATCATATTTTCCATGATTTTCTTACATTTATTTGTTGGGTCTTTTATTTCTATATATCCATTCTGAGTTATATATTCTTGTACTTTCCTGTTGTAATCATCTATGAACATTATAACTGTTGTATATGTTTTATCTGATTCCAAAATTGTTGCATTATTATTATTTAATTTGTTTTTTAATTCCAATATGTTTTTGATATTAAATGTTTTATTTTTATTACCTTTGCATTTTATATCCTTATTTTCTAATTTTCTTTGTATATTATCTTTAATTATGATCCTTATGTTAGTTTTGTCATCCTCATTATCTATTTTATAAATATTGTTTTCAGTATCTGTTATAATGTTCTTTATAATTCCAAATAACTAAACTACACTACTAAACTAAATTCTAAACTAATACTAAACTAAATTCCAAATAACGAAATAACTACTAATGTATACAGAAAGGAAACAAATAATAATACAACAATACACAAAGATTCATCACATCCTTGGATACACAAGGTTAATACATATTACAATATGATTAATAGAGCGTACAAATACATAAATAACGAAGAGAAATTACATCAAAAACTGAACATCATAAAAGAAATAGCAATAGAAAATGGATATGACAGCAAATTTATAAACAAATTAAATAAAAAATATATGGAAAAACAATATTAAATAATAGAACAAAATTACACAGGATAAATGCATGCAAAAAAGAAGAACATGTAACATACCTAACTTACAAATACACATATCAAGATCTACAATACATTATAAAGAATACAAAATTGGATAAACATAAATATAAATATGCATACAAACCAAATAAAAGTATATATAATATAATAATGAATAGAAAAGACTGTGATATATACAAATTAAGTGGAATATACAGAATAAAATGTAATAACTGTGACTACATATACATCGGAAGAACACATAGAAATTTAAAACAGATTTATGGAACATTTCAGAGCTTTTAATAATAAAAAAACGGGAATCTCCAACATAGCAGATCACCTTATTAGTATGAATCATAGTATAACAAATATAACCAACAATATGGAAATAGTGGAAATAAACAATAATAAAAATGATATTATACAGTTAGAAAAGTTATATATATACTATGCCGCCCCTTGGCAAGACAACACAAAAATCGGGAACTAGTTTAATTCTTTACCAGTAAACTAAACCAGCTGCCGTTGTTAGTAAAACGCTTACTAACAAATTACAAAACAAGTATGATATAGGAAACTGACAAGGTTTGCATAAACTTATTCACTCACTAGGTATTAGCTAAAACATCTCTTTATTGCTATTGAAATATTAATCAAACATTATTCCTGATTTTAAAGAGTTATTTTAGTAAATAGTGCTTTTACTGCTTCAAAGATCTTAATTATATTATTCTTGTTATATCAAAATTTATTCATATAACTGTTGCTTTTAATACCACGGATCCGGGTCTCAATTTTCTCAAAATTATTAATTTATCAATATATACATTACGGTTACTATTACTTCTTACAAAGTTACAAAATATACAAATCTGATAATTTGTTCATTACATTGCGAAAGTTCTTTAAAGTTCTTTGTTACTTCTTATTAAGGGGAAATTTACAAAAGTAGTGGTTTGATATCACCTGAGGTTGTTGTTGTATTCTTGGGACATCTCCAGTTGTCTTCTACGGGTTGAGTACGTTGTTCTTGGTGTATCTACATCGGGTTGATTTTTAGTTTACTTGAAGCTCTCGAAGATAGGTTGTTTACTTGAAGTTCCACATGTTGTAATTTCACTTTTCTTAGTGCAGATTCTTGTAGTTCACATTTTCTTTATTTTAATTACAGTTATAGTTCTCACTTTGCAGTACTACAGTCTAGTAGTTAACTATGTTACACTTACATTTGATTTTGTTTTTAAGAGATGTGTTGGCTACCTTTTTCTATTTTATTTATATATTTTCTCACAAACTCTAGACACTACATTATTCACAATAACAAGATTTCACGCTGGATATGCTTCTAGAGAACTTACACATACGTATATGTGTACAACACCAAAACTCACGTCTACTCATTGCGACGTTCTACGGCCGAATGCGCGTACGGTTTAGGGGAGAGGGCTCAGTAAGCTAGTGCGTATTTACACACTAAGAAAATAGTTCGTACTTTTTCTATTATTATTTATTCATTAATTAGAAGATAAATACTTTATGTTTATTTTATTATGACTTAGGGATTTCTTTATTTCTCTAGTCGCATTTTTAATTATTTAAGTAATTATTATTATTATTCACTACTTAATACTTTTCTTGGCGTGTTGGTACTGGAAGGTTTCAAGTTGATTCAGGAATCTGGGTATAGGTAAGGGTGTATGATACTCTTACTTATTAAAATTAAAAAAAATTTTAATCTGTGAGATTTTTGATACATTTAAAATCGTCACATCCTCCTGCACTTAACTATGAAAAACGGGGGGTGTAATAATATAATTCTCATAAACAATTATATTTCATACTGAAATTTCTCTCTCTCAGCTTATTTCTATTCATCAATCGATTATCTTATACTTATGTCACATCTAAATTCTACTACATCTACTATACAAAATACACAAAACGTAAATCTACCTTATTTTAATTCTTATATCTACTACCGGTTTTTTCTTGAATTGCTCACTCGTTTTACGGAGTTATACTCATGAGTATTTTACTAATAATAATACCGTATTGTAAGAACAATAGAATTACTTTTAGTTTACAGCGCTAAAGATTATTTTTCTTTCTTTCTTTCTCTTCATCTTCATTATACTTGTCATCAGATTTCTCATGTATAATACCATTCTCGCAGGACATTAGCTAAGGTTGATCAGGCCTCGCTTGTATTCGTACGAGGGGGTTTTGAGTTTATAGTTACCTATAGTATAGGATGTTACACAATCTTATCCTATTTCGGTATAAGTCTATACAACATATTTTATTCTTAATACTTAGATAGTATTCTAGGTTTTCTATCTTTCTCGTAGTCTTCCTTCTGTATCTTGACACGAAAAACATTTTTTTATTTGAGACAAATGACTTCTGCGAACGTAATTTTCTGTATTGGGTTCATACAGAGCTACAGTAACGGGGGTGATGAACTTACGAATTTGGTAGGGGCCACACCATCGATAAGATAGTTTTGAAGTGATCCTATCAACTGCTTTACTCATAGGATGAGTTTTATACATGACTAAATCACCTATTTTATACTTTATTAGCTTATTATTATTCTCATGATACTTCCTTGATTTCTGTAAATTAGCTCTCAGATTTGCACGAGCTTCGTTCCATATTTTTCGTATGTTATTCCCATTCACGTCGCGGGGTAATAACTCATTGATTTTCCACTTTGTGGTTAAAGGATGGTTGGGTTTGTACTTGTACAGTAAATCAAATGGTGTTGATTTATGACCTTCGTGATACGCTGAATTGAATGCAAATTGTATCCACGAAATATTTTGAACCCAGGTTGTCTGGTCTTTAGCATGATAAGATATTAATGCTGATTTTAAGTTACGCAAGTATCTTTCTGCTATATTTCCTTGCGGTCTGTACTCGGTCACGGTAATATGATTTATACCTAATTTAAAACACATGTCATTAAATTCTTTTGATTTAAACTGGGGTCCATTGTCAGATATTAAGCTTAAAGGAGTGCCATAATCTTTAAATAGTTGTTCTTGTAGAATTTTAATTGTCGTAGATGCTAATGCACGACGCATAGGATACATCCACACGAATTTAGTGAATGAGTCTACACAAATTAACAGCATAGTATTTCCGGATTTAGAGCGGGGATAAGGTCCAGAATAGTCGATGTATATTTTCGAGAAGGGAGTAGTAGGTATTTCGGAGATTAATTTTCCGACTTGACTGGTTCTTGCTGGTTTGCTCAGCGCACAAATTTCGCATTCTTTCACGAACTTTTTTATTTCACTATTCATGTTTTCCCAGTGGTATTCCTTGCGAATACGATGTATCGTTTTCCTAATTCCCATATGAGCTCCAATTGTAGATGAATGATAGTACTCCATTAACATGGGTTTGATTATTTCCGGGGCGATTATTCTTAGTAATTTTCCGTTTGCCTTCTTAAAACAAAGTACTCTTTTACTCAAGATATATTTGTCAGATTTATTTCCTTTTTCTATTTGTTCGATTATTTTACACAATTTCGGATCTTGTTGTTGGTGATATGCTATATCCTTAAATGCAAGGGGAAAGTTAGTAATTAGTGTATTAACGATAGTGGTTTCAATATTGTCTTCTCCAGATCTTGTATTGGGTAGTTGGAACATGCGGGATAGAGTATCGGCCACTACATTTTGAGTTCCACGAATATGTTGCACTTTGAACTTGTAGCAATTTAATCTTAACACCCATCGTCCGATACGACCTAATTGCTTTGGGTGATTTAATAACCATGATAAAGCTTGATTATCGGTTTCTAGTAGAAATTCTTTGTGTTCCAAAAATGGTTTGAATTTATCAAAAGCAAATACTACGGCTAAACATTCCAGTTCATAGGCTGAGAACTTCCTTTCTTGCTCGGTCAGTGTCCGGGATGCATAACTGATCGGGAGTCTAGTATTATTTATTTCCTGGTATATTACGGCTCCTAATGCTACACTTGAACTATCGGTCTGTACGATAAATGGTTTACTGAAATCCGCTAACTGCAATACAGGTGGGGATATAATACTTTCTTTAAGTGTTTCAAACGCTTCTTGATGTTGAGTAGTCCACTCGAATTTCGTTCCTTTCTTTCTTAAGGCATTCAATGGGGCTGCTATATCTGCTAAGTGGGGTATATACTTATGAAAATAATTAATCATACCTAAAAATCTAGCTATACCTTTGACTTCTCTGGGAGGTGAAAATTCTCGGATTGCGCGTGTACGTTCGGGATCGATGGTAACCTTACCTTCGGCTGATACTATGTGACCTAAAAATGAGAATTGTTTCACTGCGAAATTAACTTTACTAGGGTTTACGGTCAGTCCGGCTTTCTTTAACCGGGATAATACTTCACGCAAGTGATCAATATGTTGATCCATTGACTCACTATATACTACTATATCGTCGAGATAATGATATACAAATTTAAATTTAACATCATGGAAAATTTTTTCTAACAGTCGGCTGCATACTGAACTTCCTTGTGATATACCGAATGGTACTCTCGTAAATTGATATAGATTAAATGGGACAGCAAAAGCAGTTAAATGTTTTGATTCCTCAGCTAGTGGAATTTGATGGAATGCTTGGTTAAGATCCATTATGGTGAAGATTTTCGCTTTTGTAAAATAGTGAAACGCACTGTGTATGTCTGGCAGTGGTATCGATTCAAATTCTATACTCTTATTTAGTTGTCTATAATCCACGACTAGTCTATGTTTGTCAGTTCCTTTTGGTACTAGGAATGCAGGCGATGAATATGGAGACGTTGATGGTTCAATGACGTGCTGATCAAGGAGTTTGTTAATGTGGTTTCTCATGATTTCCATCTTGGGCGGAGATAGTTTGTATGGGTGGAGTCGTATTACTTTGTTGTCACTAAGATTTATTTTATATTCAATTAAATGAGTTAATCCTAACTTGGGGGTGAGTACAGCAGAAAAATCTTTTATTAACTTTTGGATTCTTAGTCTCTCATTTCCTTTTAAATGACTTAGACTCGATTCATTAGGCTCTGAATGAATATTTGCGGTTTCACTAACAGTGTCGTTATTTAATTCGGAGTCGAACTGATATTTTTGAGTACGATCAAATCTGAAAAAATATTGTTTTGCATATATATCAAGGATTAAAGCAGTTTTTCTTATAAAATCCGCGCCTAATATTAAGTTCTGTCCTAACTCTTCAGCTACTAGTAGGGGAATGTACCAAGTAAAATTCTGAATTTTTAATTTCACCGTAATACTGTGAGATATCTTTAGGTTTTGTTTATTTGCGGTGGTACACTTTATGTTCACCATTTGGCTACGTTTAATCAGTTTATGATTAGCTAATAAGGTGGCTAACTGTTTACTAATTATACTACGGGTAGATCCTGAATCAATTAAACCAAGGGTTTTCGTTGCTCCAAGGTCTGTCTGTACATAGGGTAGTTGGCATATACTTGTTTTACATGCACCAATAGAGTTGCACTTCTCGATAAATTTTGTTAAATAAGGGTCTCTGCGTTTATTTTTACTCATCTTTATTTGACGCTTAGTATTGTTGTTACCTTTCCTTCTGGTGCTTCGGAAGACGTAGGATTTTCGGTCTTCCAGCTTCACACATTTTTTGATTGGTCGGTTTTCTGTAGATAACGCTTTTGTTTACATAACTTGCTAATATGTCCGGCCTTTCCACAGTTATAACATCTTTCCTCACTTACTTCGCTCGTAGGTTGTCGGGATTTTGGTTTAGAGTATGAAACATGGGGATAGTTTTGGGTTTTCTGTGTACTTACGAATCGCTTATCGCGGTAGTTTCAGGTATCATTTCCAATAGGTCTAGTTTGCAATGAATTTCTTTGTTGACTCTGGGACATAGAAACACTTCTATTCTGGTCAGAATACCAGACGTCGGACGAATGTATACAACATAGTTCTAGTTCCGTAAAAGTTGTAGGTGGCTTCACGAGTGCTAGTCGAGATCGCTCCTCGGGGGATAGTCTTACTATGATATTGTCTACTAACTGTTGTTCGCTCCATTTAACTTGTAACAATAAAGCAGATTCTCTTACTTCAGAAATATAATGAGCTAGTCTCTCGTATGTACCTTGTGCACGAAGTACTAAGTTTCGCTTCAATTCTTCGTAAATACCGGTGGGAATGAAATGTCTTATTAGTGTGGTATGAAGTTCTTCTACCGATTGATTATACCTTAGGGATTCTAACACTCTATCTTTTAATGGAGATCTACACTTAGGCAAAATAACTTGCAAAATCTGGTTATCTCTTAGTTGTTGCAGTTCCTTTAATTCTAAGATATGTTTGATAAAATTAAGGAGCTTTGTAATATTCAGTCCATCAGTGATTTGTATATTGGACAAAATACTTTCTACAGGGTGGGTTATTTTTCCATAGAGCTCGGGAGTTAAATTTATTTGGCTCATCATTCTAGGATTTTCCGCAGGTTGATTAGTCCGCGAATGAGAAGGTAATTCATAGGTATGGGTCATATTTTCTAGTTCATTAGGGAGTGACGTAACGTTTACTGCTTGAATATTTACTTGACTACCACTTAACCGTTCCTTGAATGGATCTATATTGGATTCCTGCAGAATCTGAATTTTTGCAGTACCGTTTGGTTGTTCTTGAGTCGGCGATTGGGTAGGTGAAATATTTAATTTCGTCATTGCTTCTTCGATTTCGTCTAATCTAAACAATTCGGATCGTCTACGTAATTCGCGTATTATCTCAGGTAATTGTTTTAATGCTTCCTCGGCGAATTTTTTTACATCAGGAGGGATATCTTTATCACCGGGCCAGGTCAACAGATTGGTGATACGACGGTATAGATGCTCAATTCTTTGGGTGGTGCGTAATATTACTGCGGGGGATTTTTCATCACGCAGGGTTTGTGCGTACGAAGTTAGTTCTGTATACTTACGATAACACGTTTCTTTTTCGCTATTGAAATCTAAAACACTCAAACGACTTAATAATGAAGGTTTGTCCGGTTTATTTTCGCGTAACGTCTTGCGAAGTTCCGCGACAGTTACATTAGAGTAGGGGAGACAATGCCATAATGCTTCATAGGTTAATTCGTCTTTCAACAAGAAATCGGGGTTAAATTGAGTCATTTTTGATAATAACCACTTTACACACGACGTATTACGAACGACAAATCTTATGTCACTTACTTTACTTCGTTTTCTCAATGTTTAAAAATAGATAACATTAATTCATTTAAACACATACACATATATCTTATTTCATATTAAGCTTTGGGATGTAATCTTATCTTAATTAATCAACATAACTGATTTCACAACAATTAAATTCTCAGTATTGACATATATAATTAATCAAAACAAAACGATAATACTATTTTAGTAGAGAGAAATTTCATATACGGAAAGTTCATTGATTTAACAAACAGCACAAAGAATCAGCTGTTTTGGGGTGTCGTCTAGTTGCATAGGGTGGTAATTCAGAACAATACAAAAACAGGAAAGAGCTTGTCTAACGTGGCTTTGTTTGCTTTAGGGAGGAGGGGTTATGAATGAGATAGGTTCTTACAAAGGGGAGAGTTTACATTCTTCAACACATATTTAACATGAACCAACTGGCTTGGAATTGACTTGTTTGGAATGGTTTCCCTACCAGCTATTACTTGCTTAACACGACAAACTCGCGATACTAATATTATTATATAATTAAATTTTTACTCATTTATTTATTTATTTTTATTTTTTATTTCTGAGTGAATAAATTTATGTTTGTCCTTTTTTATCGTTAACGACTTATAAACTTACACAACAACAATTACATAATTATGTTGCAATTTTCTGTACGTGACACTCTGTAAACAATTTTTTTTTTTTTTTACCAAGTAAATTACACAATTTTAAATTCAGCAGAGTGGCGCAATTTTGTTTAGGGGAGAGGGGTTAGTAAGCTAGTGCGTATTTACACACTAAGAAAATAGTTCGTACTTTTTCTATTATTATTTATTCATTAATTAGAAGATAAATACTTTATGTTTATTTTATTATGACTTAGGGATTTCTTTATTTCTCTAGTCGCATTTTTAATTATTTAAGTAATTATTATTATTATTCACTACTTAATACTTTTCTTGGCGTGTTGGTACTGGAAGGTTTCAAGTTGATTCAGGAATCTGGGTATAGGTAAGGGTGTATGATACTCTTACTTATTAAAATTTAAAAAAATTTTAATCTGTGAGATTTTTGATACATTTAAAATCGTCACAATACCTTCATAAAAAGTATGACAAATTGATGAATCAACAGGCAATATTTGAAAATGATCAATTGTTTCAATACATATCTGGCTTGGTTTCACCCAATAATGATGGCAGTGGAAAGTTCAAAATGAAGTACAGTGAGAGGTAGTAGACACAGTTAACAGCAATTATACATTTACAGAATAACATCATAACAGGAACATTGCAGTATACGAACTGAGGATGAAATTGTAATATTTCGAAAAGGCCTTATTCGTTGATTTGAAAATGGAATTTTACTGATTTTGGTGGTGTGTATATAATAACATTACAGGATTCTTTGCTTGCACCAAAACTTCAGAACAGTGGCATCGGATCTGGAACATTTTATGACAGAATTCCAATGCAATCGCCCTATGATACCATTTCTGTATTCTGCATTGTGTGGGGCTCTGAGGATTATCATGGACAGATTTGTCAAGAAGGAAGTATTGGAGGAAGCCAGCAATCCTTGCATCAACGTAGCTCAAAATGAAAATCTGTTACCAGTGAAACACGTGAAGGTGGGATATGCCACGATGGCAGAGCTGAAGAAGGTAAAGAAAGTGAAGGAATTGGATGTGATGACATTCAAAAGAGATTGTAGAGAGTGTCTCGTAAAAATCTGTCAGAAACTGGTGACTCGCTCGTCTCTTTCGTATAAATTTACAAAAGCTGTCCCCTGCTTTGACCCGCAATTAGTTAGTTCATCAAAATCATTGGCAGAGAGCAGATTACAAACCTTGCTCTCCATTTTAGTGGAAAATAAATGGATCGATGGTCCTACTGCTGATCAAGCTGCGAGAGAATTCTCAAACTTTGTGTCCCAGTGTGCCGTTCTAAAATAGATCCGTCTCATAGATCTGTCTCTTCTAAAATGCAAGTCCCGTCTCACTGGATCCAGCGCATTTTTGGCTTCTCTAGGCTTTGGTCTAGTTTTAATTATCTTGTGGCCCCTCTTTAGAAAAAAAAAATTTTTTTCAAAAAAAAAATAATTTTTTTTACCGAAATAAGCTATTTCAGTTAAAGCGGGGTTACACCAGCCCAGTGCCTCTGATAGACTAAAATCATTCGATAGATTGTCAGATCGTGCAGACCACTTTTGGAGAGATTTTTTTGGAAGGTCCAGTCCAGAATTGAGGATTCTAAAAGTCATGAAAATGGTTCTTGTCATTTCCCATGGTAATTCCAGTTTAGAACGAGGTTTCTCTGTTAATAAGGAAGATCTTAGTGATAACATGGCCAACGAGACCCTGGTAGCAAGGCGATTGGTGTATGACTCTGTGAACACAATAGTGGGCCCCAATGTACAGGACCTCATGATCGATAAGAGTTTGATACATTCCACGAAAAATGCAAGAAGTCGCTATATGGAAGAAATTTCCAGAAAGAAAGCCGAAGACAAGGAAAGGCAGCTAAAGCTCAAAAAGAAAAGGCAGGTTGAACTGCAGATCATGGGGTTGGAAGCCAAGAGAGCAAAACTTAGGGAAGAAAAGGATAAGGAGCTGGAACTGCTTGAAGAAAACATCAAGAAGTTGGCTGAAGAATCGAACAAGTAAATGGAAGCATACTTCTGTTGCAATTTTACATAGTGTAAATAAGTGCTTGGTGTTTAATTAATACAAACATTGTGTTATTGTTATTTCTATTTTTTGAGGCACAGTGCTGCGTGGTGCGTGCAATTTAAAGAAATTTGAAAACTTTAAAAACACTGTTCTTGAATTATTAAGGCATGGGGAAGGTGATGATAAGAATTTATTTCAGCCAAATGGCCATAAGCTTACGTACACAAATATGTTTGATTTGATCTAACATTCTCTATACTCAATCAGTGATTTACTTCTTTCACGGCACATGCTAAAATAAAAACGATCGCATAAAGTCCGGTACAAAACATATACACACTGGTACTTCGTTCATAGAATCCTTTTGTACGCTTGCCTTGTGATGGAAGCCATGTACAGCCAATCTGGTGAGAGAGCTGAGCTTACAATTATTTGGTCCTGTCCAGTTGCAATCTAGCGTAGCATCTGTGGAATGAAGTCTGAGTAAATCATCTCTTGCTTCTCTGGATTTGAGTAGTTCCTGTTCTGGATGGGTAGATGGGGAAGATGTATGTATCATTTTATTTTTTTAATAGCTTTTAATGTTGTCAATCGATCTTCATCTATTATTGTTCATCTTCAAGGCAAATAACCGGTATTAATAAATATTCATGCCTTCTCATAAAATCACTTACATATACTCCCGGCCACAGGCCACTTGTTCATGTTATTTTTGTCATTCTGAAAAATATGATTGTGAGAAATTGCCATGACATTAGTGAAAGGCCCCTCTCATATGAATACATATTTTAAAATAAATGCAGTTTTGAGTGTTGATTCCTCTTGTAGCATATTATGATGAGTGAAATGGAACACATTGGCACAGTTTGACCTTTGGTGGGAAAAAATTTAAAATGATTTTAAGCGAAGCCCTGAATATCCATAAATACGGTACCTAAATAACCTACTCTGCTCTGTTTTCAAATCTTCCATTCGTCTTTTCTTGGAACACTTTACTGCACAATGTAGCGGTCAATAGCTGTAACAAAAGCTGAAAATGTTGAGCTTTTTTTCTTTAATCCATCTTTTACAGGGTGCACTCAGTTTTGTGACGTTCTCCATGGTTATAAATAGGAGGGATTTGGGGGGGAATTTGTCCTTAGCGTACTGACGCAGAATTTGCCTGGTGTTGAAAACAGAAAACCATCTTCGGGTTGGCCGAGGCAGGATTCGAACCTGCTACAACCTGCACGCTACAAGTCACACCTTAGCGCACTGAGCTAAATGTGTTCGGTGCAGTTGACCGTTAGTTGCTCACAACTACAATGTGGCTGATCGTGTGGTCATCAGTAGTCCACTCAAGTTCTTTGTTTTGTAAATGCGTTGTATTTTGGTCATTTATTGTTACTCAGGGAATTTTCTTACTTATCCTGGAAAAATCAGGGAATATTTAGGGAATTCTTTTATGATGAGTTGGTAGACACCCTGCTGTCTAATACAAAGCACGTGACTCCCCTTGCCCAGTAACAACATATAGTTAAAGTATATTATGTCTGTGTGAGATTCCTCTCCTCTCTCTGAGGTGAGATTTGATTCTCTCATATCGTCTATTTGTAAATATCTCTCATGTATTTAAATTTTACTTAACTTAAAGATAGTAAAATAGAGTGTTTAGTATAAGTAGAATAAGTAGTGTATAAGATTTAGCATCTTAAGAGCATGTCTCATTTCAATCCAGATTTATTGTTAAAAGATGAATTATGCTATGAAGCACTTTTGCGCGGACTACCTTACGCGAACGTAACGGTCGCGGAACTAAGCAAAAAGTTACGCGAAAGCAGGCAAGATACACCCGCACAGTTAAGTCGATTAAGCGAAATAGATCTTGATAGGAAAGAGAAACATGTTATGCGAAGTATAGGGAACTGACCTCAATATCACAATCCCTGCACGATGAGAAGTCACCCGCTATAATTTTACGTACCACCCAGAGAATAGAGCATTTAACCCGTCAGATAAATAATTTATTAAACTGGCCCGGAGCTACGGTAATTCCCCCAGATGTGCAAAAATTTGCTGACGAAGCATTACAGCAATTACCCACAATAATAAGAGAATTACGTAGAAAGTCTGACTCATTTAAAATGGAGGAAATTTAAGAAGCTCTGACTAAATTATATACCTCCCCATTTCAATCACCTACCCGAGAACAGCGACCCACTACCGTGAGTTTCGAATCCCCCCAGGTATCGAGAATAGAACCAAGTAATGATCAGTTGCTGAATAGAAACGTGAATACCCTACCGATAGCTGAAGCATCACTTCCCAATGCCCACCACAGTCTCACCAATAATTATGCGTTACCACCCTCAGCGCTGACAAATCAAGTATCGGGACCTCCTAGAATAACATCTCACGTAAACTTTAGTACGGACCTCTACGGAAAGATAACTCACCCTGTAAAAAAAATTTTATCAGAAATCCTATACACCGATGGATTGAGTATCACCAAACTATTAGCTTTCATAAAATATCTGTTACAAATAAAAGACTTACAGCAACTAAACGATTGCCAAATATTGCAAGTCCTTCTGCCCAAATGTAGACCACCATTACAGGACCATGTACAGGAGTCATTAAGTTCACAACATCCAGTAGAACTCCATAAAACTCTGATAAGACATTTTATTCCAACGGGAATTTACGAAGAACTGAAACGAAACACAGTACTTCTAGTACAAGGAGCTCACGAGAGACTCGCCCACAATATCTCTTGAAATAAGAGATTCTTCATTATTACTGAAAGTAAACTGGAGCGAACAGCAGTTAGGAGTAACAATCTTGGTAGGATTATCCCCGGAAGAGAGATCTCGGTTAGCACTTATCAATAGACCCAACACGTTCGCAGAATTAGAACAATGCTGTATCCACTCATCCAACGTATGGTATTCGGCTCAGAACCGACGTGCGTTACTTCCCCAGACACAACGTAGAAATGAAACACAACCCCTGGTATCAGATACAAGAACACACCATGATACGCGACTATTTCGAATTCCTGAAACTTCAGACTACCAAACAAAATCGAACCATCAACTGAAACCTCAACAGAATACGAGTGATACCGTGAGTGGAGAAAGAAGATGTTATAACTGCTGGAAATTAGGACACATCAGTAGATACTGTAAACAGAAACAGCACTACCAAAAACCCTCTTATTCAAAAAACATGTAAGGCAGGGAGATCCGAAATCCTGTGTCTTCCGCAGCATCGTGAAAATAGGCAAAACCGGGGAGTACAAAAAAAAAAATTAGACTCCTACGTAGAGAAATTTATCAATAAATGCAACTCAATTACTACATGCAAGTCCAGTATGTGTCAATTACCATACATACAAGTAGACCTTGGCGTTTCTACCACACTAGGATTAATTGATTCTGGATCGACACGGAGCTTAATCAGCCAACAGCTAGCCGATACTTTAGCTAAACACAACCTTGTTAAACGTAGTCAACGGGTGAACATAAAATGCGTAACCGCTAACAAACAAAACTTAATCATAAAACTCAGCGTTACGATTAAACTAAAAATTAAAAATTTAACATGGTATTTTCCAGTGTTAGTATCTGACGAATTAGGACCAAACTTAATATTAGGAGCGGACTTTATCAGTAAAACAGGTATAATTCTTGACATGTACGATAAGCAGTACGGTATTATTTTAGATTCGACCGTACTCAAAAATATAATTTTGATTCTGAAATAAATAACAGTGGAGATATGGAAACTTCTGCAACGCACCTAGAACACCACGAGTCTGTATTAGATCATTTAGAAAGTAAAGATAAACTGAAAATACAAAAACTAATAAAAGAATTTTCCACCGTCCTCACCCCAAAGTTAGGATTAACGAATCTTATAGAGTACAAGATCAACCTGAGTGACAACAAAGTAATATGACTGCACCCATACAAATTATCTCCACCAAAAATGGAAATAATGAGAAATCAAATCAATAAATTGTTAGAACAACAAGTCATAGAACCTTCCACTTCACCGTATTCATCACCTGCGTTTTTAGTACCTAAAGGCACTGATAAACATAGATTAGTTGTGGACTACAGACAATTAAATAAAAGGATAGAATTCGAGTCCATACCACTCCCCGACATCCACAGCGCCTTCCATTACTTTACAAAGCTAAAGTTTTCACCATAATGGACCTCAATCAAGCATTTCATCAAATAACGCTATCGGAAGAATCCAAACACCTAACCGCCTTCGCCGTCCCATTCAATCTGTACCAATTTACTAGAGAACCCTTTGGAATATCCCAAGAAAGTTCTGTATGTAGCCGATTGTTAGAGAAAATATTTCACAACGTAAAATTTAAATTTGTATATCACTACCTAGATGACATAGTAATCTACAGCGAATCTATGGATCAACAGCTTCATCATTTACGTGAAGTATTATCACGATTAAAGAAAGCCGGATTAACAGTAAACCCGAGTAAAGTAAATTTTGCTGTTAAACAATTTTCATTTTTAGGTCACATAGTATCGGCCGACGGAAAGGTAAGCATAGGCCCAGAACGCACCCGTGCTATCAGAGAATTTTTACCACCACGGGATACGAAAGGAATAGCCCAATTTTTGGGAATGATAAATTACTTCCACAAGTATATCCCTCACCTAGCTGATATAGCAGCACCATTGAACGCGTTAAGGAAAAAAGTAGCAAAATTTGAATGGACCCCACAACACCAATCTGCATTTGAAACACTGAAAGAAAGCATAATATCACCCCCAGTATTACAATTAGCTGATTTCACTAAACCATTTTGTAGTACAGACTGACAGTTCAAGTGTAGCACTAGGAGCAGTAATATATCAGGAAGTAGATAATTCTAGATTACCGATCAGTTATGCCTCGCGAACTCTAACCGACCAGGAAAAGAAATTCTCCGCATATGAATTAGAATGTTTAGCCGTAGTATTCGCATTTGAGAAATTCAAACCCTTTTTAGAACATAAAGAATTTCTGTTAGAAACTGATAATCAAGCCTTATCTTGGTTATTAAATCACCCTAAACAGTTAGGTCGTATCGGAAGATGGGTATTGAGATTAAATTGTTACAAGTTTAAGGTACAACACATTCGTGGCACCCAAAATGTAGTTGCCGATACACTGTCCCATATGTTCCAGCCTCCTAATAAAATATCCGAAAATAAGGAAAGTGGTGAAACATCGATAATCAATACGCTAATTACTGAATTCCCACTGGCATTTACTGATATAGCTCAGTATCAACAACAAGATCTGTATTTAAATAAAATAATAGAACAGATAGATAAAGGAAATAATTCAGAGAAATATATATTGAGTAAGAGAGTATTATGTTATACAGTAGCCAATGGAAAGTTCTTGAGAATAATTGCCCCGGATATTATTAAACCAATGCTTATGGAATACTACCACTCATCCACCATTGGAGCACATATGGGAATAAATAAAACTATACATCGTATTCGAAAAGAATATCATTGGGAAAATATGAACAGCGAGATAGCTAAATTCATAAAACAGTGTAAGTTGTGTGCACTGAGCAAGCCAGCGAGAAACAGCCACATAGGTAAATTAATCTCGGAGACTCTCACGACACCCTTTTCAAAAATTTACTTAGACTTTTCTGGCCCCTACCCACGTTCAAAATCAGGTAATACCATGCTACTCATTTGTGTAGACTCATTTACCAAATTCGTCTGAATGTATCCCATGCGACGAGCGTTAGCATCTACCACAGTGAAGATTTTGCAAGATAGATTATTTAAAGACTTCGGTACACCAGTACATCTGTAACTTTATTTAATTTTATTAATGAATTAAATTGCAACTTCCACTTACCTTTTGATTCTTGATCTGGCCTGATCTCTAAGTGTGGACGAACCCCGTTCGTACGGCGAACTTAACAGTACAGCAAATGAAATAAGGTGTTTGAAATGATTTTATTTAACAAAGTATATCATTTAGCAGATAATATTTTATTTTGCGATTATTAAACATCTCTTCATCCCACTACCTTCCATGTATAAAATATAAAAAAATATTAATCTCTCCACATGATTTTTAACTTTTGAAGTACATTGTTATAAATTTTTAACATGATAGACATCTTACGTAAGAACAAAATTTACTTACAGTTTAGGAAGATGACCCAGTTTGCCCATTCATTCCATTCACACAAAATTTTACATACCCATAATTTTAGAGCGCTCGTTGAATTAGTAAAATTAATTAAATAGGGAAATAGCTCGTTGATTGCCTAAATCTTGGCGCCTCTGATAACCACGCGCCGCACTACAGATTTGTTCGAAAGTTTTTTTTTTACATTTTTCACTTTCCGGTCTCCACGGTATACACTTCGCGCTGATGGGCTGCTCTAATTTACGTTTTTATACACTTTGTGGACATTTTGTCAACTTTCTATAGTTCGCGAACTTTGTAGGAGGTCCCGGCCGGGAGAAGTTCTTTCGTCGACTGATGAAACGGCGGGTAATTAAATCCTCACCTCGTCTGACTGTTTCCGGGCACATACACGGCCACTGCGATTACACAGCCTTTTCGTTACCGTTTAGGTAGCATGGTTTTGCATTGGGCACTGGCGTCGACGATGCTGACTGGCGAAAATATTGAGGCTGTGGAAGGCGTGGCCTCTAAGAGTATCCATCAGCAACGAACCGCATGGAACAAAGTTTTCGTCTCTCGCCATTTTTCGTGGCGTCCCTTTGGAGTCTGATGTGCATCTTTACGCGCGCATGGTCATGTTGCGCGTCTTTGTACGTGCCTCAATGCTTAATTACCGCCGTGTGTTTAGACTAGGCATCGCATTCCATTGCCAACTCACCGTTCACAATCTCACTTCATTGTTCCTTGGACGACAATTTTACTTCACATAGGGACTGACCGTGCAGAGGGAAAATATAATATTATAATTTTTTAATAAAATGAAAACCCTTCCCTTTAGCCCCGTTACACATCTAGTGTCAGATAACGGACCCCAGTTTAAGTCCAAAGAATTCAAGGACATGTGTTTCAGACTAGGCATAGACCACATTACCATTACAGAGTATCGTCCACAAGGTAATATAGCTGAAAGGTATTTGCGAAACCTAAAATTCGCTTTAATAGCCTACCATGCAAACGACCAAACATCTTGGGACCAGAACCTATCCTGGATACAATTTGCCTTCAACTCAGCATATCATGAAGGACATAAATCGACACCCTTTGATTTGTTGTATAAATATAAACCGAATCACCCATTATCCACAAAGTGGAAAATACATGAATTGCTATCCCGCGAAATCAGTGGTAAAAATATAAAAAAGGTATGGAACGAAGCTCGCGCTAACTTAAGAGTGAGCTTGAGAAAATTGCGAAAATATTACGAGCGGGATAGTAAAGAAATAAAGTATCAAGTCGGAGACTTAGTGATGTATAAAACTCACCCGACGAGTAGTGCAGTTGATAAGACCACCTCCAAACTATCTTACCGATGGTGTGGCCCTTACAAGATTTACAAATACTTAACTCCCGTAACCGTAGCACTGTTTGAACCCACTACGGATAATTATGTACGTAGAAGTCATGTTTCCCAGATAAAATATTATCACGGAAATAAACATGCTAGTGAGCAAGAAAAGAAACGAAGTAGAAAAGGATAGACGTATTAAGACGTATATTTGCTATATTGTAATTGAGTCACTACTTAATTACCAAATCGTATAAATAGGAATGAGGCCTGATCAACCTTAGATCCTGTTCAGCGAGAAAGAATAAGCAAAGTGAGAGAGAAGTCAGCTGACACAAAATATAAGTAATGTTACTTTACCAGTACTTTAATCACCTTACTGTACTTATATGTCCTATACTATACCATACTATACGACACACACACCCTACTAATCAAAGTACTAAAAGGAATACTAAAATAAAAGTACTAAAATAAAATGATTCGTCAACCACGATTCAACGAAACCCTTGGAAGAGAAAAGGAAATACAGTAAGGATGTGAAACACATTCTGTGAAGAGTAACTCCGTGAAAAGAGTAACAAAAAGCTAAACAAAAAAACCAGTAGTAGTATTAAGTAGTAGAATTAAGATGAATTTTGTGTATTCTATGTATTTTATGAACTTTGAGTTTTATGTATTTTAAGTATTAATTAATATGGTATTGTATCTCTTGCTAATAGTAAATTGAGAGTGATTCATGTACCTCATGAGGAAATTGCTTAAAGAGAGAAAGGAATTTCACATGGAAAATCCGAGCTAATTCCCAGTGCAATTCTGATCTATTTCCCCATTGAAAACACATCGGTCCCTGACCCTGTGTCTCCTTTAAGTGGAGGAGTATGTGATGATTTAATATGCCTAAATCCCACAATAAAATTAAATAAAAAATTATAATACTAAAATAATTTAATAAGGTACAAAAGAAGCCTTTCTCTATGCCCCAAACCGGTAGTAACATGCCGATTTGCCGATGTATTAGTTAATAAAATTAGATTTAAGAAACTCAATAAATCCATAACGACCTCGCGTTACATAAAAGAATAATAAAAGTATAGAGTGATGTAATTAAATTGTAAGCAAATTAGAAGAAAATAATTAATAATAATTAAGAACTACTTTTCACGCTGAGAAACTACCCGCGCGCGGACAGCCCCATTACCCCTATAGTTAGTTAGTCCAGTTGAATCAGAGACTCCCCTGGTGATACAGCATACAGCACATTATGTAGACCGCTAGAAAATATTAAACATGTAGACTAAGTAAAACTTACGTAATTACCAGATGATTTGAATGCTGTGAATGACTTGAGTGTGCGACGATGACATCTCTATAAATAAATAACATCACCTAAATGTGATGTTAAACTTCTAGAATGTAACTGTTAACCATAAGCAATATGTGCGGTACAACAATGTGAACACTAGTGAAAGTTACCACGAAGAAACAGACCACAAGAATCTACAGAAGAGACAGACTACTCATCTTTAAGAATGACACCAAACTTCATCAACACACGATAGACAGAAGATCTCCCAGACACCCTGCACGACAGATAGAAGCCCCGATTCGCCGAGGATATGTTACACACAGGTGACATGGAAGTTCTACTTCTGTGGTTCAGAACTTAAGTTTAACTAATATATGAAAGACACTTAAATAACAACATAAGAGTAAAGTAAATCACAAAAGACTGACCTAATTAGCATAAAATTGTAATTTCATGATAAGTAATAAGATGTGTTAAGTTTAATGAGTATAACACGCTAAAGTTAAATAAGCCCATTCTTCAGATGGCACAAAGTAAAGATTATTATTTTTAATATCATATACAGGAACACACAACTCGGATCCGAGGACAGTACAAGCTATGTTCACCCATGACTTACACTAATTACAATTGTACAAAATGCGCAAATATTTTAATCATTAGTATACACATTACTAATTTTCTTCTATGATGCTAAAACAGTATGTAATAAAGAGATGTCATGGTCCAAAAAGGTGAGTGAATAAATCTACAAACCCCAGTCAAAAATTCCTCAATTCACAGGATCCTATTTAGTGTTTTTTATATTTCAGATAGTTATGAGTTTGTGAATATTATGGCAGCCTGTTTAATTGACCTGAGCCAATTAACCAGGTTCCCGATATTATAATGTCGTCCCGACGTTATAATATCTTCAAATTATAACATCTTCTCCTGTGTTATAACTTAGGGAACCCGCAATAATTGGTTCTGCCAATTATTGAGGCTGCCTTACTTGTGACGAGCTGAAAATTAATCAGAACAACAAACAATAAATATACAAGGATTCAGGGAAGGGGAGACTGTTGATTTATGCACTCAGTATAGTATGTACTCCTGATGACATCTCTTTATTACATATTGTATTATTTTCTCTACTTAAAATTCTCGACACATATGCTTCAATAGCTTACAGTTTACATGATGATTATATTTTATTCTTTACAAGGCCCCTTAAAATAAGATGTACATGAATTTAATTAATTCTCCGGATCCGGGATTTCCTCTAATACGTTAAGAATGGTTACCTCGCCATATAAAGCTTTCAAAATTTTGCCATTTGAAGAATGGTCTTTATTAATCTTTTAAACAATAAGGCTTTACAGTTTAGAGCTATAACTCTTTTACTAGGGATAAGTATACAAGTTATGAGTATACAATTACTTAAAACGTCTTAATGTGGTTAAATTAATTGTCTTTTGTTGAATATAATATTTAATATTTCATAAGCACGGAAGGCTTGCCTCCGTGTCACCTTTTTGGATGT
Organism: Magicicada septendecula; assembly: GCA_034769895.1. Taxonomy (NCBI): domain Eukaryota; kingdom Metazoa; phylum Arthropoda; class Insecta; order Hemiptera; family Cicadidae; genus Magicicada; species Magicicada septendecula. The sequence goes on from CM068376.1 coordinate 342,219,158, forward strand.
CTTCCAGCTCTGCGTTATTCCAGTCGTAGGTCCTCGGTTGCAGCATGTTTGAAGTAGGTCAGGTATCTCTCATTATCTTCGTATCCGGGAATGGTGTAGTCCTGAAGTCTTTTAGATCATGATGTCTCCTGGTTCTCAGCCCTTGGCTAACTGATAGTAATAGCTCGTTGATCTGAATGATTAACACAAAGTTTCATTCACCTGTATCCACTTCACATGATAGTTTGATTGTAGCACTTCACTTCATGGGATTACCACAGTTTTAATTACATAAGTATTATATTTTAAGATTTTTGAAGAGATGTCACCGGCGCTAAATTTTAGTTATTCATTCTCACTCGTTTACACCATATTTATATGAGTCGCGGTTCAACTACATTAACGCAACACATTGTTTAATAGTAAAAAGAATGCGCCAGTGTCTTAACTGACGGATTAATTACATTTTGTAATAAACTAATTTTAACGTTGCACATATCGGCAGTACACAGCTTACTGTTTGACCGCTCAATAGCAAGTGGGCGAAAATAGTTAGGGGTGAGAGTAGTAATCTCGCGACAGTTCAACTCAACATAAAAATAGTTCCAAGTTTCTTTTTTATTTAAAGGACTAAAATTAGATTAAATAATTAAGTAGAGAGATTCTTAGTTACAATTGCTATCAAAGTACATTATAGTGATCTAGTTTAATTATTTAAAAAATAATCAATTTACAATTATTTTTAGTTAGTTAAGGGGTCGGAAAACAAGTTGATTCTGGTTAACGCCTGTTTCTGCAGGATTAATTAACAAGCTTTACCCTTTCTGTACACTCGTATTCCTTTTAATATATTATTAGACTTTCATTTAAATATTATTATTATTTAATGATTACAATAAGCTTTAGGTAAAAAAAGGTGAGATTTTATTAAACACTTAAAATTTATCAACCTATACATTATCAACTTAATTAATTAATTTATTTTTATTAATAAAATCGTCACATACTCCGCCTCTTAACAAACACAGACTCCTGACAAGTTGGTTAGCAATGTACCGGGAGTATGCTTGGGGAGTACCGTGTGAAATTTCTATTATTAGTATTATTTATTATTAGTACACGGTTTTTTTTTTTTTTTTTTTTATTTCATTTAAATGATCTTGTCCTCATTTAAATGTTCTCCTTCATGAAATTCCCTTTATCTCACTTCTTACAATGCTAACTTATAATACTAATTTCCCTAATTACTCGTAACTCACAATATCGTGGCCCGACTGACATCAGCTTACTCTAACTCTACAAGTTAGCTTTCAGCATTCATAAATGATCTCTTGGCACCTTTCTGCCTCATCATTACAACTTTCAGTCGGCGCCGTTGTGACTTGTTACTTTACATGTATATAATTCTTTCTTGATTATATACCCTAGACTTACTACTAAAATAATCTAAAGAGGATCCCATACTCCACTCTAGATTATAGTTACTTGAGAGAAGCGGAATCTCACGAGGGTAATTCTTATTATCTCTTTAACAATAACTAAACAAACTATGCGGAAGGGAGACACTTTACACAACGCATTGTATTTCACGCGCGGTGGTATTCATTGTTTAGGGAGGCAACGGTTTATCACAATAGGGAGAGTGCGTGGCTGCTTACTACAATATTGTACTGAACACGCTTTATTTCCACTGACTGGCCACCACTGTGGTGTCTACACTATTCAACTATACTTCTTTTATTATTATTCGCTTTCTCTTAATTACTGCTACACGTTACATAAATTTAGTTTACTCAAGATTTATTTAGCCTTATTATTATTCACTTATTATTACCTTGGGGTTTTGACAACTTACGTAGAATTATTTCCTATACACTTTAGTACATGGTAAACATTTATTAACAGTTATTATTAAACATTAGCATTAGTTTTTATTTAAACGATCAGCTGTTACGCTGGAATGTAGGTCAGACTAGTTTTAAACAATGGCATTGTTTTGCTTACAAAGGGGGACTCAACTAGAGGGTGAATGCATTGTCTAACTCAACTTGGGGTAGGGTGACAAGGACAGTTTTACACACACAGGCGAGAACAGGAAATTTACAGGTCTGATTTTGTTTACAAAACGACATGTTGATGAATGAACTTTTTGACAAGCACGTACCTGCTGTTATATCGTATTCTTGGGGCGTTTTTAGTTAACATTATGTTCTTTCCTATATCTAAATAATATTTAAATTACTTATTTATTACACTATTATAATAACTATTATCGTTTAATTTTTATTTAATATTTTAGACACATTTTAAAGTACATGAGTGAATAAATCAACAGCTTAAGTGTATGGGTTTATCGGGACACAATTACTTCTTAAATAACACAAGTCACAAAATTTTTTACAAAGGAGTCGCAAAATTTAAGCAAATTAGCAGAGTGGCGCAATTTATTTGCGTCACGATGCTTACAATTATTCTTAATTAGACAACAGCACAATACACAATTAATTATTATTTACACCATAGCACATTTATAATTAATTAGCAGAGTGGCGCAATTTATAACATCTTCTCCTGTGTTATAACTTAGGGAACCCGCAATAATTGGTTCTGCCAATTATTGAGGCTGCCTTACTTGTGACGAGCTGAAAATTAATCAGAACAACAAACAATAAATATACAAGGATTCAGGGAAGGGGAGACTGTTGATTTATGCACTCAGTATAGTATGTACTCCTGATGACATCTCTTTATTACATATTGTATTATTTTCTCTACTTAAAATTCTCGACACATATGCTTCAATAGCTTACAGTTTACATGATGATTATATTTTATTCTTTACAAGGCCCCTTAAAATAAGATGTACATGAATTTAATTAATTCTCCGGATCCGGGATTTCCTCTAATACATTAAGAATGGTTACCTCGCCATATAAAGCTTTCAAAATTTTGCCATTTGAAGAATGGTCTTTATTAATCTTTTAAACAATAAGGCTTTACAGTTTAGAGCTATAACTCTTTTACTAGGGATAAGTATACAAGTTGTGAGTATACAATTACTGTTATACAATTACTTAAAACGTCTTAATGTGGTTAAATTAATTGTCTTTTGTTGAATATAATATTTAATATTTCATAAGCACGGAAGGCTTGCCTCCGTGTCACCTTTTTGGATGTCTTCCAGCTCTGCGTTATTCCAGTCGTAGGTCCTCGGTTGCAGCATGTTTGAAGTAGGTCAGGTATCTCTCATTATCTTCGTATCCGGGAATGGTGTAGTCCTGAAGTCTTTTAGATCATGATGTCTCCTGGTTCTCAGCCCTTGGCTAACTGATAGTAATAGCTCGTTGATCTGAATGATTAACACAAAGTTTCATTCACCTGTATCCACTTCACATGATAGTTTGATTGTAGCACTTCACTTCATGGGATTACCACAGTTTTAATTACATAAGTATTATATTTTAAGATTTTTGAAGAGATGTCACCGGCGCTAAATTTTAGTTATTCATTCTCACTCGTTTACACCATATTTATATGAGTCGCGGTTCAACTACATTAACGCAACACATTGTTTAATAGTAAAAAGAATGCGCCAGTGTCTTAACTGACGGATTAATTACATTTTGTAATAAACTAATTTTAACGTTGCACATATCGGCAGTACACAGCTTACTGTTTGACCGCTCAATAGCAAGTGGGCGAAAATAGTTAGGGGTGAGAGTAGTAATCTCGCGACAGTTCAACTCAACATAAAAATAGTTCCAAGTTTCTTTTTTATTTAAAGGACTAAAATTAGATTAAATAATTAAGTAGAGAGATTCTTAGTTACAATTGCTATCAAAGTACATTATAGTGATCTAGTTTAATTATTTAAAAAATAATCAATTTACAATTATGTTTAGTTAGTTAAGGGGTCGGAAAACAAGTTGATTCTGGTTAACGCCTGTTTCTGCAGGATTAATTAACAAGCTTTACCCTTTCTGTACACTCATATTCCTTTTAATATATTATTAGACTTTCATTTAAATATTATTATTATTTAATGATTACAATAAGCTTTAGGTAAAAAAAGGTGAGATTTTATTAAACACTTAAAATTTATCAACCTATACATTATCAACTTAATTAATTAATTTATTTTTATTAATAAAATCGTCACAAAATAGTGCACTCAACCTGGCCATTGGTTTTAGTTAAATGTGTTGTCGCTAGAGTGGCTGTGTTGTGCTGATGCCACTGAAAGTTTAATACAATGGTATAAGGAGATAAAAGATGCACTATTTGAAATCTCAGCTCAGAGGACAATGAAGATTCAGTAAAATCCTGTTGCACTGCTCTAAGTTTGCATAAAAAAATGTTCAACTTGGAAACAGGGGTTTACACATCATTTTGGGGGAAGTTAACAAGACTAATGTAACTCTTAGAACAACAGACTAGACATAAATACAGCCATCGCAGTACTCCCATGATTGAAAACCTTTATAGAAACTAAACGGGAAAGCTTTGAGATGAAGGGGGCAGAATTATCTCGTTGTACTGAATATGCAACAAAGACAGTGCGAGCACAAAACAAATGTGCATTTGGCACCTCCATATACTAGCAGGCACCAGAAACTGGACTGACACCCTCAGAAATGTTTCGAAGCCAGAGTTTCTTTCCCATTATAGACCAATTTGTGTCGTCATAGAAAGCATACATATAGAAGCATACAAATTAGTTAATACTCGTTTTCGGTTTCTTAGTAAATTAGACAGCATTACTTTCAATGAAGAGATCATGACAGCAGCTCAAAATTTAGTAGAAGCATATGGCAATGATTTGGACAACAACCTGGGAAATTAACTAATTAATTTCAAGTCTTTTTGCAACGAGTACATTGAAGAAGATGAAAAGGAGAAAACTGTCATACCCACAAGCGGTGGATGTACTAGAAAACAATGCCACAACTCCTTCTAGAAAATAATGTCAAGGAATGTTTTCCTAACATGGAAATGCCACTTAAAATGTATTTGTCAATGATGGTTAACAGTAGTGGTGAAATATCATTTTCGAATTTGAAACTTATTAAAAATAGGCTCTGGACAACCATGTCAGAAGAGAGTTTGAACTTTTCATCTTTTAAGAGCAAAGAGAGTGATATTTTGAAACAGTTATCTTATGAAATTGTCATAAGTAAAATTGTTAATATTAAGTGTAGGCAAGTGCCAATAAATCAAACCAAATCCTAACAAAAGTAGTATACTACAATCTTTTTATGATACAGAAAAATTATGATTTACTTACAGATTTGTACAATGTCACCGCTAATACAGATTTGAAGTATACACCGTAATACTTTTACGTTCTTAAAAAAAAAATGCTTAAATTGTGATAATTACAATGACATTGTTTTACTTTCCTTTGAAAATCAGTTGTCTTTATTTTTCCTACATTTTTATTTTGTTTAGGCTCTTTTGAGTGTAATACAAAAATGAGTGTAATCTTTTATTATTATTATTTTCATAGAATCCAGAATGACATTGTACATTGAGATATCTTGAAACCATTAAATTGTTTAACATAGTATTGAAAATTTACAAAAAACCATGTATCCCAATTTAATTTGTACACTTAACAATGATTTATTTGCAGTTCTGGAAGATATATTTTTCAGAATTTTCCAGGGGAGGGACCCAAACCCCCCGTTTTATTGGGGGTATTCCATACTCCCAGATCCCTCCCAGTAGTTGGAGCCCACAACACATGTTCAGCCTAGAAGCCCACTATTCTAAATCTGGCCCTACAAGGGGCTTTTCAAGGATTGTTTATAAATATGGGCCTTAGTCTTGTAACTTAAGCTTATAAGACTGTTACAGTTTTTTGTATTTCTTCTTTTTACTATGTTATTGCAATATCCAGAATTTGGATGAATTTGAGCCATAGAAAATAAAATGTTCTTTTATTTTAAACTAGACACTTTTGTTCAGGAAATGCATTGGTTTTCATTTGCCTACATCTTACTTTAAATTCAGTATAATGTAAACCCCCATGTTGTGATCATTTAAACCAGTTGTTTCCAACTTGAAAGCACCTGAGGGCCACAATTAAACTCAGATGTGAATCATACGGATTCACATCATACGGAACGTACGATATACGGAATGATATGGAACGATATACGGATATTCCGTATGATACGGAACCTACGGATGGATCATATCATAAGCAATAAATTTTTGACAAGTAATGTACAAATGAAAAAGCAGTATTTAATTGTAAGTAAAAAGAGGTAATATATACATTTAACATATCTTACTACATACCCTTAATGATACAATCTTTATTATGACAGTATAATAATGAAGATGTAAGAAAGATATTAAACATTGTATAGTTACATGAAATCTTTGATTTGATAACTAAGGTCAATTTGCAGCTGCTACTACTAAAGCAGGAATGTCCACACATCAAGCTGAGTTGTTAAATTCAGTAGGTGAAGCAAACAAGAATCTGTGAGGCAACTTCTGCTGTGTTACTTGATTAACTTCATTCTGAACAACACACTTTCACATATCAGTGTACTTGTTAACATCAAATCCATTTACTGTCCCAAATTTGCAGTTTTGGAAATTGTTATCAAGTCCAACCCATTTTCTTGCATGGTCTGCACAATTCTAGTTGAATGTCGGTTCTCCTTCCTTAAATTACAGTACCAACAGGGTTATTAAACAGCAGACACTGTTTAACACCATTTCAAATTACTTGAATCTTATGTTAAACTAGTCTACGATTTCTTGACTATTTGTACCAATTTTTGGGTTTATCCTGCAAGGCAATTCTTAGTTAAAATTATGCATTTACTTGTTACACAGAGAAATTATTAAATTGGTTTTCCAAGATAAGGTCGTGGGCCACCAGTTGCAAATCACTGATTTAAACTGTCAAAACATGGTTCTTTCTTATCATGTCCACATATTGCATCAACAGTAGGATATGTTGTAGAGTATATAAAAAAGCAAACCTGCTTCACAACGGTCTGCGCATGAACCCTGCTGGATGTTCCCTATATATTCTATTTAGACTGTGGATGAAAGGATCGTCAGGTTAGGCCTCTATTAGACTAGGGCACAACCGGTGGCTCCACCGTATTTACAGGACAAAAATTAATCAGCCACCGTTAAAGAAAGCCTGCTGTTTGGAGCATGGAAACGTAGTTGAGAAAAATGGCATCAAACAAAAGTTTGCTTCTGCTTGCATTGCTAATAAAAAAGAAGAGGCAGAGAGCTAGGAAAATGTACATACATCCAATGCTAGCTTCAAGAGAAGACAGAGGGCTTATTATACTTTGTTTGATAAAGTTTGTGCGGATGATAATCAATTTTTTAATTACTTTCGCATGTCAAAAGGGCCATTTTTTTGAACTTTTGGGCTACAAAGGAGACATAAGTGGGGTTAACACAAGGATGAGAAGACGTATTCCACCAGAAGAGAAGCTGGTAGTCACTTTAATGTAGGTTGCCCTACATTATTAATTTTTAAAACAATTATCCTATATTTACCATTTTCAAAGTTAGCTCAGTTTTGTACAATTTTCCATAAATATTAATAGGAATTACTTAATGATTTTTCATTACATAGTACGAACTTCCTTTATATTTAAAAATTGAGGTATTAATGAATGACTACAAAACAAGGGATTGCATGTGAGATATTGAAAGATCATTACAAAATAAATAATATAACCTTAATATACATACATAATTCAAGTTAATTTAGCAATTTCAATTGTGGAAAATCAATAAATCGCTCAGTTGACTCTTGGACCCATTGTTCAACGTTACTGAGGATGACCTTCATTGGGGAAATGGTAAGGAGATGTTCACATTATGATTTTGAGGTTGCTGTAACAGCATTTTATAATAGTTGTTCGATGATGGTAAGAACTGCGGTTGTGTTGGCAAGGGAGGAAAGGTTGGGGGATGGTACTGTGACGAGTGTGGACCACCTGGAAAAGCCATGGGCTGCCATAGTTGTTGAGTTGGCGATTGAACAGCTGCAATTATGTCATACCAAAATTTTAGTTTTCACTCTGCAGGAACTTTTTTTATTTCTGACAGAAGAGAGAACAGAAATATTTTGTCTTTGTCTATTTCACTACTCAATTTCTCATCAGAGGCATTTTTTTTTTAGAATTGAAATGAGTTTGTCATTTTCATTTTTTGCTCTCTTCTTGGGCTCATGTCTTTTGTTTGTTGTAGGAAGTCCTGATGTAGCATCAGATATCTGACTGTCCCCAACAACTTCCTCATGTATGGTGTCTGGGTCTGGTGTTTCTATTTCATCCATGCTGTTAGTCATCATCTTTGAAATAATTTCTAAGAAGCGTAATTGATCAAAATATAAGTACTGCTTTCGCCTACCAGCAGCTGAACCACTTTTCACATCCTTTTTCCTTTGAAGTTCCCTTGTATAGCTTGACTGGATGCCCTTCCATTTCTTTTGAACTATTGCCACTAAAAAAAACAAACTTGTAAACACTTGAATACCTATTGGCATCATGTGTTTGTATTTGAATTGTGTTAAGTCACAAAATGTAAAATTTTCACCTGAAATCAGCTGAAAAAAACCTGATGATGTTTGTAAAACTGAAATAATTTTTGTTCTTGCTGTTTAGTTTTAATTTTAAATCGTAAATCAATGCTATTACACAGTTCTTCTCTAGTTTTATTATTTATTAAAAAAGTTACAATGTATTAAGTTTTATGGCTTATTTTCTTCTAAAAATATACACACAATTTAGATTTTGCATCACTTAAAACCAGCAAGAAAATTTCAGCAGTTATTGTTATTTATTCAGAATTTCACATGAATTAATTTATAATTAAGTATAAATTACAGTTCTTTCTTTAAGTATTAAAATATGCATAAAAATCTCAAAATAATAAAAATTTACACTATCTGTTCATATAACATTAAAAAAACCACACATATACACACAAACAGGTAAGAAGTTAAACTTACTTAAACAGAAGTTACAAAAAAAAATTAAAACTATTTTTTAATTTTCAGTATGTTTCAAATCTGTTAAGTCTTCTTCAGTAGAATTAATTTGAAAATATGATCATAAAACATTGTGTTCTCCAGGAATATACTGTTAAAGTCTTGAAATATCATTAATTTTCTTCTTGTTTGTGGAGACTGGATACTGTTTAGTAATATGCTGTTTGAACTGACAAATCAGAGATTATTCCATCTACTAATTTCAGTCTAATTCCATCCAAAATTTAAAAATACACTTTCTAGTCTTTTGGTACACCTTTACCTTATAAATGCATTGAAATAGAAGTTTTCTTGTAGTACTGAAACGGCCCCCAAAATTTTTAGTTTTTTTTTTTTTGGGGTCGTTACATAAATTTTTAGAACTAGACGCGTGGCCTAGATGGAAACAATGCGCTGAGCCCATCGTGACAGGACTTGCAATAAAACACTTGTTTAACAGCAACAACATTTTTATTAGCGCATTCGTTATTTCCAGTTATGGTCCTTTTATAAACATCAAACATTTTTTTCTTTTAAGGTTATAGTTTTCAAGCTATTTTCAATTATTCTCATTTCATAGACACTAGTATATTGTTAACTTGTACTAATAACATCCAATTGTATAATTCGCAAATAAATTATTAAAACTGTATAACAAGCAGACACAAATTATTTTCATTGTGCAGTCACTAGAAATTTTCAATTTGCACTAACAATATTTGACAATTTAATCAGCAATGAAATTACTAAAGCTATATAACAAGGAGGTACAAGTTGTTCATTGTATAAATGCTAAAAATTTTTAAGTATAGTTTTTTAAGTTATTTCCAAGTTACTTTAATTTATCGACATTAAATATTTGCAAGTTATAATGACAACATGTAACAATATGATCAACCACTCCAATTCAGACATCAAATTTTGCGTTATAGATTCTAAGTTATTTTCAAGTTATAGTTTTAAAGGTAGTTTCAAATTATTTTAATTTCATGAATACAAGAAATTTTCAATTTATACTAATGACATCTAATAATATGGTAACCAATGAAATTACGAAATCTATATAACAGGTAGATACAAGTTGTTCATTGTATAGATACTAAAATTTTTGGAGTATAGTTTTTTAACTTTTTTTCAATTGCGTTCATTTTGTAGAGATTAAAATTTTTAAGTTGTAATAATAATAACATTTAACAACACAAATAACAATTAAATTACTAAAAATGTATTATAAGCAGATTCCCAATAATAATAAACACAATAATCACATCAAGCACCATGTCTGCACAGGACCTGTTACGAGCAATCTTAGCCCTTAAATGCACGAGTTTACTCTTGCTAAGCGAGTCTTTCGTTTGTAGCTTACAACTGGTGGAGTGCTGTGTGTGTGTGGTTAAGTAAAAAGAATCCTCCCACCTGCTCTTTGCTGACACATATGGTAGAACTTGCTATGTAATGCTGGAGAAGAGTAGTGACGGTGATGAAAGCAAGGGTGAGCTTCCCCAGGTAGTGTATTCCTTCTCTGCAGAGGTTCCGTTGGGTCTAGGTTGGTCTGACGGCGTTAGGGACCTTGTTGCTCTGCTCTGCGGATGGGGATAGATGTAATTTCCCCATCCTGGCAACCCCTTTTACCTCCCAACTATGCGGGGACCCTGGAAAAATTCCATTTGTAAATTGCAGTCAAAGAAAAAAAGGAACACCTTAACCCCAAATCTTTCTCGCCCCGTAACACACACACACACACACTATTATAATTTCATTCCCACTACTGCTTGTCATTAGTAACAGTAAGGCTCACATTTTCAAACTATTTAAACCAACTATTAAATTTCAGTTCACTTATAATTATATTATTACAACTCATCCAATTCATCTGCCTTTAAATATTCATTGCTTTACATTTAGTTTTAAATTTACATTTAATCAGACGGCCACGTGCTATCGGCCATACCAGAATTAACATGGCAAGTCGAGTCACACACACACTATTATCATCGTAATACACACGCCAGCCCTTATTAAATTGACATTAATAATATTAATGCATCAATATTCTGGCTCACCTGAAGCACTTTATAAATCACAAATGCATTCTAAAGATGACTAACAATGCCCACCGACAAACGAACCACTCTGCCGGAGTGTTGAAAATGGAAGAACAGACGTATTAAGCCTGTCAAGCAGTGTACAATGTACAGAAAACTTGCAGCGGACTGTATAGAGTTAGAAAACAGCTGATGCGCCGCCGGCTTGATTTCGCTGTCGTGCAACCGTAGCAGTATATAGGTCAAGGCCAATACATAGCAGAGCTCGACCACACAACCTTTTGTCCTGATATTCGGCCGGCATTGTCGGCGCGAAATATGGCCGAGGCATTTAAATCAAATATTTGCCTCGGCACAGTACTTGGACTATCACTTATTAAAATCAATGATAACATTGGATTCATGAAATATTGAAGTGAATACTTCAATACTTATATGATAGATGAACTTGCCTCTGCGACAAGTCTGTTGTATTCATCAGGAATATAAACATGATTAACACAACATAGTTTCTTCTTTATAACCGCAAAATCTCGGTCACATGGCAAGAAAGAATAAAATAATTAAATTTTCTTTTAAATCTCTTTTTGGCTTCTAATGTATAACATACCGAACCATTGTGTGGTTATGATTTTGGGCAGCATAGGCATCTGAAAATATATGTAATTCTTTAGTACTTTTAGGAATATTATTTATAATATATATATTTAATAAAGTGCAGATTTCATTTGGGTCTTTTTGTCCATGCCCTTCATGATACGAATGGAGTTAAGAATGGCCGGTTTTCATATTATGTATTCTAAAAAGAAGCACCCTTAATACAACTCCTACTATATCACTCTTTTAAGTTATAATGTGTTGCTGAGTAACTTGATAAAAAAAAAACCGTACAACTAACAGTAATATAATAGGTACACCCTCCTCAGATTTTGATGAAACTTGGCACAATTTATTCTATTACTATCCTGATAACACCTGCAAAATTTTTTTTTGCTCTATCATTTAGTTTTTTTTAATTAATTTTTTAGTTTTTTTTAATTTGGCGCTATCCGAGCGTCGGAAATAGTGCCTTTAACGTCCACTCACAAATTTAAAAATATTTTTCTTGAAAACTATTCAAGATATCATCATGAAATTTTGCAGGAAGTTTGTGTGTTATACCTAAAAGCAGAGAAAAATGCTCTTATTAACCTATTTCAATCCCTCAAAAAACTAAAAATATTTATATATAATTTTTTAGAAACGGGTGTTTTATTTTATAAAAACCACAATATCTAGAGTCTCAGACATGATAGAATGCTCAAATTTGTTTTAAAATACTCTTAAATATATAGGCTATTAGTTAATTAAAAAATATAGTTGGCTTTTTAACATGTTTAATTACAATACAAAATAAAGAACTATATAGGCCTATCTAAAAAAAATTATACTGCTTTTAAATAGGTAGTCCGTGGGAAAGTTAAAATTTAGTTTGCTTTTTATTTTTTATAACTTTTACAAACTTATAAACATTAGGGAAAAGTCTTACAGTACCTACTGCATAAAAACAACTCAAAGATATACTAGTAAGTTTGAAATGTAATAATGAGGGTAACTAAAAGTAATATTTGAAAGCTCAGTACTCAGATTTTAATCTCAGTACTCTGATTTGGTGAATTATCAGCAGCTCAGCTGTGCTGCTGATAATTTACATGACTCACCAAGCCTGTCTCAACAGGCTCTTTTCCTGTGGTGGCATGCTCCTCTCTACAGTTGAATTAGTGTAGTTGTTCCTATCTTTCATTAAGTGAGGACATACCTACAGTGACTAATTGTTTCCTAGTTAAAGATTGTTTAAATTAATGTTTTTAAGTTAAGTGTTATTGAGGCAGTAATAATATAAACTTTTTAAAATTTACTTTGGGTTTTGAAGATAATTTAAATTCGTGTGAATATAAACTTATTTTGTTTACTGTGTGTTTTGAAGAAAAGGTAAATTTGAGTGTACAAGTAGGGCATTGATGTTTTTTTTTAACAATAATTCAGTTGTATCTGTAAATACTGGCAGTTTGTTTACAGTTTAAAACCCTCTAATAAGTACTCCCTTTTTTTGCTAATTACTAAAAATAATATATCACTATTATTTTTTTATAAATGTTTTGCTTCAATAACTAAAATATTTTGGAAGTATTATATGAAGAATAATACTTAAAAAATGTTTCATAACATGCTGTGAAGTATGCAAAACAGCATGGCAGATATTCAAGCCTGTAGCATTGGACTATTTAAAAAATCCGACTGTTTCCAAACAATCTACATACCTTCAAAAAAGTTACAATGTGTTTCTGAATTAAGTGACGAAGAAAAAGATTTGATTCGCCTTAGATCTGGAATTAATTTGTGTGAATTTAAAAATATCTGTTCTCATCACAGCTACTACTTTTTAAATGTATTTGAAAAGTATCAAACAATCTGTGTAGACCCGTTAAAAAAACACAAAAAGCCTATTAAAAAATCGTTGAGAAGTGAGTTTAAGTTTTTTAAAACAATTGATAGCAAAAAATATTTACATAAAACCTGGACAAAAGCTTTGTTCAACATGCCGTAACTTTTGTGAAGAAAAAATAAAAATAAAAGTCAGTGAGAATGAAACAGATGGTGAACTCATGACTGAATTAGATTCATTAGATCAAGAAATGTATCCCTCTCACAAACAAACACTGCTCTAGATGATTTAGGTTTAACACCAATAAAGCTTCACACCTTGTCATCACGTAGTAAGGGGTCGTATTATAAAAGAAAAGTTGATAATGTATCTAAGGCTGTGAAAAGAAAAATTTCAAAAGCACTAGATTATGATGTTCCAAGTTCTGATGACGAGGAAGAAGATACAAGTATGGTTAAAAAGGCACAGGATTTTGATGTGATGATTTGTCTTTTGAAAGAAAAGATTTTATCTGTTGGGAGGTCTCAAATAATCCAGATTTTGACTTTGGTTCCAGAATCTTGGAGCAAAGAAAAAGTGATGAAGGAATTCAATGTGAGTGAATACATTGTGCAACAAGCAAGAAAGCTGAAACGTGAAAAGGGTATTTTGGCAATTCCTGATCCCAAAAAAAGGTAAAACACTTTCTGAAAATACAATTAAACTTGTAACAGACTTTTATCAAAATGATGAAAGTTCAAGAGTGTTACCTGGGGCTAAAGACAAAGTAAATGTTAAAAAAATGTTTACATGCAAAAAAGACTTATACTTTGTAACTTGAGAGAACTCTATTCTTGTTTTAAATGGGAATATCCAGATGTGAAAGTAGGGTTTTCAAAATTTTGTTGTTTGAGACCTAAATGGTGTATCCTTGCTGGTTCTGCAGGCACACACACTGTATGTGTTTGCTGCATCCACCAAAATGTAAAACTGTTAAATTCTTGGATTTCGTTGTCCGTTACTTAACTAAATATCACTATAGTATTGACGACTCGGAACACTATAAGTTTTTTATAAGTAAAAACGTAAAACTTTACTTATAAAAAACTTAGTGTTCCGAGTCGTCAATACTATAGTGATATTTAGTAAAACTGTTACTGGATGCTGCCAAAATTGAAGAATCATATTTTATAAAGACCTAATTAAGATGCTTGTGTGCAACATAGAAAATTCCAACTGCATGCTGCGCCATTGGGATAACTGTCCTGCAAACACTGCATTAATCGATTATTTGACTGAAAAATTAAATGAAGATTATGATTTAGAAGAAGAAATTGTAATAAGCCAATGGGTGAATACCGACAGAGCAGAGATGGTAAAACAATCTATTAGCGTAGAGGACTATATTTCTTTATTGAGCAGATCACTAGAGAAGCTAATACCCCATTCATTTGTCACTAAATCAGTCATCAGCTTTTAAGAGATTGAAAGAAAACCCACCACCCAATACAGCAATTGTAGTAATGGATTTTAGTGAAAATTATTCATATGTCATTCAAAATGAAATCCAAAGTTATCATTGAAATAGAGGGGGTTGTACTCTTCATCCAGTAGGAATTTTTTAAGAAACAAAGAATGTTTTGATTTCTAAGGATTGTTTTATAAGTGACGATCTTGAGCATGACACAAGTTTTGTTAACTATGTCCCAAGGGAATTACAAAATGGCTGGCAATAAATCATCCAGAAATAGACACAGTTCATTATTTCACTGATGGCTGTGCTGGTCAATATAAAAATAGCAATAGTTTTAAGAACCTGTCTGAGCATTTTAAAGACTTCAGTATGAAAGCTGAACACTCGTTTTTTGCTACAAGTAATGGGAAATCAATATGTGATGGTCTAGGAGGAATTGTAAAAAGAATTTTAAGGAAAGCAAGCCTCCAGCTACCAGATGAAGTTCAAATTATGACAGCAAGTGCTGTCTACAACTATTGTGAAA
This sequence comes from Magicicada septendecula, assembly GCA_034769895.1. Lineage (NCBI taxonomy): Eukaryota > Metazoa > Arthropoda > Insecta > Hemiptera > Cicadidae > Magicicada > Magicicada septendecula. Next base: position 342,234,605 of record CM068376.1, read on the forward strand.
AGAACATTGAAAACATTCACTTTCACTTTATTGACAAAAAAGATGCTGATTCACTACGATTGGAACTAGAAAAACGATTTTCAACAACCCGGACTATTCCTGGTACTAGAAGTTTTCATAATTTCAAACCGCTTCAGACAAACAACCTTGAAATTAGAAGGACTACTGATAGTCTTAACCCTGCACTAATCTTTTCTTATCAAACTTCTTCTGATTTGGTTTGTGTTCAACCATCTTCAAATAATTATGTGGCTGCAAATTATGATGGTAACTGGTATTTTGGACTAGTAAAAACTATCTTCAGTGAAGAAGAAGATGCGGAAATTCTTTTTCTCCACCCTTCAGGACCAGCTGCATCTTTTTATTGGCCTCAAAGAGAAGATTCGTGCATAGTGCCTTTGGAACACATCATCAGTATAGTAGATGCACCTCAATCAAGTGGCACCGGAAGAAAGTATTATTTCAAAAAAATTGTGTGAAAAAACTGAAAGCTGTTGGATGAAGTGGAAAAAGTATTTCAATCAGCATTAACATGTATTAAAAAGACAAACAACTCACAATATTGAATGTGTATTTTGAACAATAAATTGTGTTTAACATAAGTACTCAATCATCTTTTGAATTTTAAAAGATATTCTTTTGTTGTGCACAGTAATTAAACATGTTAAAAAGCCAACTATATTTTTTAATTATCTAATAGCCTATATATTTAAGAGTATTTGAAACAAATTTGAGCATTCTATCATGTCTGAGACTCTAGATATTGTAGTTTTTGTAAAACAAAACACCCGTTTCTTAAATTTCGAAAAAATTATATTTAAATATTTTTAGTTTTTTGAGGGATTGAAATAGGTAAATAAGAGTATTTTTCGCTGGTTTTAGGTATAACACACAAACTTCCTGCAAAATTTCATGATGATATCTTGAATAGTTTTTCAAGAAAAATATTTTTAAAGTTGTGAGTGTACGTTAAAGGTGCGATTTCCGAGGCTTCGGATAGCATCAAATTAAAAAAACTAAAAAATTAATTTAAAAAAAACTATAAATGATAGAGCAAAAAAATTTTGCAGGTGTTATCAGTGTAGTAATAGAATCAATTGTGTCAAGTTTCATCAAAATCTGAGGAGGTGGGTGTCATGACCTGGGTGACTTGACATGGAATGACCCAAATATGTTAACCTCAATTTCAGAAAAAGAATGTGACTTGGTCCCTTTTTAAAATAAATGATTCATTTGCATTATATAAAAAAAAAAAATAGAAAAACAGACAAGCAGAAGAATAAAGAATAATGTTATATTACTTAAACACAAGTTAAGAAAAAAATATAAAACATTTTGTGTGTGTGTTTGTGTTTGTTTTCAATACATTATTCTATTTCTTCAGATATTTGGCAACAGGAACATCAATGACCGATCTACACTATCAATTCAGGATAAGTCAACCCTCAATCTCTGTGATTATTAGGCAAGTTTGCTACACCATATGGAAATGAGTTAGACAAATAAATTTTACTGAACAGTTTGGCTAAAAACTGCAACAGAGTTCTATGAGAAAACAAACTTTCCTCACTGTATAGGGGCAATAGATGGAAAACAAGTTAGAGTTATCAAGCCTGAATCTAGCGGATCTTTGTATTACACTTATAAAAAGTATTTCTCTATTTTGTATCTAGCAACATGTGATGCATCTTATAAGTTCATTTTCATAGACGTAGGTGCTTATGGAAAATCAGCGGACTCTACCGTATTTAAAGAGTCTGTTTAATAAAAAACTTCAAGACAACTTGCTCTATATTCCTCCACCACAGTTATCTTTTTCTGGATTAGCAGAACCTATGCCTTTTGTGTTTGTGGCTGACGAAGGATTTGGATTATCAACAAAGGTACTTAGACCTTATTCAGGGAAATGCCTTAGCGTTAAGAAACATGTATTCAATTACAGACTCTTAGAGCACGTAGAAATATTGAATGTTCATTTGGAATTCTCGCAAATAAATGGAGAATTTTTCATTGCCCTCTCAACGTAGACCTACCTTTATGTGAGTCCATAATCAAAGTATGCTGCTTGCTGCACAACTTTGTAAGGGAGAGAGATGGCATTCAGATAGAAGATACACTAACAATAGAGGGCTTATTAGATGTCAATAGTGATAGTGAATCACAGACAAAGAAAGCAACTAAGCTACGAGATAAATTTGCTTATTACTTTCTTAGTGAAGAAGGGGCTATTCCAAGGCAAATAGACCGTATATGATATGCAAAGGTATCGGGTAGGCTAAAAAAGTAACTATTTGTTCTTCACTGAACTTTGACATTTTTTATAAAGAAAATTTGTGTTATTTTTAGCAATATTGTAATCATCTTAAAGGAAGTTCTTACTTGCATTAATTAAAATTAGTGTATAATTTTTGTAATAAAATTAGTTTGATATTTATGCATCTAACACCTGCTGGTTTTAAATATTCACTTTCACCCTGCCACATTTACAATAGAGTATCGATTATCCGAACCTCTCGGGACAATCGATATTTCAGATAATAGATTGTACATTGAAAACATTATTTCTCTTTACAAAAACAAAGATTTTTATTTCAAAACCATTTCTAACATACTGTTATATAATTATAGCAACCTGTATACTGTAATGTATTACTAAGGCTAAAAATTACTGAATTAAAACTGAGTGTAATTAATAAAAACCAAAAGTTTATTTAAACAATATTAGAGTTTAATGAGAAACACTGTACTATAAAATTAACTAAAAATTAAAAACAAAACAAAACATACAGTACCATGGATTTACATTTTTTTGAAGAATAGTTCTATCACTATCTGCTTCAAACTGATACCCCGTTTTCTCGCTGCTAAAGACTGAAGTCATTTAAGATTCATAAGCTGAATACAATCTACCTCGTCTTCTGTTTCGGCCCACTTTAGAACAGTCTCAAGTGCGTCAAAAGCTTTTGCTGCTGTCGGTGGTTTTGTATTAGTAGCATTCTCGCCATCTTCATCTGAATCGGTTTCGTTTTCATTATGTTCATTTAATGACTCAACTATCTCTACATCAGTTAATAACTGAAAACTGGGATCGGCTTCATCCACCTTTAGCCAATTCTTTGTGTATCGATTGTAAGGCTGTACAGCTACAGCGTTTATTTATTACTATACAGTACTGTAATAGTTTATAGTATACAATTTTGTATGTTCATTATATATCCAATACGCCTACATGTGTCCAATACATTACTGTACAGTACAAGTCCAAGTCCAAGTCATGCAGAGCAACAGCTTGTCGTGCTCCGGTGGTCGCAGTGTCCGGGCGAACCCGATGACTGCATGTTGCCTGCCTGTTACCATGACTAGCGATCTCGTGCTATCATAGGAATGGAACCTCCGTTGATTTTATTTTGGAAGGACAGGATGTTGTAATTTTTCTTGGACCCTCGGACCTCGAAGAGACCCATGACGACAGAATGGGGGAGACCTCAGAGATTTAGAAGTAGGAATTGCCTGCCCACAATGGACAGGGCGCCTCTAACCAATCAGGAAAAATCACCAAGGGCTGCCAAGCGGCAATGTCGGGGCACGGGAGAGAGCATAGGAGGAGGTAGCGTCCACCAGAGGTGGCACTAAACACACCTAGTGGAAGTGCAGCCCCTCCCTTTTCTGTCGCCGAGCACCAACAGGGACAAGATAAAGAGGGAAGGAGGAGGAAAGTGAAAAATCCTCAAGATCGGGGGATTGGCCAGACGTTCTGTAATCGGCTTATGGGGGTCATCGATGTACAGTACAGTACATAATTTTACTTTTTATTGAGAGTTCGGATAATAGATCGTTCGGTTAATGGATTTAAAATGCATATTAGTTCTGGTATCCAAGTCACGTATGAACAGTAAATTATTATAAATAAATCACTGTGGATAATAAATTGAATTTTTTAGATTTGTCTGTCACTAAACACGTAAATAAATTGAAATTTAATATTTATAGAAAACCGACTATCACTGATGTGACAATACATGCTGACTCTTATCATCCATTTTCGCAAAAGTTGGCAGCTTATAATTACTTTATCCGCAGATTGTTGGCAGTACCTCTCAGTGATGATGATTACCGTGAGGAGGTGAATACCATTAAACATATAGCTTTAGCTAATGGTTACCAAAACACGTTGATTGATAATCTCATCAAGAAACATAAAATTCGAAAATCCAAGCCCCCAATAGATAAGGATGCAAAAATAACTTTTATTTCTACCGCATACACAAATATAATGCCAAAGATTCTAACCTCCACATTTAATAAATTGAATATTACTGCTACCTTCAAAACAAACAATAGTCTATTAAAAATACTACATCATAGAAAACCCATACCTTTAGAAAAGAAATCCGGCATATATAAATTATCATGTAACGACTGCAACAGTTTTTACATTGGTCAAACGGGGAGAGGTTTCCTCAAACGATTTAAGGAACACACACCAAAACGTCACCTAAATAATCTCACTTTGTTAAATAATATCAAGTCCAACTTTGCCCGCCACTTAATCTTACACAATCATAATTATACTGATTTTAAATCTAATTTAATACCCCTACATGTGTGCAACAAGGGCCGTTACATGGACGCAATAGAGGAGTTCGAAATATACAAAGCATATAACAACATAAACAGCCGAGACTTCATATTGAATGACCACTTAAATTTTAAATCCAACCCGCTATACGATACAGCTTTGAACCTGCTTAGGCGTAATCACTCAGATAATAGTTCAGTGTCCGATCGGCTTCGTCGTGGTGCGCACCATTTAGGAAGCAAGTGAATTACGTAGTGGACAATTATGTGTAACATGTGTTTTTAACGTTTAACGACCTCAATAGAGCGATTTTATCTGATGATGGAACAGATGTTCCGAAACGCGTCATTTTAATCGACGTAACGAAGTCACACGACGGATATAAGGTGATTTATTTAGGTTAATGGATGTTCGGATAAGCGATGCTCTACTGTATATACAAGAATATGAATAAAATTCACAATTGTACATCAGTGGTGGAGGGGTTCAAGGGACTTAACCCCCCCCCCCCAAACACGAATAACTTAGCACTAAGAAGATTGTATATTTAGTCATAAACAGAACTAATCTATTCATGTCATATACAACTCTACTAACAATTCACTGTAACTTTTAAAGTACCGTGATTTGTTGATAAAATGTTTTGATGAAATAATATTTTCTGCAAAAATGTGTGTGTTTAAATTATACTGGAAATAACTTGAAAATTTATTACTGCAGATAGTATTACAATATTGAAAACTTTCAAGGTACCCCCCCCCCCAGACATATTCTGTGTACAACATTGATGTAAATATAGTTTTGAAATAAAATTTGTGTTATAAATCTTATTGCATTATTGGAAATAGCAAACCAAAACTGAAAGAAAAAAATCAACCAATAGTAGAGTGCATAGTACATAGTTTACTTACAGATCTAAACAACAAATAAGAATTTATTTAATATGAAACTCACCTAGGATGTTTTTGTCGGTCACAGGCTTCTCGTCAAAGTCTGGTAGAAATGCCACCATAACTGAATTCCAGCCATTTCATTTTACAGTCTTATTGGTGTAATCTTCAGTTCTGCTGTCCCAAATTGCTGGTCGTTTTTCTATTTCATAATAAATTAAATCCTCCATATTAGTTTTACTGTCTATCAATTTCGAGAATTCTTTCAACTGCTTGTGTCGTTTTTTATTTTCCTCATCTGTTACATCACTTTCTTTAACACTTTCACTCGACATTATCACAAGAGAAAACACACAAAACCAATCAACTGACTTTTAGTAGCAAAATGACAAGAGAGGAAACCTGGTGTTATGAAGCTGGCGCTCAGTTGTGGTGGCCTTGTGTAATAGGCTACGTCTGAAACAATGCCCCGGCTTGTTGTGGTGCCACCAAAAGTTGCCCAAGCTGTTGCCGGGCCGTCCACCAGCTGGTCACCAATTTTCGGTGGCGCCACCAGTTACCCTAGTCCAGGGGCGAACCTAGGATTTCATTTCGGGGGGGGGGGATTTTTTCAACCACATATCGTTTTCTTAGAGTACTGTTTTTCTCATGTTACAATGAAAATCGTACCGAAAATTAAAACTAATAGGCAGATAATAGCTGTAATTCACTAATTTCATTAAAATAAATTAAAAACATAATTAGATAGGCTTCCAGTTTGTCTTGTAAAGCTTAATAGTACATTTCTGTGGAATATAAATACTTTAAAGAGAACGTTAAAATTAAGAAATTGAAGGTTACCAGCATATATATATAATTGCTGTGGATATAAAAGTACCCAACAAGGTTGTGGATATAAATTTTACAGCATGTAAAATAATGTTAAATAATTTTGTTAAAAAATATAATGGTTGTCAGTCTTTTTCAATTTATTACATGAAAAAAAAAAAACAGTTTAGAACTTTTGGTCCATTTTCGGATTTGGAGGGGGGTGTATCCCCCATATCACCACCCAAGTTTCGCCCCTGCCCTAGTCTAACATCGACAATAACATGAACATTCTACACGTACACACAAAAGGCCGAAAACTGGACACTCTAGAACAATTGGAAATATACAAACACACGAAAACAAATCAAAACGACATCCTAAACGAACAAACGCAATTCAAATCACACGCATTATTCGAACATATCACACCTCACACACACAACATCGATCTTTCGAAAATCGATTTCGTCGCCAACAACCAAGACGAACAGTACTACCAGCGGCAACCTCTGAAGAAGCTTTTTAAAAGTGAAAACCGGTTCAGGTTGTAAGGTAAAAGCTTTTACGTTTTTACCAATAAAAAGTTTTGTGTTCCGAGTCGTAGTGAAATAATTATATCTAATAAGTACCTTGGATTTCGTTGCCCATGACGTGCCCGTTACTTAACTAACTTCCGAGTCGGTAATGAATTAATTATATCTAATAAGTACCGTTTGCTTCGCACTAGCCAACCAACTCCCCTACCCTACGGATAAAGGGGGCTTGCCCCCTGAGTCTGGTCCTAACAATTGCCAGTCTCGAAAAAAAAATCGGTTCTCCACGACACACTGACCCACAGGTGGATTAACTTTGTTGCGCCACCAGCGGCATAGTCTAATAGGGCCTTAAGTTCTGTGAAACGGTATCATGGACAGGGAGAGTTCAGTAGAGGACTCACTTGAGTGGAGAATGGGAATTAGCTCAGTGGTGCGCAGACAAGTATTGATAATAAAGATAACAAACGCTCTTACTTTTCATTTATAAAACTCGTTTTTAACTCATTTGTGTTCTTGTTGTTGGATAAAAAATTTATGATTTTAAAAATATTATTTTTTACAGAAAAACGTTTAATATTTAAAATTTGCTTCCTAATTTTAGTTCTGATACCATGTATGAATAGTAAGTATATCTGATGTTCAACGACCTAGCGGCAACGTTGAATCGTGGCAACGTTGAGAATGATAGGCTAGTTTTGTTTTCTGTGTCCGTTACTCTGTTGGTTTGAAGTGAAGTTAGGCGCAGGTTTTATTCTTTCGGAACCGTTATCCGTTCTCAACCATAAATTACGCACTGTTTATTTGTTGTATGAGTTAAAGATGTCGGAAAGAGTTGTGAACAATATTACTCATTTTCATGAGGAACTGAAAAATGCCGGGCAGAAATTGGTAGTAGTTGATTTCACTGCAACATGGTAAGTTAGGTTATTTGAGCAAAATAGTTTTGTAATCTGAAAACTTGAAAATATAATCGTTATTACTGAAAATTATATTTACTTGGTACGATTATGTGTGTATATTTCTAATATTGCAACTGATTTTCCGTATAGTGATTTATTAAATGTTATATAAATTTTATCTGACGTGTAATTAAAAGGCTAATTACATGCTAGAGCTTGTATTAGGAACAGTGGCAGCGGTGAACAGGTTGTTACAGAGCATAACAGTAAATTCTACCTCAGTTTCTGTGGGATGTTCGTTGGTTTTTTTTTCAGTGTATGCTAGTTATAGGTAAAGTTTAGCTGATTGGCCTGATTAGGACAGTGGGCATTTCTTGGTAAATGTAAACTCACGATGTGTCAGCAATTGGTATGGTTAATCAAAAAATTATTTGGTTCTGATTTTCGCATCAGCCTATTTGAGATACAGTTGTTACCAAAAGGTTGAGCAATCTGAAGCAATTGATACTCATTTTGACTCATTCATTGTAAACCACTGTGTTGCCATTTTACTTTTTAAAATGTACATTCATTGTTTCATCCATATTCACTTTTTATTTCTTTTTTTTTGCCACCTTAATATGTAATGTGATTTTTCGATTTTTGTGGCATATATAGGGTATTTCTTAAAATTTCCGGATCGTCACATTTTTGAAGTGGGTGTTCAGTTATCAGGTGTGTGCTGTCTTTGGTTTGTGGTCTGTTGCACTTACTTTTTTTCCAGTTTTTCAGTCCCCCAAATTTACCTTGTTATACAATTTTCTAAACTATCGTGACTTTATCCTAATTTTTTCAGGGTGTGGCCAATTTTTAGAATAACACGGTTGAATCTAAAATGTGCAGTGTAGGTGGTTGTAGGATTCATTGTTGACATCATGGAGAATGTTACCTTCAGCAGCATTCACATATTATCAAAAACATGATTCTTACTTAGTGTAAATTAAGATTTTCAGGCATTTGGGTATTAAAAGACAAAGGCTATAAAGACAGTAATGGTGTTATTGAGTGGTTCCAATATTTAGTGAACTCTAGTGTTTTTAAAGACATTTTTAGAGAATCCAAAAGCATTTTTAGAGTATGAGAGAGTATGTTGTTTTATTATAATGCAGTGTATTGAATTTTATTATATTTGAATGTCCATACTAGAACTTATGCATGAAAATAGTTTTAACGAATAAAGATATTTTGTAATGATTCTAAACGCATTTTTAGTGTTGGACAAAGCATATGATTTTATCCCAATGTGGAATATTGCTTTGTATGATATGCTGACATCCATACCAGAACTTATGCATGAAAGTAGTGTGAAGTGAATTGTTGGTAGATGAACATAATCCCTATAAGCAGTCTGTTTAACCAATAGTTATTAGGTAATTACTTGTGTAATTACATTGTTTTACTTATGGGTTACATGATTCACATATCTGGATTGAGTTTGCTTATGTAGGGTCGTGTTTGCTGTATCTGAAAATATTCCTAACTTTAATTTTTTAAGGTTGCTAGGTATGTTGTCTATGAGTATTCACTTTCTATACACTTTTAAGATATTTTCTTGGACTTTTTTGTATTATTGCAAGTTATTTGAAGATTAAAATCACAGTTTCAGCTGAACGTACTTATAATGGTATTAACATTGTTTATTCCCCTTTCGACAGGTATTTGTCATTAGGGTTTGGATTTTTATGACTTGTCATATAACTTATATAAATGCATAGTTTAACCATTTTTTTTGTTAGGTCATATTGGAGTCAAATCCTTAGTAAATGCAATTTTTAATGTAAATAAATACATATTTTTGATGTACTTGGTATATTACTTATTCTACAACAAATAATATCACAGTGGTATTTATCAGGCCTTTTATAAGTAATAATAATATAAATTTCTTAAAGTCTAAGATAAGAAGAATACTACTGAACAATACTATATATTTTAGTGTATAGAAGCACAAAGTGGGACTGAAGGAATGCTATGTTGTAATTTAGTTGTTATTATGATCTGTGGTGTGTTAAAATTCTAAATGTGAATTTTTGCAAGAACTGAGTGAAGTAACTGAAAAATTAGAAAGTATACTTGAATGAAATCCGCGATATACATGTTCAGTAATATGAAAAATTGTTGAAAGTACTAGTACGAAAAACTGAACTGGAGGGACATCATTCAGAACTTTTATTCCATTGCTCTAATTTTTTCATGTTTGCCCCCATTACATTGTGTGTATAAAAAGGAGTTTTTTTTAATCTGAAAAGCTCCTGACAGGTGACTGGAAGTTCTTCGGATTTGAAAATCTGAAAATGCTTGTCATTATTGAGTGTAACTAATAAAAATGAAGATTGATGTAAGATAAAATCTGTATGTGTAACTTTTTTTTAAATACACCGTTTCTTCATTAAAAAAGGAAAAAATATGTGAAGTGTAAGCTATCCAGATGTATCTAATACTCTTTTGTCCCATAGGGCATATTTTATCAGTGTTTGGTCATATTTTGGTAGTGTCTATTGCATAGGTACATGAGCATTTCAGTTTTAGCTCACACAGCTCTGATTATCAACATGCCAACTTTTTATTAATTGTGAAGCTATAGCTGTTTGAGTTCTTCTGACTCATGAAGGCATGTTGGAGCACTGAGCCAATTCGCCCTACTCTGTCTTTTGACCACAGGGTCTCAGGTTTTTTTTTTACTCTTCAGGCACATTTCTCGTCTCCATCCTCTCTGTTGCTCTCTCACTGCATCCCCTTCACTCTCATAACCAAGTTCCCATTTTGCCTTCACCCTTACTTTGAGTCTCTTTTCTTGTGTCTTCTGTTTTATAGACTTCCTCAAATAAGATTTCTCATCATGTCTGTACCATCTTGATTTGTGCTGTTTGGTACTCGGATGGGGAATACACTAGTATTACTTGAAGGATGGTTCTGATCAGCCTTCGATGGGCATGCTTTCAAGTCATTCTGTTGCCAAATGTACTCTTAGAAACATGTGTTGTCAGTATTTATTCTCTCCCTCCCCCCCAATACACACAATTCCTCCTCTCCCCCATGAAATTATGATGCCATGATAACTCATTAGCTGGTAAGCTGGAATGTCCTCATCCTAAACACATTCAGCATTAAACATAGATTATTTCTAAACACAGACTAAAATAGTACCGGTAATTCAGGATATTTTTTGTCAATCTTGGTACATACACAATACATACTTTTTTTTGCATACTGTGGTCCACCACTAAGTAGTGACTAAACTTCCTACTGTTGTAGTGGATAGTAGCTAAAGTTGATACTTACTGCGGCTTTGGGTAGGATTCTCACGATGATGATGACTTTTAAAGATGGACCTTTGCGACTACCATAATTCATTCTTCCCAAATTCGCTACGCTTATGTGAACTGTACAAGTGACAGCTGAGATAATGTTGCTTTGGTTATCACCAGTGGCATATCTCCAGGGTCAGCCCTCCCGTCAGTCGTGGTATATTCCATACTCACTTAACATTGGCCTACTTCTAAGCCAGTTATGTATGCTACAATAACTGTAGAAATGAAAGTAATTACAATACCGGTATTTGTAAGTTAATGAAATAAAGTTTGAGTTTTCTAAATAATGACAGTCACTCATCATTTGAATAGAATAGACATTTTTTTCCGTAGTACATACAACAATACAACAAAAATTGACAATCATTCCAATGAGTACGTTCAGTATAAACAGTACGGTACTATTTAACTGTTTTTATGTTCAAATACAATACATGTAGCCTACCGCAGATAGGTACAGTAACATTTACTAGACATGAATCAACTGTTTTCGTCCTAACGGCGCAGGTTATGTAATGTACATGCGTGAGCAGCTCAGTTTTCTCCAAGACGCTGTGGAGATTACTGTGTGCGTACTTTTAAAAAAACATCAGTATTCATCAAAAGTGAAGCACATAGTTTCATTTCATTTGAATAAGAACACTGTAATAGTAATAGACAATGCCCCCTACCACAATGTACAAATAAATCCACCCTCAACATCATTAACAGAAAGGCAGACATGATTAACTGGTTAGAGAACCATGACATTCCTCATAGTTCATCTGTGTAAAACCTGAGCTGTATGCACTAATTAAACAAAATAAACCAACATACAAAACTTTTAAATAGACGCTATTTTGGCAAACTGTGGATATTCTGTTTTACAACTTGCATCCTATCACCCGAAACCTAATCCTATCGAACTGAATTGGGCAACCATGATGGAGCGTGTTAAAAGAAAAACTGTGCATTTTCCTGTAGACAGTGTCATAAACTTAGCGAAAAAGGAATTTGATTGTATGAAATGTGAGCTGTGAAAACTGAAAATGACTACGTGATGGACCAAATAATGGATACTGTAACAGATCGTTTAGAAATTAATATAGAACGGGAAAGTTATACTATACTATACTATAAAATATAGTATCTCCTGTTTTGTATGGAAAGTTTACATCTGCTTGTTTTTTAAACACACACAAACACAACCATTTCATGAGCGAGGCTGTTATTGATTTTACAAGTCACTGTTTACAAAATAATTTCAGCTGTCGTTATAAGCGATATCAGTTTTTAAATTTGAGTAATTTTACAGGGAAAAACAAATTTTACTATTTTTTCATCTTTATTTAAAGAAGTGTAACTTCACCACATTACGTACAAAACTTTAATCCGTCTCAAAACAGATTACTCATCTCATACGTGAGTTTTATTCACAATTCAGAGACTCATGTATTTTCAATTCACAATTCAGAGGCCAATATTTTCAATTCCGATAGTAGACATTTTCCTCTCTCAGTGGCTTCCACTGTTCCCGCCTTCTCCCCACTATAACATGCGCGCTGCTTCATGTCTGTTTAATTTTACAGTACCTCCTTAGCAAAGCTGTGTGGAGGTTACCTTCTAGCTCTAGCAGACGTGACAGCTGCTCAAACAAAACAAAATAATTTTAACACTATTAAAATGTGTAACTAAATTTAAAATTCTTAGTATAGTAAATTAAAGTACTCCACTACAGCTAGTTTCCATTTCCCTATAAAACCTTGAGAAAATTAAATTATATTAAACAGTAAATTGTAAACACTGTTACTAACTTTATGTTAATAAGTAGTAATCATAATAACTTGGCAAAAATAACTGTTACAAATATTTCAAAAATAGTCTGTCTTAAAAAAAAAACCTCAACATTATCCAAAGACAGCAACCAATTTCTCACATATTTCAAAAATCGTATTCCGAAGACTGAAGAAAAGCAAGCAATTTGAACTTGTGTAGTGTTTTATGTTATAAAAGCAGACCATTGTGCGCGGGTGAGAGTGTTTAGTTAAGAACACCAGAATTAACTAAAGGATGTCATTGGACTTCATTTGGCTGATATGTATTTAGTATTAAGACGTATTATTAGAGATAAGTTGATGGTTGGTCTTACAGACCCGTTTTAACATGTTAAATTCAATAATAAAAAAATATTTAAAAAATGTTAATAAATATTTACATCAGTAATAAAGTTCCGAATGTTATTATAAAGGTTGGATGCACAGAAATAAACGATCTTTTAAAACCTTCAGTCGTGGGCTCTGGAACTGCTACACTATTATGAGACTGCAATCTTACTAAATAGACTTTAGCACTAGGCCTACCCCTTAAGTGACCACCTTTCATAAAAACACCCTTAAACCCCGATAAATAAAAATAGTCCTATATCTTAATAGAAGAATGCTCAAACTCCTAAATAACGGTAAGAATGTGACATTTCTCTTTGCACTGGTTATAATTCTAATTATCTTCTTTTGTGCGACTACTATTAGACTACATAATAGTTGTAAAAAAAATACATATCTACCCAACAAGAAATACCATACTGTAATTTAGAATGAATAGAATGGTTCACCACTTTTACAATGAAAGAGGACAAAAATATTTTAAAATGTAAATTTTCTTAAAGGAGAATTCATGTATTTTTTAAGTTAGTAATATGTACTTTCCAATTAACATTTTCATCTAACAAAAACGTACAAAAACATTGATAAATAACATACGAATTTGCAGCATTAAAATAAAAATAACAATTATCCATGCACCAGAAAACGTCAATTCTGAGACACAAAGAATTTATAAAAATCTATTTATAAAATTATATGGAAGAATTGTATCACTACTACCATATTCTCTTATATCATGTACTCTACAAATGTCGAAACCATTATCTAAATATTTCGAGAATTAGTGGAGCTTAATTATTCAGTTTTCAGATTTGTCACATAGAGTAGTTGGCCAATATTAACAACAGACAAGTTGGCTAATAGCAATTATTCAATCCACACCATGTCAGTTGTAACATGCAACCAGCCCAAAAATCATGCCATTAACAGTAAAATATGTATACAAATGTATGTAAAAACATGTTTCCAAGGAATTATTTGTAACTTTTTAAAATAGGTTAGCTGCCATTTCAGGGGACCAGGTCATGAAGCCAATTAAATGAAGTTTCACTTGTCAGTTCGGTACATTTAAATTCAAAAACCATTCAAGATATATTTATGAAACATTGTTTCCCTGAAAGCTAAATACTGTATATGAGGCATATTGTGAACCTCATTAAATTTGTATATTTTAAAAATAAATAGGGTGATTTTTCAAAAACAGTGTTTTATAAAATACAGAATTTGGACTTCTTATTGCAAACACAAAACTTTTTTATATTAGATATTAGTGTTAATTTTAGGTTAAGTGTAAGCACTGTTGGGAGATAAATGTAATAAATAAAAAGTAGTATTTAGCATGTTTAAGTACAAAGTGATATGCACCTAAATATGTAAAATATGCATTTTCAGAAAATCACATTTAAAGCTTTGTAATATTTCTTTTACAAAACGCACCTGCACTGTACATTTCCTATGCATCGCTCTCATCTTTTTTCCTTTTCAACTGCTTTTTCTCCATTCTGCTTTTCAGAACACTTGTATTTGCTTCCTGTTCAAACCCTGTAAAATAACATTATTCAGACTTTCATTAGCGTTGTGAGTTTGACCATGCAGGGTAGTGCTTCATAAGGTTAGTATTAGCCGAGTCTGTAAAAGCTGGCATAATTATATCCGCCTTTAAAGACTGCATATAGGCCTAACACTTGTCCCCTGTTAGAATGCAGTTGTGCACCTGTAGGATACAACTCATGTATTGGGTTCATATCAGTGGAGAGTATGGAAGAAGGTAGCCCAGATATTTTGTTACTTCATTTTTATGTCTTCAAGATTACAACATATAACTAGTCCAGAATATGTTTGGAGCTTATCAGTGATGCTATCTGTTTCCACTAATGGTGTGATTGTACATTGGGCACCAATGTACCCATAAAGGAAACTATAACTACATAGAACAGTTACTAAAACTTAATAACACACCTGAAACACACATTAAAGAGATCATCCATCTCACAAAAATTATCACTGAACAAAATTATTTCTCACACAATAACATGGTTTACACACAACCAGATGGACTACCCATGGGCTCCCCTATATCAGGTATACTAGCCGAAATATTCTTACAAACCATAGAACAAGAACACATATTAAACAATAACAAATACACCAACAAAATAATATATTGGCACAGATACGTTGATGACATTTTACTCCTATACAACGGCAACAAAAGACAAATTGAAAATTTCCACAAATACATTAACACTATACATCAACAGTTAAAATTCACACTGGAATTAGAACAAAACAATAGCATAAACTTCCTGGACATTACAATTACCAAAACAAACAACACACACACATACAAAATATACAGAAAACCCACCACAACAGACATGGTCATACATAACTCTTCCAACCACCCAACTCAACACAAACATGCAGCTTTCAACTATATGCTCCATAGGCTCACATCAATACCCCTAAATACACATGACTACCAAGAAGAACTCAACACAATTAAATATATTTTTAGCAGTCAAAAATGGATACAAATCCCGATTTAATAAACAAACTACACAAACGCATCCTAAACACAAAAAGTAAAACACATAAAACCAACAGCACACAACCCAGTAAATACATCACACTCACATACTACAATTCCAACACACACAAAATTGCTAACACATTTAGGAAACACAATTATAAAGTAGCCTACAGAACTAACAACATCATCAGGAAACACATAAATAATACTAACAAAGACACAGACACATACAGCAAAACAGGGGTTTATAAATTAAACTGCAATGACTGTCACCAGTTCTACATTGGCCAGACGGGAAGATCTTTTTCCTCTAGATATTCTGAACATTTAAAAGCCCTCACCACAAACTACATACATTCCACATTTGCCACACATTTACAAAACGAAAACCACAGTTACACAAACATAGAGCACAACATGGAAATACTACACTACTTACCTAAAAGTAGAAAACTAAACACAGCAGAACAATTTGAAATATACAGATATCACACACTACAACCAAACAACATATTAAACGAACAACTACATTATAGATCACACATACTTTTCGATACACTGATTCCAACACAAAATTCGAATCCCAGCGCCAATTCCCTCCCACCAGCAACCCCCACCACACACACCTACATCCCATAACCGTTACTTTACAGACATTCAGTATTTAAATCCCACTGAGGAAGACGAATACTACGTCGAAACGTCTGGGTAACAAAACCAAAAAGTAAGTGTTCATAGTGAAAGTTTAATATATATATATATATATATATATATATACATACATATATAATACTAAAAAAGTGAACGAAGAGGATATATCAACAAGATAATTATAGTTATTTTAGTGTAACAAGCCTAAATGGTTGAATTATTGCTTTGTCTCACTGATTCCCTATGTGGAAAACAACCATTTTTACTTCATTTTCCAATTTTTTTCTGCTCTGAGATAAATTTTAAAGTTGAAATTTATACTGAAGTTTTCTGCCATAGAGAACATTATATATGCAGTTTTCAGATTTTTTCAGGGCTCGCAGCAGAGACGTCAAAGCTTAAAATTTGAAAAAAAATAAAAAAATTTTTTAGGAGACTGTAATTTTCAAAGGATTCGTTACTCATCACTGATACATTCTATAAATTAACTATACTCATATAAATAAGCATATACAAAAATTAAGGCTGAAATGCTTTTCCATTTTTGAGAAATTACACTATGAAAATTGAATTTTATTCATTCTTGTTCAACAATTTCAGATAAAAGGTCACCTGTTCACCTGTATAGAATCATATTAGGTCAGTAAACAGAGCACCAAATTGTAGGTTAGAATGCGCTGAAAACAGTGAAGTTTATTTGAAAGGCCTAGGACAACACAGTCCTAAAAATGTTAGAATACCGTAAATGTCCGCAAATGGAAAAAACAGTGTGCATCATAGAATAAAATGGTAGTGATCTGTAAAGTGGATACAATAACAATAAAAGAAAATATGCTTTGAACTCCCAAAGCATAACGGAATGGATGCACAAAATTGAATTTTTTCTGAAATGGTCACGCAACCAGTGCTGGACCACTTGAAATGGACCACCCTTTAATGTTTTTTTGAGGAGTAGGTGGGTATAACTTTACATTGTATCTAAGGGATTCTAATACTGGAAATATTTCAGCTTTCAGCTTTACTGGAAAAGTTTCAGCTTTACAATTTTATTAGTATAGGCTCATGGTTAGAAAAGGTAAGTATAACATGTGATTTATTTCAAGCAGCTGTTCCATAGACATGAATGGTGAAATAGAAATGGAAAAACTCATATTTATTGTACCAACCAAACTAATTTAATAGCTGAAATATACATATATTTCCAAGATGCAGTGAGAGATGGTGAAGGCATTGAGAACTTAGCCCGTTTGATTATTCTACTGTTGTGATTTACTGGCAGACCACGATATATGCACAAACAAACTCAAGACGTTTTTTGGAATGTTTGCAAGTATTCCCATCCTGATTTATTTATAATGTTCACTACAAATCCTAAATGGAAAGAGATTCTTCAGGAGTTGTATCAGTTTCAGTTTCACTCATCTCAACTTAGTAGCATGAGTGTTCATTTGAAAAATTAATAGATATCTTAGTATTACTCACTATGTAAAAATCGAATATTCACATGTGAAACTACAGGTAACAGCTAATACAAAATAAGCATATTCAAATTAAATGTAAAAATCTTCCAAATTCATTGAAAAGACAACAAACTGTTATAAAAAGGAAATTACAGTGAAAAATGAGACTACTAGGTAAACAAATTAACCTATTTCTGAAATACAGTACTAGTACCAATATAAATAATTCCACAAGATTTAAAATAAAAAGGCACACCTATTATAATAGACCGCCGAAACAGAACAAGCTAAATTTGTAGCTACTAAACAACCCTATTAGGCAAATAATAATACAGTAAAACTTTTTATACAAAGATAAACAGAAATAGACAAGACACAGAAAACATACTGTAAGCACAATTGTTTATATTTCACACAAACATAAGCAATGGCTACTACTACAATGATGCTCTTTTCATACACACTAAATCTATATTAATAAATCTCTAGGGGGGGGGTCTACGTTTGTCTGCGGTAATCTCAGACTCTACTGAACCGATTTCAATGAAACTTTGCATACTGATAGCAGGTACCCAACGGAAGGTTTTCCACTTTATTTGATAATGATATGTTAAAAAGAACCGAAGTTGGCTTCGATCACGAATATTGTTGTGTATGATTGTATATGATTGTTGTGGTAACTGTCGAGTTGGTGAATTGCTAATGGTACATCTATGGTAATAATATTCTTATATTTTAAGTTATGAATATCCAAAAAGTGCGAAGCAATAGATCCATCATTCATGTTTCCTCGATACGTAAAATCAAAATTTGATAATTTAGATATTTACAACCATGCAGTAACACATTTAAATGAAATGTTTATTTGTATAGAATAATACAAATAGTGTATACATAAGTATATTATTGATATCAGTTAGTCCATTTGAATATTTACATTTTAGTAGTGATATGGAATTCTTATCAGCATATGGAATTCATATAAACAATACAATAATTCAGTGTTTGATTATATTGTAACATTGATTATATAGTACACGTTGATTCTGACAAACCATACTCTTCGACATTTGAATATTCAGTATGTGCAGTAGGGATAATTAATTCTCGAGAATTATACTTAACTTACTTCACCTCAGTCATGCGATGAGTGTCAGTGATGAATTATCAGTGCCTTTTTTCGTTAATTTTATGTCATCGGTAAGTAATATGTGCAATATGTATTGTATAAATTATTAATTGCTCCCTAGAGATTTATTAGTATGGATAAAATTAATACATTTCCACTTTTTATAGCTTTGCAATTCCAAAAAGACGATCATGTTTAGGAATATCTACTGCTGCTGCGGAAAGAAAGAGGTGTCTTAGAGCATCTGAAAATGACGTCGAAGGAGTCGAAATGCAGTCAGCTCCTGGAAACTCTTCAGAAAGATCTGGATTAGAAGAAATCTCACGGGTTGAAAGTCCTACGATTCGTGAAAATAGAATAGCGGCACAAAGACGCAGGCAAGCGACTCTCAGATCACGAGGTCCTACTTTACGATGGAATGCAAAATTAAATAGTGGTTTCAATTATAATCCAGTTATTAACTACGCGAATGAAACAGATATCGGGTTACCGAATATGGTTTGCCCTCATTGCAAAGCTTTAAAGTGGAAAAATGAATCACATGGAACTTACCGTCTGCGGCTTTCCAGAAACAGCGTCTTTATAAATTTTTCATGTTTCGGGACCCTTGTCCCATCATCAGAATTTAAAAGTAATTGTGTATCATTTAAATATGATACACTTGTCAAACACTTAAAATATTAAAATCCAATATAAAATAACTTAATATAACATAATAATATAATATTTACAGCGAGTACGAAGGTTACCGATGTACATCGTATGAAAACCGACCGCGCACTAATTTGTCTCGCTCCCACCACGACAGTAGCGCAAGGCAGTGTTGTACAATACATTTGAGTTGAAGACCAATTTATCATTTAAAACATGCGGCTTGGTACCAATATGATTGTGTGCTTTATAAATTTCGTATTCTTCAAGAGCGTTCAAATATTGCCCTTTCTTACATATGTGAAGGGGTTTCAAATTAGTTTTAAAATTAGTGTAGCTATGATTTTTGGAAATGAGGTGTTCTGCAAATTTTGACTTGACACTGTCCAAACTGTGAAAATGTGTAGGCGGCCTATGTTCTATAAAGCTTTTTAAAAAACCACGTCCTGTCTGGCCCACATAAAAAGCGTCGCAATCGTCACATATCAATTTGTAAACACCAGTTTTGTGTTCAAGGCTGGTGGTTCAGCGGACACGAAGATTATTCATAATACTATTAGTGGTCTTATAAGTGACCTTGATATTACTGGTTTTACCAAAAATTGACCCAAAGATCTGTGGCATAAGGTATGTGTACGGTGTTGCAATATATTTGCGTGTTGTATTTTCGTGTGTTTTACGTCCGATAACGTTGCTGTCCTTTCTTATGTTTTCGAAGGATGTTATTCACCATATTGACATCATAACCATTAGCGACAGCAATGTGTTTAATGGTGTCTAACTCCTCACGGTATTCTTTATCACCGAGGGGCAAAGATAAAAGTCTATAAATCATACTGTGGAAGGCAGCTAATTTTTGTGATAAAGGATGAAACGACTTAGCATGTATTACAATGTCAGTCGTTGTGGGTTTTCTATATATGCTGTTTCTGGAAAGCCGCAGACGGTAAGTTCCAATATATTTGATTGAACAACACGTGGCTTGGTACTAAACATTTGGGATTTATTCCTTTTAAACATGAATCACATGGATTATGTTGCTCTGCAGGAAAAGTGCGATTAGATCCTATACTTCCTCCTCCAGAACCGTTAAAACCATTATTAAATGGAGAACATCTTTTATCGAAAAATTTTTTGGATGCATTAAGATCGTACAATTCAGCTTTTCAATTTACATCATTCGGAGCCAACGAAATAGTCGAAGGGAGCTTCATGCCTACTTTCAAAATTCAACGGCAAGTATATCACCTCATTGGATCATTACTCCCCACACAAAACGAAGTACCAAAATTTCTACAGGTGTATTTCATAGCTGATTATTTACAGCAAGCTGAAACAAGAATGGATCATATTCGTAACTTGGATAAGACATTAGTAACAGAACTTCAAAATTTACTTCACGCAGTCAACCCATATGTTAGTGAACTGAAAAGTGCGTTTGAATTTGTAACATATGCAAATAATAAGCAGTACAATATTGTGATTCATTCTGATCGAAAAGAAAATAATGAAGAGCACAGGGGTCGCTACAATGCACAGACAACTAATGAGGTGGCAGTAGTTTTAGTTAACCAGGACTGCGATAAACGCGATATAATAATCCATGCGAGGGTGCGAGGGATCATACGCTACATCGAATTGCAGAAACACATCGAGCTTATGATGCTTTACAGTACCCTTTAATGTTTTGCAGAGGAGAAGATGGTTATCATTTTACATTAAAATTAGTCGATCCTCAGACTGGGTTACAAACTACTAAGAAAGTTTCAGCTCTACAATTTTATTCTTACAGACTCATGATGAGAAAAGATGAGTACAATCATTTAATTTATTACAAACAGCTTCTGAATCAATATATTGTTGATATGTATGCTTAGATAGAGATGGAAAGGCTTATATACATCCGTACTCATCAAACTCAGTTACGAGCTGAGAATTACATAGATTTGCAAGCTGCATTACGAAATAATGGAAGTTTGGATAATTTAGGCCGCTTGGTCATTCTACACTCAAGTTTCACAGGAGGTCCACGATATATGCATGAGCGAACACAAGACGCTTTTTGCTACGTATGCAAATACTCACGGCCTGATTTATTTATTACGTCCACTACAAATCCTAAGTGGAGAGAGATCGTCCAGGAGTTGCGTCAAGGCTTTTCAGCTCAAGATCGACACTACTTGGTAGCATGTGTATTTCATCTGAAATTGAAAAAATTAATGGATTTCTTAGTGGAAGGTAAAATTTTTGGCTCAGTTGTCTGCTACATGTACAGCGTAGAGTGGCAAAAAAGAGGTTTGCCGCATGCGCATATTTTGCTCTGGTTAGAAGAAAAACTACGACCAGACCAGATAGAATCTGTTATTAGTGCAGAGCTGCCAGCCCCTGATAAAGATCCAGAGCTTTATGATATAGTTAAAACACATATGATTCATGGGCCATGTGGAACAATTAGTGCACAGTCACCATGTATGAAGGAGGGTCAGTGTACTAAACGATATCCTAAATCGCTTACAAAAGAAACGGCGATAAATGATGACAGCTACCCTAATTGTCACCGACTAAGTCCTGAAGATGGAGATTTTCAGTGTGAAATCCGTTTGAGAGATGAGATTTTGATAGTTGTCAATAGATGGGTAGTTCCATACTAACCGGTGCTTTCACGAGCTTTTAGTGCTCATGTCGATGTTGAATTGTGTAGTAGTGTAAAATCCAATAAATATATATGTAAATACATCAATAAAGACTCCGATCTAGCTACGATTGGTATACAAAATTCTTACGATGAGGTATTACAGTTTCAAAATGGTCGATACATAAGAACATCTGAAGCTATATGGAGAATCTTCTCTTTCCCTATACATGAGGGTTTTCCACCTATTATTCATCTAGACGTACATTTCGAAAATGGGCAGAGAGTTGATTTTTGTGAAGATAATTTGCACGAAAGAATAGAAAATCCAAGAAACACCACTGTCATGGCATTTTTTATCTATGTCGAGAAGATGACTTTGCAAAAACTTTGTTGTACGAAGAAGTGCCAGCATATTACACTTTCAATAGGCAGACAGGAAAATTTCAACGTAGACGTCGAGGAGTCTTATTAGAAGGTAGCGAGAACGTATATCGTGAACACGTATTGGGTCGAGTGTATACAGTTCATCCAAACAATCATGAATGTTATTTTCTTTGTTTATTTCTGCACAATATACGTGGCCCAACTTCATTTGAAAATATCAAGACTGTCGAAAACGTAATTCATCCAACGTTTCAAGCTGCATGGCAAGCTCTTGATCTCCTACAGAATGACAATCATTGGAACGACAAATTGTCAGAGGCAAGTTTATTTGCTAGCCCTGACAAAATGAGAGAACTTTTTGCAATAACGTTGGTGTTCTGCAGTATTTCAAACCCGAGTGCATTGTGGATTAAATACAAAGACCACTTCTCTGAAGACTTGATTCTAGATATTATGCGTCGAATTCCTGATGCTGATTTGAGTTTATACAAGGAAAGCATTGAAAATAGTTGTTTACTGCTTTTACAAGATTTTGTTACTTCAGTCGGTGGTAATCCGATAGCTCAATACGGATTACCAAATCCACAGTCTACCGTGCAAAACATTTTAAAGGAATATCTTTCTGAAACCACTTATGACAGACAACAGCTACTTTCTACAGTTGAAGAGAATGAAATATTACTGACAGATAAACAGAGAAATATATATCAACTCATTCTTCAAAGTGCTTACTGTAAATCTGGAAATGCATTTTTCCTTGATGGACCAGGAGGCACAGGTAAAACATTTTTAATCTAATTGACTCTTTCGAAGTTAAGAAGCGAAGGCAAGATCGCATTAGCAGCAGTTTCCTCGGTAATCGCTGCTACATTATTACCTGGCAGAAAAACGGCTCATTCCTTATTTAAAATACCAATAGATTTGAATTGCAGCGAATTTCTAGTGTGCAATATTTCCAAAAATAGTGCTAAAGCAGAATTCATTAGAAATGCAGACTTGATTGTTTGGGATGAGTGCACTATGGCCCCTAAAAAATCAGTAGAAGCTCTCGATAGAACTCTACGAGATTTGCGCAATGACAACAGATTTATGGGTGGAATAACTTTTCTCTTTGCCAGAGATTTCAGACAAACATTGCCCGTAGTTACGCGAGGTACCAGAGCTGATGAAGTAAATGCTTGCGTCAAACGATCGAATATATGGCATACCGTTCAAACAGTATCACTCACAATAAACATGAGAGTCCAACTTGGAGGTGATGCAGATATTCACGAATTTTCTACTACTTTATTAAACCTTGGAGATGGTAAGATACCAGAGACAGACGGTGCGATGTGTTTACCGCCATCATTATGTCGTACAGTTTCTTCACTGGCAGAAGAGTTGATCGAAAAGGTTTATGGTCATATTGAGTCTATAAATTTAGATGTGTGGTTATTTGAGTGTGTGATACTAGCACCAAGAAACGAACAAGTAAATGCCATAAATAGCTGCATATTGCATAAATTTCCAGGAGACGAAAAAACATACCACTCCATTAATATAGTTTTGAATGAAGAGGATGCAGTACATTACCCAACTGAGTTTTTGAATACTTTTGCATCAGGATTAAAACTATCTGCACGCATTGAAATTAAAACTAGGTGTTCCAATTATACTCATGAGAAATCTGAAGCCACCACAGTTATACAATGGAACACGATTGAAAGTTAGGTCACTAAAAAAACATATCGAAGCGACTGTCTTAACAGGCTGCGGGAAAGGAGAAACAGTATTTATCCCAAGAATTCCAATCATACCCAATAACTTTCCATTTCAATTTAAAAGACTTCAGTTTCCGGTTAATTTATGCTTTGCAATGACTATCAATAAATCATAAGGGCAAACTTTTAACAAGGGCTGGTGTGGATTTAAGAGCTGCTTGCTTTTCTCACGGACAACTGTATATGGCATGTTCTCAAGTAAGCAGAAGCAGCGAGCTCTTTATTTGCTCTGATAACGGCAGAACAAAAAATGAAGTTTATAACGAGGCTAAAAATTATATAAAAACTGAGTATACTGGATAGTGATAGATTTACGTATATAAGGATTTACCAAATATTTTAAGACTGACTTAGCACGTAAGATTTCGACTCACTCATATCAATATACTTATGTATTCATTATTTGTATTATTTTGTACGAATAAACATTTTATCTAATTGTGTTACTGCATGTTTGTAAATATCTACTAAATTATCAAATTTTGATTTTATGTATCGAGGAACATCAATGATGGATCTGTTGCTTCTCACTTTTTGGATATTCATAATTTACAATATAAATATATTATTACTATAGATGTACCATTAGCAATTTACCAACTCGAGAGTTACCACAACAATTATATACAAATATTCGCGTGCGAAGCCGCGGGTACCTGCTAGTAATAAATAAAAGTCTATTTAGAGATTTAGAGAAGAGTACCTTAATATTTTCAGAACATTACTTTGCTAAACATTTACATTCATATTTCAAACTGGACTGAATTCAAAGCTCATGTACCACTACTAACATTTAATTACAAATGGCATTAAATTGTCAATAGTGAACATGGATAAACAGACCAATCTGCAGCTCTATCTGTATCATTCTAAGTACAAACTACTCTTAAACCGAATGGCCAATTATTATTACTCAGTACATTATTTTTTACTTTGTAATCTTAAAACAACTGTTTCCATTTTTAATACCCATAAAAAAAAAAAAACGATGCTTGAAATGAACAGTTTGATACTTGTCCAATTTCTAATTTAGAATAACCTAACCTCATTACTTACATATTCTCATATTTATATATTCAGTGAATATGAAGGAGAATGTGTTTTGAACTACCAAAACATGAGGGAATGGATACACAAAACATTATTATTATTATTATTATTATTATTTGTGTGAAATTGTCAGGCAACCAGTGCTTGGACCATTTATATTATATTACTTAGACCATATATATTACGCGCGTGCGCACTATTTTCCTTTGCTATTAAAAGGGTATCCTTTTACCTTCCATATATTTTTTAAGTCAATTGGCAAACTTAATACAGTAGAATGTTCGTTAATCAATGCCAGTTAACTGAGAAGCCTTCCTTATCCAGCACAATCCTTTGAAAGATACAAAAAAAATTATCAAGGAACTGAATCATTCCATGACTGATATAAAAGGCATTGCATGATGTAATTCCCAGAAAATATATTAAAAGATATATTCCAAAAGTCCCAGGAATGGACTAATGATCACTTATTTGTCCCAGAATTTAAATGTTGTAAAGTGTGAATTTTTGTGTTGATGATGATAAAAAAAAAGGAAGAATGGAAAGAAACGTTATGTATGGAAAGGGCATAGATTTCATTTTTATATGTGAGGGTGAAGACCAGTTCTGTGTGTAACTATTTGTTCTCGATACCATCTCACAGTGCCAACATATACGTAAGCCTATTTGAAAAATCAGTGGCCTGGCAACAAAAGCAGGGTAGAAGTTAACTCATTGGATGCGACTCTTCAAGTCTTCTGCCATTTTGGAGTGGAATGCTTGAATTTTATAACTATATCTCTGAAAATAAGCACTTTCTGACACTGGTGGTGCACCAGAAAAAATGTACTCCCGGTTAAAGCCTTCAACATCATATGCATCAAAATCTGATTAATATTGTGTGAATGTGTGTATTAATAAACTTAATAACAACAATATAATTGTAGCAATAATAGTAATAATAATAATAGTAATCATAATTTGAAGTTAATGGTGATAGTTTGAATATAATAATGTTTGGAACGAATATTTCTAGTAAAAATTGTTTCTAAAAAAAAATCATTTCCAAAAAATTTCCCAGATTTTGGTTCACAGTCAGTTTGATCTGTTTATTTAAGCAACACAAAGTATTTGGTGTTAACATTTTTTTATTTGATACTTCTAAATATAATTTAGAATGTGTTTTTGTTCCAAGGTGTGGTCCATGTCAGAGAATAGCTCCCATATTTCACGAGATGGCACAGAAGTATAAGTCAGCGGTGTTTCTCAAAGTTGACGTTGACAAGTGCCAGGAGCTTGCCGCCAATCAGGGGGTTTCATCCATGCCAACATTTATTTTCTACAGAAACAAAGTAGGGAATTCTTAATTGTCAACATTTGTATATAAGAGAGAGAGAGAGAGAGAGAGAGAGAGAGTTTATCTGTCTGTTATATAAATTATTAATTGTTTTTGTTGCTTACAGATAGTGTTAGATCGTGTGACAGGAGCAAGTCCAGGAAACCTGGAAAGCAAAATCAAACAGTATTATACGGTGATTGATGAGGATGAAGAGGCTGGACATCTTGGCCATGTAAGCATTTTTACCTAGTGACTGGTACATTACTGATTGTAGGGTTTTTTGCATATTAGAAAACCGCATACTGTATTTTGGTAGGTTTATTTTTCCCCCTTACTTTTGTTTGGAGTGTAGGGTCTCTGTAAAGTCTTCCTTGCTTTTGACCAGTCTGGTTTCTTTTTTTCTAGTTAAACTGACCTTCTCCATGTGTTGTCCATGCATAGACCTGTTCATACACTACTTGGTTCCCCCATCTGTGTTCCCTTATTTGAGGCATCTCTGTGACATAATCTTCCAGTTTTTCGGAGACCAATCCAATTCAGTTTCCTTCTTATTAGTTAGGTGTCCTTTAGGAAATGATTTATTTGCTCCTGTAATGGGCATTTGATTTATTCATTCTGTCGGTTTAATATTTGTTATTATGCTTGGGAAGAAGGTTTAAAATTTTTTTACAAATGTTTGTGTCTCCTGCAGTAACATTTGGATGATGCAGTTCTGTAACATCTACACAATAGTGTTGATTTTACATTATACTTTTAAATACTATTTTTGTATGTACTGTATCTGTTTTGACTTCCATAGATTTTGTATGTTTGTGTTGCATTTGACAGTCTGTGTTGAAATCTTCTGAACTCACTTTCACACTTCACTACACTATCCAGGTAGATCAGTGTGCCTGTACCACAGGAGAGCAGCAATTACCTAAACTAGTTTGCGATTAGGGTGGTTCAAACATGAAAGTTCAGATATTCGAATACACGATACAATGCAATTAAACTCACAACTAGAACACAATAAAATAATAATACAGTATATGACACTATGTGGTAGGCTGCAAGTAGTGTTTAAAATAATTGAAATGGTGTTAACATTATGTTATTGAATTGAGAAAATTATTTTTAAAGTGCTCAGTAGTCACTAAATGAAAATTTTCCTCGAACGCAGTTGTCATTCAATAGTTATTAACTTTTTTTTACCATAAGCTCACTTTGTTCATAGTAAAGGCCTCTGATATTGGTTTTGTAGAATTATGCTTCTGAATTAACCATAAATAATCAGCTTTTTGTAGGGACATATTGTTAAAGTTTTTCTTTCTTTCAGACTGACATCATAATTGAGTTAGGACTTGTATTTTAATGACATTTTAATTTTTCATATCTGTCATGGTGGATTTTTTGTCGTTATAAGATTTAACAGAGTACCCACTTTCACGCCTTTAAAAGTCTTTTAAAAATTTCATTTTTGCTTTCTACATTTTGTGACAACAGCGAGGCATTACGTCTGCTCTCCAGTTCCAGCGGCGCGTGACACCTGAGGTATATGATCCGAGCCAATCAGGGATCAGCAGCCGAGATGTGACATCTGACGTGCTCGGAGCGAGCCAATCAGCGATCCCGGTCAGTGCATAAAACCAGCGCTGGTAGACATTTTCGACGCACTGCTTCATCGCCACGCCATCGGACGCACTTCATCTCCTCTCCTCTCTCAGACGACATCAACGCGGAGTCAGCCGGAAGGAACAGCCGAAGAATAGAACCGCTGTTCTTGCGTCTTTGCACACCCATTCTACTCCAGCAATTGCCTTCGCTGGGCCAGCAGCCGACTCGACGCAATCGATGCCGAGAGAAGAGGAGGACTGCAGTACGCCACGAACAGCGGGCGCAGCCGCCAAACATCTCAGCGCGGCACAACCAACATCAGCGTTCACACCACAAGGTCCTTTTTAGGGCCACCAAAATAACTAGAGTGTACGATTGGCGCCATTTGTCATGCGGAAGCCTTTTGTCCGGTGACAATTTAAAATAGTGTTTTATTTTAGCAGGTACATTGAATATTAATTAGAGTAACAAAGCTCTAGCAGATCATGTACTCTGCGTGCATTTTTCTTTATCAGTAGACACAAACAACAGTGCTTCACAAACTAACTCACATTATGGGTATACCTTATTTGTAAGCAAAACAGGAAGCCTCCAGCACGTATTGTCTTCCTGTATTCTTGTTATCAGTTGTTATTTATTGGTGCATTAAAAAAATATGAATAAATAATATGTTTTCTTTTTTGGTTGCAGAAGCTGACAGTACATTAAATAATTAATTTCAATTCACTCACAGTATTCTTGTTATTCATATTAACAATAAATAATACTTTATACTTTTAAAACAAGAATATATTTTTCATTGTTTTCTACAATGTTTTGACAGTTTTAAATTACTGTCATCATCAGAAGTATAATGTATAAATAAATCATATAGTATCATATAAATCATAATCAGTTTATTATACTTCTGGTGATGACAGTAATATAAAACCATCAAAACATTGTAAAAAAACAATAAAAAATATATTCTTGTTTTAAAAATATGAAGTATTATTTATTGTTAATTAAATAATTAATATTAAATTGAATCAGCAGTTAATAAGGAAAAAAAGGTTCAGAATGTGTCTTTGCATATGATGATGGCCAGCAGTGATAATAATTTCCTGCTTGTGAAATTTTCTTTTTCAGTGTGTTGGGATGTTGAAGGTTTGGGTAATTGACACTATACAGACCTTACTTAACTATAGTTGTGTGTAATTAGCAGTTAAGTATGTATCCGATGAAAATGCCTCATTGTGTAAATATGAAAAAATAACTTTAATTAATTATAATTCAGATACGTGACAGTATTCCCTCAAAGTATTAAATCCATCATTAACCAAAATAAAGCCCAATTTTAAATAAAATTTTAATTAATTTTAAATAACCAAAATTTCGGATGTCAAAGAGACAGTGATGTTTTTGTGTCAAAAGGTAGAAAATATCTGGTACAGTATTTTACAGTTAAACAATTGTGTCGGTTTATTTAAATTGAAATAGTAATTTACAAAACCAATGTTGAAAAGCAAAGTCAGTATTGTTTGTGCACAGCGTGTTCATAAGTTCATCGGTACTGAGTTTTTACGTAGAACGTGCGATTTTTTTTGTCACAATATTTTCATGCAGTGATCTCTTGCCATCTTTCTGTCTCAATCTATTGGAAGGAAATCTGAGGACTCGGTCTGCTTCATAACTTTGTTCGACGAAGCATACAATTGTGAGGAAAAAAACCACTAACATTCATTACATTGATCAAGTGGTTAGATTTGAACCTCTGAAGCTGCCGTGTTGGGTGAAACAACTGTCAGGAAAATAAAAAGTATCTGTAGAACTATACCAATTGTTTGTTATGTTTCTGAAGTCTTCTTCTGGTGTGGACTGCATAAAAAATATCTTGTATGACAATGTTTCACTCATATTACAGTGAGTATCCTCAGGTCTACATGACAAGAGAACTCAGTTATATAATGTAGAAGTGGTGGTAGGTGATCAGGTAAATGGAGCCTACCCTGTAGGTGTTACACCATATGCATTATTTGTGCAGTTAGTTTGCTTGCCAGCCTCATTGTCACATAGACCTCAGGACACTCATTATAATATGAGTAAAACATCATACAAGACTTTTTTGATGCGGTCCATACTGGAAGAAGAATTCAAAAACATAATGGACACCAGCCATGGAACCTTACATGAGAATATTTACCAAATGTTTATTTATTAAATTGAAGGACAGTAATTCATATTGAAAAGGCAAATTTTTAGTAAAGTCATGCCCTCTGTACAGTGTGAGGGCAATGTTTATGTTTTTGATGACAGTTGTTCTGCTGATTTGTCCTCTCGTCTGCATTGCTGTTAGTATATTCTTAGTGCTGACATGGACAGAATGGACCATTTCCATTATGTCCTGGCAATTGAAATCTATTGATTGTAAACCAAGATTAACCTTTATAATATCGTTTCACTCAGGTAATACATTATTAGTAAGTTATACTTATTATTGTTTCATGTTACATTACCATAAAAAAATGTTTTCTTTCGAAAAAGTAAACAGATCAGTGAGCTATTTCAATAAATTTCGTTGAAATTAGTTCTGTGATGACCCGTGGTTAAGCTTGTTGATTTGATGTAGGGCGGATGACCTTATAAGGTACAAGTTTGAGCCGCTATATTGACATCATCCCCTCCATTACCAACTATCAAGAAAATTGAATTGACTTGACAATGCTTTAAACTATTCCAAATTTCATGATTTTAACATTCTTGATATATTTCAATCACTTTCTGCTACAGTCCGTTTCTTGATGTATATAATACATTTAATATTTTGTGATGCTAAAAAATACGTCGAAATATATTAATAAATAAAAATACTGCCAGGACTTACCTGTAAGCTTTCGCAACTACTTACCTCGTGTTTACATTTCATCAGAAGACCAAGGTCGCCACGATTATTTTTTATAGGTTAAAATATCGAAAACCTTTATACTCCACCTTAAATAAAAAAGGACAATTTCGCTATCTGACCATCCCAATAATAATTCAGAAAGATCCCCGTAACGTTTAGACGAATCTTGCAGCACAGAAATGAGAAAGTGGTAATGACGAAATAACTTAGTCTAACACATTTTTATGTTATGAAAATGAAATACTTTTACTCACATAAAGACGGAAATTCTTCATACATACATCTGTTTAACACAAAAAGAACAAAACACATTTGGTAATGGTTAGATCGGCCTTACCCTTACATACTATTTACATTATAGAAAGTAGCCCAGCTTTGCACACACACACTACCACACCATTTGAAACCCCTCTAAAATATTATATTAAACATCGAAAAATAGTTTGTCTTTACATTCCTGTTTCACTTACGGTAATTCATGGTCGCGATGCCGGCCGAACACGTGCTTTAACCCGCGGTTCGAATGTCCGTGCTTAACTGGTTTCACTTTGTGACTCCACCGCACCAATTTATAACTGTGATATCTTGATTAATTTATTGGGTCCCGGTCGGTATTAAAACGTTATTCCACTGAGTTATACATATTTAAAAAGTTCGACCCGACCGGGCCCCCGTCTCGCCAATTACGTCTGTACGCTGTTGTAAGATAACGTGGACTGCTTAACGTGAACTGCGTAACGCATCTCTCGGAGCGGGCGGAAATTGATGTCCACCGCCAACGAATTCCGTCGTCGCTCATAGTTGAGTTGTTGCAGTTGAGCGACCATGTGCATGATACATAGTGGTTTTTGCTGTGTTTTACGCCGACGAAATTCAGGCGCTTCCGGTTTGATGTCACTAAGGGGGCGGACCTTAATTTGCATATCCTCCAGCTCGGATTGTAAGTCTCACAAAAACTTCATTTCTGCGCCATTTTCGACAGCATCGGTTGATTTGCTTCGCGTCCCCTCCCGCGCGTATACCTGTGTCATGCGTACAGGCGCATGACCACATTCAACAAAGTTCCTGGAAATCTGAGGTGGCTACATACCTCAACTGATTACACAATGCGATATTGCGTTGCTGCCTTGGTTATAAACTGTTCTAATTGCCACGTGTTCTGGTTTGTTAGAATAAAATTTACACAATACCTTTGTCAATCCCCGAAAAATGAAATAAATTTAAAAATACAAATACCCACAAATTTGGACCGTTACAATACCCTCCCAATGAGAAGGCTTCTGTCCAAAACAGAAGAAATCTCATTGATAAAACCCCTTAGAGGACCGGTGAGGAACTGGTGCCAACAACCCCCCTTTGTTCTTACTCTGCATGGGTAAACGACCCCCCTGGCTCGGCGACTATGGACGCATCTGAACGAGATCACTGGACTTCTCCGTAAGAGATCCCAACACCGAAAAATCGAACAGACACCGCTCCACAGCGCACCTCGCCTTCTATCATACTAGCCCAAAAAATCCTCAATCCCTGGCTCAGATTATGCCAGATCCTCAACCGATATGTTTCCCCTTATATGCAAGCTGGGCTGCCTTTAGCAGATACTGGACTCACACACACTCACATTATATATTATAAATTGAAAAATTCCTTAAAAATCTGTTTAATTTACAACTCATTGGTTGTTTTTCATTTAAAATCAAATCACAAATTTTGTATTTATTTTGAATTATTCTCTTCATTGGTTTTTGTTTTTTATTTTAAAATAAATTGATTTAAACATTTCTTACAATTAAGAACATCCTTAACCTAACATGTGATTACACCTAGAGTCTAACAATACAATTCAATAAAATAAATCAATAATAATAAACATGGTTAGTACACAAATAATCAAAGTTTAAAATTATCCATTATCTGGCAGGCGCAAAATCAAGAAAATTTTTTTTTTCATAGAAAATTTTAAATTCCAAAATTTCCAAAAAAAAATCTTAAATTCCAAAAATTTTAATTTTCTTAAAATATTTTCTTTTTCCCATATAGAAATTATTTGCAGTTTGTTCAAATTAATTAAAAACCAAAGTTGAATTAACTTCCATACTAAACATGCCTAGTATATGACCTCACTACCAGCTGATCAAAACTAGGTCAAGTCCAGAACCTTGACCTACCTACGTTATGTACAAGTTACATCTGTGAACACATTAAGCCTCTGTAAAATTCTATCTTGAGGCATAAAACATAATAAAACAAAACATTTAAAACTAACAAAACATCATTATAAATAATAATCAAATTGACATTTAAATTATTCAAATAAACTTTACAACTTTACATTTCCAAATTCTATCAAACCTTGTCACTGGTTGCAATTAAAAATTTCACGTTCTTACTATAAATCTGTTTCTTTATTTAACAATCTTATTCTCCATTACTGTGGGTGATCTAATTATTTGTACTCATTTAATTTACTACTTGATAGGCCTACATTTATAATCTCTATCCCTTTGACTCTAATACTCATCAGCTTTAACTAACATGACACCCATCTCTATCAATACATCTATCAAATAATCTCTAGCCCCTTCTTATCATTAAACTCAATTCGCCACCTTCTCTCTATATATGAAAAAAAATACTCTCTAACCCTTTGTACCTAGGATAAGTGTTTCCCCCCCCCCAAAGCTCATTTCCCATTATGTTGGTTCCTGGATTCTACCTAAGGCAACCTCTTCCCCCTAACTTGGTCCCTTCCCGTTCCAACCATTATGTTGCGGAATCCCCCATTACACTACCCCCTATTACAAAATTACCATCCCCAATAATCTCAATCTCATTACCTCACTTCAACTACAACAAAATAACATCATCAATTATAAACAACAATATATCACTCGAAACTCTACATATATTCTCCATAACTACTGTGTCAACATCAGTACTTCTCAGCTTCTATAACATTAACTCACAACAATATTACATTAATTTAAAACAATATGATTCTCTCCACTACTATTTTAACTTTGACTTGGACTGATCTACATGTCCCACAAAATACTAATCACCCATCATCTTTTATTATTTCTGACAATTCATTTAAAATCTTACTACAATAAATTACTTTTCTCATTATTTTCAATAGCATCTGTAATACATTGAAACATTACATTAAACATCAATTACCTGGAACATTTACAACCAATATAACAGTGACATTTTATTGCTGATCAGCTGACATTCTTAACAAAGTGGAAACACATCTCATAATTTAGCAAATCACATGAAATATATATATTTATCAATCCTTACTTCTAACATCCTTGTTTCCCTTTTTCTGATTCTGATAATTTATGTTAACCGCCTGCCAGTCGGTGTAATTATCTACTTAGCTTCAAAAATACACAAATTATACAAAACATATATTTGTTATCGATTCTTATATCTAACCTACTACAATAAAATACTACCTTTAAAAAATATAGAATGAACACCTTATAGTGAATGTATGAGCATCTAGTTATTTAAACGGAACACAAGCATTTTTATTAGATCAAAATTAGAGTTAGCAATTTTTATGTTATAAATTTAAATTCGTGGCTCATCTGAGCCACCCCCTGATCCACACACAAAACTTTTCAAATTTATTATTAATAATTATTATATATCATCTTTCAGTTATTATTAAATTTTTTAATTATCATTTTTATTTAACACAATTACTTCAAATCATCTCATTATTGAATTGAAATCTTTTCATCTAAGTTACACCTGTAAACTTTTTTATTATACATGATTCGTACTATAAAATTTCTATACTTACAGTCCATTTAAATTGACATACACAAAACATATTCACCATACCCCTAATACGGCTCACCTCTGAAACATTTAACACAAATGTTAGTTTAACTCAAACAATTTATCATTTAATTACCAAATTTCAAAATCTCGTAAAAATAATTTAAATCCATTAGAAAATTTAATTATATTACATTTAAATAATCAATCAAAATATTTAAAACATATCAAATTGTTTTAATTGAATTAATTACTGAAAAATACAAATTACATAGCTATCAAAACAATTACAATTAGCCAATTACTGTCTTTCAAACTTAATTCTGTTTATTTATTTAACTTGCAAAATATTAATCTTATTATTACAACAATTATCTACCTACATACACTGTTCACTTAACCACAACACTTACAATTGACTTCACTACATATTTATTTACAAATCTGATTCATTATTTATTCAGTTATCATATTTCAATGTCCAAATCAGCTAGGTCAAAACCCATAAAACAAAATATTTATAACTGTCCTTTATTGTTTTATGGTTTAGCCTCCATCGTCAAAAAGATATATCACATATTTGTAGACTAAATTATTTTTGTTTACCTTGAGTTTATTATTATTATTTTCATAAACCATTATTTCTAAATTCTTTATCATACCATTTATTATTTCATACAACCTGTCACGATTAATTAATTTTGTCCAGTCTCCGTCGGTAATTTTTCTAAACACCAAATCAATTATTTTATCATTATTTATAACAGTTTTATTCAAATATTCCTCTCTCTCTGTTTCATAATGCAATTTACTTTCTTCATCTCTCTCAATATCTAACACCTGCACCAACATTTCATAACCTCTATTAATCTCAAAAATTTTTATTTCTCTCTCTCTTTTATTACAACACCTCTCATAACCATACTGAACTCTCCCATTCCATGCAAAGGGCACCATTAAATATTTATTACCTCTACTGGCTTTACCAGTTAAATCACAAAAAATACAGGGACCATCTGAAGACACCTTGTCTTCCATACAAATACAGGAGGAAACTCTGTCCTCATTAAACACCTGTGAAAACTCTGTTTCACCATAAACTTGGGGAACATCTGCCCTTTGCCCATTTAACCTCTCTACACACACACTTATAACCTCATCAACACTTTCTCTGCTCACAACCTTACACTCTAACACCACGTTTTTAATTTCACCACTGTTACTTACCGTATCATCCTTAGATACCCCATTTTCAGCTATATAATCATTATTCTCATTATTTACCATTATTTCATCATTAGAATTAATTATATCAACATCACCACTTACCTCAGAATTGTAATCACCATCTCCCACTATTTGGTCACTGTTATTTATGAATTCATTATCGTTATCACTCACCTGTTTTAATTCAACTTCTGTACTCTCTTTATATCGGTCTGTCTTTAGTTCCCACGACCATTCATCCAACATTTTGTTATTTTCGTCCAACCATTTATTCATCATTTCCTTTGTTTCATCTAATTTTTTGTCCCACTCATCAAAACGTTTATCCCACTTTTTGTCCATTGCTATTAAAAAATTCATCACATCATCCCCTGAATACTCTTTTTCGACCACCCCTACACTATCGTTATCATTATCACTAAACCTATTTACTGCCTTATTTTCTACCCCTATTACTTCGACTATCTTACCTTTAACATTGGTCATCTCACTATGTTTATTGATTTCTGCAAATATTCCTTCTTCCTGTTCTTCCATTTGGGTTAAACTATCGTCTAAATTACCCCATTCCTCGTCTGTCATCTCACCCACAACACCTCGAAATTCACTCTCCCACTCATCCCACACAAAATCAATATCATTACCTTGGATTTTTGACATGTTTAAAGTTCGTTTGTATAACACTTTTTATATTAAAAAACCCCCATTTTTCTACACTCAACACACCTACCACAACTGTAAATCACAATAACATAAACCTAACCTACTCGCACGTGCGTAATTATGTGCAATAAATATTTTTACAAATTCGTCATTACCACATCCTATTTTCTGTGCATTAAAATAGGTCTATCTCGTATAAATAAAATTAAACGAAAATCCTGGCAGGGTCGCCAGTGTAATGTTAAAAAATACGTCGAAATATATTAATAAATAAAAATACTGCCAGGACTTACCTGTAAGCTTTCGCAACTACTTACCTCGTGTTTACATTTCATCAGAAGACCAAGGTCGCCACGATTATTTTTTATAGGTTAAAATATCGAAAACCTTTATACTCCACCTTAAATAAAAAAGGACAATTTCGCTATCTGACCATCCCAATAATAATTCAGAAAGATCCCCACAACGTTTAGACGAATCTTGCAGCACAGAAATGAGAAAGTGGTAATGACGAAATAACTTAGTCTAACACATTTTTATGTTATGAAAATGAAATACTTTTACTCACATAAAGACGGAAATTCTTCATACATACATCTGTTTAACACAAAAAGAACAAAACACATTTGGTAATGGTTAGATCGGCCTTACCCTTACATACTATTTACATTATAGAAAGTAGCCCAGCTTTGCACACACACACTACCACACCATTTGAAACCCCTCTAAAATATTATATTAAACATCGAAAAATAGTTTGTCTTTACATTCCTGTTTCACTTACGGTAATTCATGGTCGCGATGCCGGCCGAACACGTGCTTTATCCCGCGGTTCGAATGTCCGTGCTTAACTGGTTTCACTTTGTGACTCCACCGCACCAATTTATAACTGTGATATCTTGATTAATTTATTGGGTCCCGGTCGCTATTAAAACGTTATTCCACTGAGTTATACATATTTAAAAAGTTCGACCCGACCGGGCCCCCGTCTCGCCAATTACGTCTGTACGCTGTTGTAAGATAACGTGGACTGCTTAACGTGAACTGCGTAACGCATCTCTCGGAGCAGGCGGAAATTGATGTCCACCGCCAACGAATTCCGTCGTCGCTCATAGTTGAGTTGTTGCAGTTGAGCGACCATGTGCATGATACATAGTGGTTTTTGCTGTGTTTTACGCCGACGAAATTCAGGCGCTTCCGGTTTGATGTCACTAAGGGGGCGGACCTTAATTTGCATATCCTCCAGCTCGGATTGTAAGTCTCACAAAAACTTCGTTTCTGCGCCATTTTCGACAGCATCGGTTGATTTGCTTCGCGTCCCCTCCCGCGCGTATACCTGTGTCATGCGTACAGGCGCATGACCACATTCAACAAAGTTCCTGGAAATCTGAGGTGGCTACATACCTCAACTGATTACACAATGCGATATTGCGTTGCTGCCTTGGTTATAAACTGTTCTAATTGCCATGTGTTCTGGTTTGTTGGAATAAAATTTACACAATACCTTTGTCAATCCCCAAAAAATGAAATAAATTTAAAAATACAAATACCCACAAATTTGGACCGTTACAATTTATACATAAATTTACCTCAAGATGTTATTTTTCTATTTCCTTTTTCAAAAAACTGTTTATAAAATCATTTCAAAACATTATTTATCTCAGCTTCACTATTAATTTAATGATTTTTAGTTATTTAGAAATTTTCAGATATATAAACATTATTTCATTCCATTTTACAATTAATTTAAACACTGTTAATACTGAAATTTTCACTAATGTAAAACATTATTTCACACTATGTTGCAAATAATTCAATCACTGTAACATATTCTGAAATTTTCACAAATTCAAAAAATTATTTCATGCGGTATCACTATTACTTTAATGTCCATTACATTATTTTATTCCATTTTACAATTAATTTAGTCACCATTACTTATTTTCAGATTTTCATAAATTAAAAACATTTCATTCCGTTACACTATTCATTTAATCATCATTAGTTATTTAGAAATTTTTCAGTTATTCAACATAGGTGCAACACTTGTGATGTATAGTTCAGTACCTGTCATGACAATGCTTCACGCAATTCAGAATATATTAAATTGAGAAAACTGTATTTAGTTTCATTAAATTCATTTGTATTAAAATTAACATGGACTTTAAATTCCAAAAACATATAGTTATTCAACATAAGTGCAACACATGTGATGTATAGTTCAGTACCTGTCATGACAATGCTTCATGCAATTCAGAATATATTAAATTGAGAAAACGTTATTAAGTTTCATTAACTTCATTTGTATTAAAATTAACATGGACTTTAAATTCCAAAAACATATAGTTATTCAACATAAGTGCAACACATTTGATGTATAGTTCAGTACCTGTCATGACAATGCTTCATGCAATTCAGATTATATTAAATTGAGAAAACGTTATTAAGTTTCATTAACTTCATTCATGGAAAATTAAAATTGATTCTAAATCCAAAAACCTGTATGGATATAACATAGTTTCAATACATGTGGTGGATAGTTCACTACCTGTCATGACAATGGTTATACACTCAATACGTATGACTACATGATTTCCTTTTTTATGACTTACATACACTTCACAATTTACACACAAGACAGTTACATAGACACACTGATAAATAACTGAGAGACTTCCTCAGTGAAAATAAAGGAACAATGCATGACTCCTTCTAGCAAGACTGAGAAGTGCCTTCACACAGTATAGTTTAAGTAAGCGGCAATTCACCAGCTGTAGCTTAACACATTTTGTTTTTATATATATTTTTTTTATAATTTTTTTTTTATAATTTCATTTTGCATATAATGTATCATTATCACCTACTAATTATACTTGTAAGGAGCTGTCCTCACTATAAAAAAAATTATTTCAGATGCCAGACTTGTTTAGCAGTATTTTGAAAGAAAAAACTATTGTTCGGATATAAATTCGTAATCAACCAAATAAACTGGGATTGCAGGATATTAAGTAATGTAAAGATGATTAAGCAAAAGTCTCTTTTTTTTTATATGTTAAGTCAGCTAGCCATGTCACTACTTGACCAGAGTATCAAGTGGTACAGATGGAACAGATATGCGCACCAAAAAAATTAAGTTAATTCACCATTTAACCAAAGTAACACTGTCCACAGTCTAGAATTATTGCTCTGATCATTATAATAAAAGTTTACTTGCACAGCATACACCAGAAAGTTTCATCAGTGACATACCTTTCATTTTGGCCGGAGCATGCACGTTACATACTTATGGCGTTCCTTCATCTTCTTCACATTTCTTTTTTTTCTGATCATTTGGTCACGGTTGAGCGAGCCGGAGACACCCCTGGGCACACCTTAGTTCTTAGCCAGCCATGGTAAAAAAATCTACGCCCGGTATTACAAAAGAACAATTAAATTTTCTTTAATCCCATGCAGCCAGGTTGAAAGCAGAACCAGACGAGACCGTACGACAC
The DNA here is from genome assembly GCA_034769895.1 of Magicicada septendecula. Taxonomy (NCBI): domain Eukaryota; kingdom Metazoa; phylum Arthropoda; class Insecta; order Hemiptera; family Cicadidae; genus Magicicada; species Magicicada septendecula. The sequence continues at coordinate 342,275,040 of CM068376.1, forward strand.
GCTTACCGCATTCTCAACTACGACAACGCTCCACTCCGCGAGACAGGAAAATCAAGTTGACTAATGTCTCTAATAGATAGCGCGAGCGTCTCACTACACATCGCGACTATACTGTAATTTGACTTAATAATTATTGTTTGTTGCTGTAACAAAATTCCTTAGTTACGGCACAAGTTGTTCTGAATATCACACACACACACACACACACACACCAGTATTTATTACATTCTCTTCATACTGAGTTACAGACTAATGGGAGTTAATGGTGTTTGCAATATGAATTTATATGAATCCTTAATTTATGTAGTCTACTGGTTTTGAAACTTAATGAAAAACATGAATTACATGATTTTTGTTGGGTAATAATGGTTTTGTTAGAGAAAATTATCTGTATACTATCCATGTCTGGTGTATTTAGAACAAAACAGAAAATGTAATGGATCAAGTGGTTTAAAAAATTTGTAAGACTTGCATTGAAAATAAATGAAATGGTAAAATAATGTAGCATATTTGTAGCAATAAAATTGTAATTTTGAATTTCATAAATAGGGATTAAAACAATTTTAAAATCATTTGTGCAGATGGACTTGTCAGCATTTATATTAAAATCACAGTGCGAAGCATTGAATGAATCTGATGATCATCCTCTGACCCAGTGCATGGACAACGGGAGTGGCTATCTTGAGTCTGATTGTGATGAACAGGTAATGTGTACCGAATGATGTGTGGCAAACCTTTCTCCCTCTTCCTCCCCCCTCTCTCGCATGCACAGGTATAACTGCTGGACACTCAGGGCCTGCGCAAACGTTTCCCTTAATTTTTTATGAATGGATATAAACCATTGAACTTAAGTAAAACCACATTTCTCTGTATGTATGTAACATCCAGTACACTTGTTTTTTTACTGTTATTTTACCAGTACCTAATGATGTACTTTAAGAGTATAAATTATCTGGTTAACTGCACAATAGAGTGGTCGGTGATTCCACTTAAGAGTGAACAAAGATCACCTGAATTTGGCTGGGCAAACATTGTCCAAGCTGAAATTGAGTAAGAATTATCTGCATAGTATGGTGGCTAAAAAAAAAAAAAAAAAAAAAAAAAAAAAAAAAAAAAAAAATGTGTACTAAGTGTGGAAAATGAAACTGCTAGATCAATTGATATTAATGAAATAATAAACACTTCTGCATCTCACAATGCTGTAAGATCATGAAAGTTTTAAGTGAAAGAAAAGGAAATTAAAATTACTTGAATTTCATACTACTAATTTTTGTAATAAAGCAGTGACATTGAGATATTGTTATTTTGCCTTGTAAATGCTTGAACTCTTCAAATTCCAATTTATATTGTTGTGTAGTAAGTAATTTTTTGAAATTCAAAAACCCAATTTTTTAAAATAAAATGAATTTATATCAGAATATTTTTCTTTAATTCCAATGCCATCATTAGTCCTACAATTAAATTATTGCAAATTAAAAGGCGATAAGGATATGACAGAAAGTTTAAAAGGTGAAATAGATTTTTGGATTTATTTAAAAATATAAGATTAGTCAATGAAATCTATGATACAAAATCTAATATGGTATAATATAAACATTCATTATCTTCATGAGTTTAAATTTAATAAAATTTGTACTTTTTTAAAGATGCATATAAATTTAATAAATGACAAAATTATAACTGTTTACCAGTGACATGTCTGAGTATCCGTATTTGTATATATTGATCATAGGCATAACAGATAACAAAGTCAAACTGCAAATTGTTTGTTTGCATGGTATGAACACATTTTCAGTTCCAGTTTTATACAGTTTCCTCAAAACCCAGCTAAATTATGCTAATAACATAAATTAAATATGGTTTTATTAAGCTTAAGATGGTTGTCGTTTTCGAGCTGGCATCTTGAAAAATAAGGTTTTTTACGGTTTTTGCAAACTACAAGAAATGTTGAAAATAGCTGATCTTCCAAAACAAAATGTCCACAAAGAAAAAAAAACCATTAATTACAAACAAAATAATAAAATGTACTTTAAACTCCCAGAAAGATGTTGCTACCAATGACATGACATTATAAAGACAAATAAAATGTCAGCAACAATTGGTTGATTTGAAATGGATTTACCCTATTATCATGTGTACAGGAAATCAATTTTGGGGGGAATTTTCAAGTATATATTTATTTATTTTTTGTTTTACAACAAACTTTTATTTTTAAATAAGTAATAAGTTTAGTAAAAGTTAAAATATAATTACTAAAGGGAGAAATATTCATATTTTTTGTTAACACTCACATTAAGTTGTGTAAAAGTTTCAGGTGTCATTATTAAAAATACAAATTTGTGTATGTTATTTCTATTACACACATCTACATTAGAATAGAGTATCACCTGATGATGGTTTCAAGCGATCCTGTAGTTTCACATAAAACTCTTTGTACTTCCTCTTTTGACTATCAAACTTTTTAATGTGTTTTAGATCAATTTATGTCACTGCTTCCAAACAGTTGGTGCTAACAGTCATACCTAACTTTTTCAAAAAACGTGGTACTTGGCTATAAATTGTGTATTAAAGGTTGGCGCTGCATAATATATTCCAGACATTTCTTGGAAGGCAGCCCAAATTGCATGAGTAACAGATTCATGTGGACTCTGTATGCATTCAGAATTACTCAATTGTGTTAAAATGTCGTTTTCAGTTTATTATGTTGATTTGCTGTTTTATACAGTATTAAAGAACAATATACTATTATCCTTTTTTTCATTATTCCCTTGAAACAGAATAAACAAAAGCCAAAAGATACTGTATCTCTATCTATACAATATTTTTAATCTCTGTAACTTTGTACAGTAGCCTCCCGACTATCCGGCCTAATGTGGCAGAAGGGCAGGCCGGATAACAAAAAAGCCGGATAGGCCGGAGTTCTATAATACTCACTTCCTGCCTCACCCATACCATTAAAAACAAACTTTTTATACCAAAACCCGCTCTTACTAATATTTTCTGACCTATAATACAGGCCAGTACTTTATAAATGTTTGTTATGTATGTTTTAAAAATTTATTACAGAAAAGGAAGTCAAAGAATAAAAATATTATATACAAATTTCAAGATAAATTTTATAAAGTCTAACTTAATTGCAGGAAACAAAATTATGTACACTGTACAGTATGGATACATACAATTTTAAAATAAACAAAACATTAACGTAAAACATAGGCCTAATTCTTAAAAAAAATGATTTGAATTTATTTTACTGTTCATTGATAAATGATTATACAAATGTGAAAAGGTAGACCTAAGATAAAAGAGTCAAAATGTACAGTTTTTAGTTTTTGAAAAAGTCCTTGATAGATGATTGCTTCTCCCTTTTAGCTCTCTTTCGCGACAGAATGTCCCTCCACTTACAATCAGATGTTGGTTGGCGTCGCTTTCTCCTGCTGACTAATGTACTGTAGCGCTGCCTCAATCGTCTTGAACCCTTCCAAATGTGGGATGAGATTTTCCCTGTCATCTAAAGATGCCTCCTCCTCCTCTTCTTCTATTTCTTCTCCCTGTGTCACCATTTCCACAATATCGTCGGTTACTTCATCAACTTCGTCTTTTGCCATCCATCCTCTAATGTCCTCTGCATTGACATCGTCACAGCCTGGTACTTTTTCCAGCAACGAAACAAGATTATCGTTTTCATCTTCCACTTCGGTTTCGCACACTGGTTCAAGGTTGAAATGTCCACCTTAATGGCCCTAAAGAATTTTCCAAGACCTTACAAGTGATATGTTTGGAATCTCTTCCCATGCTTCGGCCAACCACCTTATGACATCTAGCATGTCAAACTTTTTCAGAGTGGTTATTAGTCTTTATTATTATCAATCGCTGATATCAACAAACTGGGAAGACGCCGGCGATACTTTTTCTTTAGCATTTCAAGGACGCCCTGGTCCATCGGCTGACAAACAGACATCACATTGCCTGGTAAAAATAAAGCTTTCATGTCTCTATCTTTGAGTTTGACAGTGGCCAGATGCGAAGGTGCGTTGTCAAGAAATAGCACAGCTTTTCTCCGCAAATTGTTATCTTTCAAACGTTTCTCTACAGTTGGTACGAATTCGTTTTGGAACAAGGTTTTAAGATTTCTGAATTCATCCATGCTTTCTTTTGATGTGTATAATACAGGGGTAGTGATTCCTGATTTTCCAGTTTTTTAAAAACTCTGGGTTTCTTTGATTTTGGTATTAAAGTCAACCTAAGCTTATGGTTGCCGGTTGCATTACTGCAACCCATGGTGACTCGTTCCTTGTATCCTGGTGCAGCGGCTTCTTTTTTTGATGCAAGCATTTTTATAGGGAGCATCTTATAATTTAAACCGGTCTCATCGCAGTTGTACAGCTGCTCCCCATAAATTCCCTCCTTTTCAATAAGCTTATAAAGATAGTCTTTGAACAAAGGTACAGCCTCTTTACCACCAGATAAAGCCTTCCCACTAATGGTAATCTGGCAAATACCGAATTGTTTTTTCCACTGATCTAACCATCCATCACTGGCAGTAAATTCTGAATCTTCTCCTTCTATTTGTCGCTTAAATTGCAATGCTTTTTCCTGGAATATCGGCCCAGTAACAGGCAAGCCTTTTCCTCTTAAGTGTTCATGCCACAAAAACAAAGCTTCATCAACTTCTTTATGCTTACCTTTCAGTATGGTTTTTCTTACTTTCATTCTTCTTCCACTAGCTTGGGCTCATTCCACACAACTTTTCAATTCTCGATTTTTCTTCCAGTCACCAACTGTACTTTTCCCAACTCCTAACTCCGAAGCAATAGTTTTTGCCATTACCCCAGAGTCCAGTCGTTTTATAGCGCATAGTTTCTCCTCCATAGTCACTACAACCTTTTTTGTTTATCACCCATTTCGTAATCTTCAATAAAAAACACAATGAAGGACACAAAAAAATGATTTACGAACGTAACCAGGAACAGTGGCAAATGTATTCCACACTTGTTGACATCCGATACACAACTGATGAAACAAAGATCAGGTAGTAGGGCAGGGGGAAATCTGCGCTTTTCATGTTTTAGAAAATTTATTTTGTGGTCAAAGTGTACATTAAGTTTTATATTGTAAACAAAGGGCTTGTCAGTTTCATGTTCTGCTTCAACTACAGTAATACATTGTAAACAAACATGACAAATAGAACCTCCATTTAAAACATAAAAACAGGTCTTTTTTTAATTTAACCAATGGGATATAGACAAAATGTAATCTTCACATGATTCACTGTATCATGTGAAGGAAAACACAAATACAGTGAGTTTGGATTTCATTCCATTTTCCTTAAGTTTCTGTTTCATCTTTAGCCTTATACGCATCAGTGTTCATTCCAAGATTTTCTGTATAGTTTCTGTTTTGTCCGTTAGTGCAATGTACACAAGCCAGGGCATCCATTATGATTTATCTTACAATATTTTCTCCCTTAATTACTTGTTTGAGTTCATAATTTGCTTTGATGCAGTAAATTTCATCATCATTTCTAAGTGAGTTGTGAATTTTCCTTATGCTTTTATGCTCAGACATTGGGAGTATTACTGTATTTGTCATGTCTGTAGTTGGCTGGCATCTGCATAGATTAGACAAAATTATAAGCCCCCTTAAGAAGGCTGTAACAAAATTTGTGCCTCACTGAAAGTTGTGAGTCTTGCAGTCCCCATTTTCTGTATATTTCTTGTCTTTGTGTGTCATATACCCAATTACAGATGCTGGACTATTAGCCGTTCGATGATGTTGATTTTTATCTTCAGGATTCAAGAAGTATGGTAGAGGAGGCATAACTGATTGTCATGCATCTGTCAGGACATAAAGGGAATCAACAATGCAAGTCTTTCCAAAATGTCTTTAAATTACTTAGAATTATACTTCTGATTATGATCTCAATTACTTCCTGTCATGTGGGTTCAGTGGGAGGCATATTTTATAAATAAAATTTTGTCAAAAATTCTACTGTCGCTAGTTTCTACCATAACCTTGTGCATGGTAGAGAGGGAGCATTAACACAGTAGGAAATAGTGTTTTAAGTATGACTTTGTAAATAGAGAAACATAATACCCATATCCTTTTCTTGTGTGATGGTAAAGACAGTTAATTTGTGTTTTATGACAAGAACTTAATATACTACATTTAGTTTCAAAGACCAGGATCAGTCAGATTTGTGGCAGCATTGTGTGTTCAGACATTGTACTGTGAGCTTGACTTACCATTTTGTAGATCAGGATTTTGAGAATTCGCTACTTTAAACAAATCAACTGTCTCAAAATGATATTCATCACGTATAACCCAGCACATAATATCATGCTTTATATCGGTGTTCTCTGAGTTCTTATCACTGAAACATGCCATGTGAGTCATCTTCATTGATTTTTGTGTGTGTACAAATACACTTACCATATATATTTAACTGACTATACACAGATATTTGTAAAAATAAAAAAATGTAACTTAACCTTATACTTGTATACTATCTAGTGTGAGAAGTTATTATCTAGGGACTTGCGTTACTATAAATATTGGAAATATTTGTTATCACTTGGACGTAAAGGAAAATTTGGTTTAGACCTAGGCTTAGATATTAGAATTACCTGCATAAAGTAAAGCAAATTTTGAGTTTGAATGCAGTGTAAATTTATTCTTTGTGAATTATTTCTCTTGCAGTTGATCATATCGATAGCATTTTCACAAAGTGTCAAGATTCATTCAATAAAAATTAAGGGTCCCGCTGACAAAGGTCCAAAGAACATGAAAATTTTCATCAATCAGCCCAACACACTGGATTTTGATTCTGCCAGCTCTAATGTCTCAGTCCAAGAACTGCAGTAAGTATTACAAGTTACAATTAGTCTCTGTATAGAAACTAAGTTTTTAATTGTTCAAGTTATGAAATTTAAGTGTTTAAGGTAATTAATTATGGAATTATCAGAACAAGCCATAAGAGCAACTTGCATATATTAGGGAAGGTAAGGATTGTATGTTTTGTCGTGATACGTGTATGCTGTATATTTCATTTAGAAATACTCTGATTTCTTAATTGAGTTTTATGGAAAATTATCTTGTCAGACAGACTGTAGGGCATAACGGGGTACAACCCCGTATGGGGTACGGGGTACTATCCCTGTCAGCCTCACATGTTTTCCATAGCTGTTTTTTAGTTTATTACTGTAATTCAGTTTGAGTTTGTAGAATGGTGAAAGTTACAAAAGAAGCAGAGGAAGAGTGATCAGAAGTTTCTATGCAGGAAACTATATTAGATGTAATAAATGCCTCGGTAGGATACAAGAAAGCTGCAAGGAAATTATTTGGTGAAGAATGTTTGAATTCCACGTTAAAAAAATGTGAGACAAACCATATGGCCTATTGAAGAAACGCGTGTGACATTCAACTGTGTTTGTAATAAAGTACAGGAAGCTGAACTTGGTGATCATTTAATGTAGTGGAGGCTCAACTTTTGGGTTATACTATTAATGAACTTTGTTACCTTGTTTTCAATTAAGTCTAACCTTCTTGAATTTGAATATAACTGACAGACTTTTGCCATCACAGAAAAAATATAAATGTGACATTCCAGGCACCCAAACAATCGGTAGGCGGACTAATTATAAACTAATACATGTAAAGGCAAAAATAATCCTCTATCAACAAGTGATAGAGAGTCAACAAAATAATAGTAAGAAAAGTTTACATAATATATAATCAAAAGATTAAATAATACAAATACATGCTATGAAACCCCATCACAACACTCACAAAACCCAAGTACAGTTAATTCGTATACACTAGCACATCAACAATGCTAACAAAACTTTTTTTGTACACATTATGGGTGAGCAGATGTGAAGTATTCAGTGGTTACAAATATACTTTTAACCAACCATTTTTAGAATTTGCTCTAAAATATTTTAAATGGCTACCTGTTTACCTGTTTATTTGTTCAAAAATACAGTGTGAGACTCATTTTAACAGAAATAAATAGTGACATAATTGCTTTGGATACCAAAAACTTTAGATAAATGAGAGTTACAGTAGTCACTAAGGAAACTAGAAAAACTAAGAATTAATGTGTACTATATAAAAACAAGCTACTGGGCAATTTTTGATTTAAAAATACATAAAATTTAATAATTTTAACATCACTTCCGTTTGTCCCATGAATTTAAATGAATATTCTTAATTAATAGAGAGCTCACACAATAAGTATTGTTCGTATTATTTTAAAGAATGATTGATTACAATAATTTATAGTAAATACATTGCATAAAATAGTAATAACACATGACAATTTTATGAGGTAGAAACAATAAGTTATACTTTTTTTATATAACTTCTTAATCATTATTTAATGTCACTGGCAACTTAAAATGTTAGTTCTTTTTACTGTAATTCAAAGTTCTAAAGCTGCATTTTTTGTATCACTGTAACTATTTAAAACAAATATTTTACAAGTATAGTCACAGTACTAAGTAGTCAAATAATATAATAATATGCTGGTAAGGTTTGAGTCATCAAAACGTTAGGTGCCCACCTGTGGTTTATATTATACGGAGTTTTCTTTATTGAAGATTGAACAACACAAAAACATCTCTGTGATGTAGTCTTCATTTATATTTTGTCTTCTTTGGTAAATGTTATTTGTACTCCAAATGGTTTTATTTAAATTTATACCATTTATAGAAACGTTATCTGTCCTTTTTCAGGTTAACACCAAAGGATCTGGAAGGCAATCCAGTCAATCTACGTTATGTGAAATTCCAGAATGTGCAGAACATCCAGATTTTTGTGCGGGATAATCAGGGTGGCGGTGAAGTAACTCAGATTGACCAGCTACAACTCTACGGCTCTCCAATCACAACAGTTAACATGAGCGATTTCAAAAGAGTCGAAGGCAAGAAGGGAGAAGTACATTAATGACTTCCAGAAACAAAACTTTTATAAATTAATTTTGTTGCCTGTTGTAAATTGTTCAGTTTATCTAACAACAATATTAAAATAGGCAACAGAAACAAATATAAAATACAAAAACAAATGTAACACTGAGTACACTATGTATAAACACAGAAAATATTCAAGATGGCAACCCAGCTGTTACTCTCAGAACAGTCGAATTTTATATAATCTTTACGTAAGTGCTACAACAATTTGTTTCAATCTACAGTGTGTCATGTTCAAATTTTTTGTGGAACACCATAATTGGGTATATAGGTCCACACAGGTTTACTTCATGTTTATATGTTAACTAAAATTTACTGAATAATCTATATAATAGATTATTGTATAATTATTTATAATTTTTTATGTATGTGTTTGTTAAAGCCCCAGTTTCTACTTGGTTTGCAGTTGATATTGCATGGGCATAGTCCAATTTATGTGGTGGTTTATGAGAGTAAATAAAAAATTGGTCAAAAAACTCAATTTTTTTTTTATTATCCTAAAAGAATCGCCAATTCTTTGTGAATAAGAAAATGTATACTTTTGCGGTCTGAAAATGGTTAAAAAAATATATAAAAATAAGCCAGTGTTGCGCTTTTAAAGCATATTTTGTGAGAAGGCTCACCAACAGAATCGTATTATGAGACATACTGTATGTGCTATGGTATGATTATTATATTTCTTAAGTTGGCAATGGTCAACTGTTCATCTAATTTGAACATTTCTTCAAATTATGAGAGTGATGTGGATATTACAAAACTGGAATGTGTAGGCCACGTCCAGAAGCGACTCCGTACACGTTTTCGAAAACTAAAAAATTAACAGAAAGTTGTAAAATTAAGTGATGGGAAAGGCACTGGGGGTAAAGGAAGGTTAACAGATACTGAAATTGATCAGTTAGAAAGTTATTATGGGTTGGTCATAAGGAGAAATTTAGCTTGTGTAAAGGATATGAACCAAGCTATATGGGCTTCTTACTTGCACTAACTGTCAACGGATGACAATCCGCAGCATTTCCTATGTCCCAAAAGTGAGGATACCTGGTGCAAATATAATAAAGCACAATCTACAAACACACATTTACACATTTGAACTCCTTACCAGAAGCAATCATGAAAGCCATAAAGCCTATATATAGGGAGCTGTCAAAAGAGGAATTACTGAAGCGGTGTCTGCGTGGGAAGACACAAAATCCGAACGAAAGTTTTAATAGCTGCATATGGCAAAGGGTATGAAAAACTGTGTTTGTAGGGCTTCACACACTAAAACTTGAGTGTTACAGATGCAGTTATATGCTTCCATGAAGGCTCCATAGCCAAAGCAAATGTCCTAGAAAGGATGAAAATTAAACCCGGTAAATTTATGATCGAGAGTTTAAAAATATAGACTGCGTCAGGGTTCTTAAAGCTGAAATAGAGGCACAAGAACAAACTAAGAAGCAAAGGGTCAGAAGGAGATTAAGTAAGAGAAAACGAGAAGACACTGAAGATGAAGATTACTACTGCCCTGGGGGATTTTAGTGCAGAAGAAGTAAGTTTTACTTTCAATTGCGTTTTTCCAAAAACGTGTTTTTTTTTTAATTAGGTACACTTTTCTCAAGACTGAGTGGACTTGACTTGAAATTTTTTGTGGATATGTAATACCATTGTGTTTATAAAGTGTACTAGAATGATCATTATTAATCTTAAACTGCCAATAAAAATGGAAAATAAAATTTGTTTTTTCACTCATCCGGAAAACTAAAAATTAAAAAAAAAGTTTTATTAGAAATGTTTGTTTTACAAAGATAGTTCTAGTGCAGCTTATTCATTACTGTTTTAGTGTGATTTTGTAAAAATTTCAATGATCTAGCTCTAATAGTTTTGAAAGTAATGGTACCTAAGTGTAGCTAAAACTGCCATTTAAATTACATAGGAATGAAAAAGTGCTACTCTCCCCTTAAATAGGTATTATGGTAAAAATGACCGTAATACCATAATTAAATAGGTCTTTTTTACCATAATACCTATTTCATACAGTTTAATGCAAAAGCTTGACTCTTTGTAAAAGCAGCCTAAGCTTGGGAGTTCAGTTAAGAGAGAGGCCTCTTTAGTGGAAGCTCGATTAAGAGAGTTGTTATTGTATGTTTACATATTGTTACAACGGTCTACTGATCGTCGTATGGTACAGTGGAAAACAAAATACAAGACACCAATTACGTCACTAATCACCAGCTTCAATTATCACAATTAAACAGTTTGTAATTAACAAGACAGTCTCTCACAACAAATCAATTAAAAATTGTTCACACGCAATAAAAATGTCTACTAATATAAAAGACAACTGTATTACAATCGTCCCGCACGACACATAACACTTCGCCACAATACTACAAACCGCAATCCAATAATTCGCAAATCAAAACAAACTGAACGTCGTTGAGTACTTGTATTTATACCCTGCCGAAATGCCAGAATATTCCACACAGCGCATTAACAATAAAGGAAAACATTAGAGCGTAATTCATTGCGGTCTTGACACAGTTCGCTTGGCTTCTGGTACAAGTCTAGCTAATGCGTCGAGAATCACGTATGCCACACATATTACAGCCGGATTCCTATGGAACATTCGATAAACACGTAGACTGTTCTGTAATGTAACAATTTAATTTATGCTTTTATCTTATTATTTATTTATTTCTATTAAGTCCGTGGTAAGCAAAAGACACCTACATTAGGGCATGCATAGAGTGCAGATTCTAATAACTGGTGCCAACAAGAATACAATTTATTCTTTCCTGATGTGTCATTAGTTTTAATTGTACTGTGTAACAGTTGTTTTATAATATACAGTAATTAAATTACATGTTCCCTTTTGAGTTTTACCAGTTTGTCCAGACTTAATCTGTTAAATAAACCTATCTACTGTAAAATTTGTGAATTTTTGTATAATAATAACTAGGAATAAGAGAACAGATGACTGATGCTGTTATTAACTGTGCAAAGAGTTTTTTTTATCATAATAATGAAATTGTGTATTGTAAAATATGTATTGTATGATATAAAAATAATAAACTATAGTTCAAACTATACTTTTGTTCATGTTCATTTTTCTGCCGTTTTAAGCATTGTGCAGTTCTAGAGTTACAGCTTGTAGAAACTGATTTTCCCTCAAAAAAGTTTTGTGTAATCTTGGTATATTCGTATCTTGTTGCACACGTGCGTGTGTGTTCTTCCCTAATACACATTTTGTTATTTTACACAGGACAGCAAGTATTTTGTGTTGCATAATTGGGGGACTTTATTTGGCACTATAAACGATGACACGTAGATAACGTTACACTTGCAACACCACAGCCTTATGCCATACAAGCATTCAGGTTTCGTGTATTTAAATGCATTTACACGTGCGCTGTCCAGTCAAAGTCTGTAGGATAAGGCTAATTATCTTGTTACATAGCATGGTGTTAATATTTTATCAGTAGATGGCTCCCAACAGTCAGCTGTTGCAGCTAAGTGTATAATGTTTCTAACTTAAACAAATACACTTGATTCTGTAGTCAATGAAAATTCCTTGTCGGTCAGATCCCGAAATTGATGATATAGATTAAGAATGCACTTACAAGCCTAACGAATCTTCCGATGATGCAACAGAAATATAATTTCATACACAACCTAAATGGGTTATGTGTATTTATACACACACACATTATTTTTATTCTTTCATCTTGTAGTAGTTATATTGGTTTTTCTCATGTGGAGATGATTACAAGTAGAACCAATGCTGCAAAGGGGAGGACATTGTGACAGTAACATTGATATTGATTGTTCTGACAACGATTTCCAGCCAAGTCACCCTGTGTGAGAATGGGAATCTGGTGTAATAGTGCCAATAGTTGAAAACGGTTCAGAATTTAACTGTTTTTCGTTATTTATTGATAGAGACTAATTAAATTGGCTATTAGAGTGTAAACATAATCATAAGTTTTGTAATAATGATGATTAAAATTTTGTTTTGTGACAAAAGAGTAGGTCCTGTGTTTAAAACTAATTTTTTAAAATTCTATACATCTGATCAGAATACTAACACTGTATGTAAAAAACTGCATAGAAGGAGCATAAAGTTGATAAGCGTTATTTTGTTAAAATATAAATTTGTTACGATTTTTTGAAGTATTACTAAAATTGGTGGTTCAGCAGGGAATGACTGGTGGTGTTTAAAGTGTTTTTAGAAATACAGCAAAGTATCAGTGTCATATATACCATACTGAAAAGAAAAAATATATTTTTGTGAAAAAAGTTATCAGTACATAGAAAATACAGAACACAAAATAGTAATCCATGAACTCCAAAACATACAAATATATAAAAACCTAATTTCTTGCCATGTGTCCAATACTGTGCATATGTGGTACTTACGTGCATATACCATTAAGTACAGGTCATTCACTTCCTGTTTGGGTAACAACATCCTCATCATCTGTCACTAAATCATCGGATATCACTTTCAGCTATTGGCATATTTAGATCACTGTATGGTTTCGAATATACCAGTGGCGGCTCGTCAGGTGAAGCGCTGCTTCACCTAAAATAACTGGTTCAATGTGTTTCTTTTTACACAAAATTATTTTCAATTTTTAGTAAATTTTATGTTTAAAAATATTTTAAAAATTAAATTTAGTCTGTATAATAATTAAAATAACATTTACAAGCGATGGAAATAGGTTACAGAAGCTGAACTTCGCTACGATCACATACAAGCCTACTGGTGGCGGAAAGCACTGAGATCGTAGAAGCAGCTTTCTGTACCTCGAATGCTGCATCAGTTAATAATACGTCACTACCACGCTCGGTTTATGACGGTTGCCATGAGAACGTATGCCGTACTCAGCGTTCCCCCCCCACACACATGAAGCAGTGTCGCTGGCTGTTTCTCAGTGGTGTACGTGTACAGTGCTTTACCTATCCAGCGCGTTTGTTTTGTTCGTTGTTCGTGGTGTGTGAAGTTTTTACAGAATGCTTCCTTCAATGATCCGGTATGTGTTTTATTAGAAACACCATTTTTAAGATGGAATAATGATGATAAGAAAAACTTTTTAAGCTGTGAAAAACCTATGCCTATATTGAAAGTAAATAAAGTTGCAAAAATAAAGGACAAGGTGTACAATAGCAACTTTAAACAAAATTGGTATTTAACGTTCGAGTGGTTGCGTGGCAGTTATTATTTAAATAAACTTTTTTGTATGCCCTGCTTAATATTAGTGTTAAATCAAGTGCATGGAATAAGAACGGCTTTGATGATTTTGGTAACGTTACTCGTGCTCTTTCCAAACATGAAGGTTCTTCTGAGCACATGCGTTGTGCATTGAGTTTTTCAAAATTAAAGAAAAATTTAAGTACTATCGAGGATGCTTTGAAGGAAAATTCTAGGTTGTATATTAAACACTTCAATGACAATGTTCGGCTTAACAGACGTTTCATGCATCTTCCTATTCGTGCAGTTCTTTACTTGGGTAAACAAGAATTAGCATTTCGCGGTCACCACGAAGAGTTATCATCTATTAATCGCGGAAATTTTAAAGAACTGCTAGAAACCTTCGTTTCGATAAGCCCTGTAGATATTCAAGAACACTATAAAATATCTCACCCGTCTTTGCCGGCAATTCTAAGACTATTCAGAATGAAATAATTGACTGCATTTCACAATATATTGATGAGCACGTTGCAAAGGAAATAGAAGATAGTACATTTTTTTCAATTCAAGTGGATGATTCCACAGACATTGTCTACAAATCTCAATGCAGCATCATAATTAGATACATTATTCCCGGAGGAAAGCTGGTGGAAAGATTTTTGGGATTTTATGATGTTAGTTCCAGTCGGACTGCCGACACACTGTTTCACGTTGTGTCAAGGTCCCTCGAAAAATTTGACTATAGATCAAAACTTATTGGCCAGTGTTTTGATGGTGCAAGCGTTATGTCAGGAGAATTAAATGGTCTTCAGGCAAAAATCAAAGAAGTAGTGCCACAAGCGGTTTTTGTTCACTGCATGGCGCATCGTTTGAATTTAGTGCTACAACAAAGCTGCAACAGCATTTCGAAATGTCGGCTACTTTTTGCGACTGTTAACGGTTTACCCTCTTTTTTCCACAGTTCTGCTAAGCGAACTTACGCAGTAGACACAGTCGGAAAACGAATCCCTACTTCCGTTATTACGCGATGGAAGTCTAATTCCAAAATTGTGAATACTATATACAACTAATGGGATTCATTAAAAGAAGTATTCACTAAAATTGTGAATGATTCAAAACATCAATTAGGCAGAGTGATGGCTTCTTAAATAAATTTAATGATTTTGAATTTACGCTTTTGGTTGTCGTTTTTAACGATATTTTTGGAGCCACGGATGTTCTCTTCGATGTGTTACAAAAGAAGTCATTTGAAATTAATTTCTGTATCTGGCAAGTTAAAAATACTCAAACACTCATAAATAGCAAAAGAACTGATGATGCATTTATGAAAATTTTCGATTTAGCTGCTTCAAAAACAACAATTCCAACTGAATACCATGAGTTGCAGAAAAGAATTACACTCGCACATGATCAACTTTTTAAAAAATACAAAATTCTGTATTATGAAATTTTAGATAACCTTTCAGTACAAATAGCCACACGTTTTAATGATATGGAAAAGCTTCAGTTTGGTACATTAATGGATACTTCAAAGTTCGTAACGTATTCTGAAAACTTTCCCACGGATGCATTAAAGGTGTGTTACCCTAATCTGTTTACCGATTTCCAAAGACTGAAAAACGAATTACATCTTATTTATGAGGATAAGCAATACAGACAAATGGAACCGCTAAATTTTATGGAACTTTTAGCTGACAACAGGAACATCTTTAAAGAAGCTTACAAACTGTTTTGTTTAATAGTAACTATTCCATCCACTAGCGTTTCCGTAGAACGAAGTTTTTCTTGTTTAAAAAGAATAAAATCACCTGCGCAATACAATGACAGAGGACAGACTTACTAGCTTATCAAAAATTTCCATAGAAAAGGAACTGTTAAATGAATTAATTAATGTACAACCATTTTATGACGACATTATCGACAAGTTTGCATATTTGAAAGAGAGGAGAACTGACCTTGTGTTCAAGAAATAAAATGCAAGCCTGCAAGTACTTACTATTTTTAACTACTTGATTTGTAAATTTTATTAACATACTTTTCTTTTGTCTCCATATGTTATTCATGATTCCAAAACAGGAAGAAACATATTCACATAATTTATGGGGGGTGGGACCTGCCACCGATTCTGCTTCACCAAGCCACGAGCCGCCACTGGAATATACTACGCCACATTTACTATACCACATACAAGTGAATTGAATTTTACTCTATTATTGGATCCATACAGGTTTCACGACCATTGTATATACCACTGAAATGTTACAACGAATAAATAAAACTGGCCAAAATATAGCCATTCATCTGAACAATGATGTAAGTACCAGTGCACGATTTTACCAAATCAGTATGAGTTTTTGGTGTTGTCACAATAGAAACCGTAACAAGTGAGGTTAACTGAAAACTCTTCATAATAATAGTCTTATAAAATGTTATGTTCTTCACAATTATGTAAAATAAATCATAGAAATATTAATTGAAAGAAATACAGTAAAATTTCTGTGAGGACTTGCAGGGGCCTTGACATTTCCTCTTTGCCTCTTTGCAGAGAAATATGGTTAAATATATTTGTTTTGTGAAAGGACCAGTTAGTTTTTAATTCTAGAGAAACTTTTGTTATAGAGAGTTTACTGTTGTACAATCCATAATGATACATTTTTGAATTTTTGTGTCAATGTTTCAAAGTATTGTCATCTTCAGGACCTGTGTATGGACAATACAGAAATAATCAAACACATAAACAGATCAATTAATTAAGTGAATGTGGGTGGGTGACAGTGTGTTTTACATCAACAAAATACAGTAAAGCATCGATTATCCATGTTAATTGAGAATTTACAATGCACGGTTGTCAGAAAACACGGTTAATCCACCAATCCTTCCGTGAGTCTAATGGCTACCGAAGTTGTAACGGTTAGCATAATTGTGTCCAAGATATGGTTGGAACTGATAATCATGTGTACATAAATCGTTATTGGCTGCAAAGTAATTAAGTTATAGAAAAATTGAAAGTTAAGGGCATATGCGCAGAAACCATTTTATGGATGGACGAGTCCACTTTGAAATTGTGAATGGCGGGAGGGTAACAGAGTATCAGCTGGTATGCAAGTGAAGGTGTTGCCAACCTTGCTTGTGATGTTTTAGTTACCCATACATTGTTAGTTACTGTGTGATGTACTATCTCAGCCTGGCATTTGTTATTATTATTTCAATTTATTATTAATTGTATTGTTGTTTTACAGTCACTCATTTTATTAGTAATTTAATTTTTTAGTAAATTTCTATTGGTAGTTTTTATTCTGTAATTACGTATTATCGTAATTATTTGTGTTATCATCCAGTAATAAAATTTGTTAAAATGGATACTTCTCCTTCAGCTAGCAAAGACAGGAAAGTTGTTCATAGTCAAGTAATAATAAACAGTTTGTTGTTGTCTAGGATTAAAAAGATTCTAGCAATTAAATTAATACTAAGAATGCGTTCCTTTATGTAATGCTAAACTGTAGAGATAGTCGAGTGTAATTAAGGAGTGGAAGTGACAGTTTGCAAACATTTATACAGTTATTGTACTGGATAGACCGACGATACTTTCGGCCCATTTCACACGCCGTTGGTACTGAGTTTACTGTTTCTTTTGTTTGATTAAGTTTTAACTGATTGGTTCACTGGTTCCACATTATAAATGCAAGATAAAATTTGGCCGACGTAGTTTTACTCGCACTTAGATGTTTTATATGCTGGCCGCGCTATATTGTTTATACATTTTATCCTTTTTAACGAGTAATGTTTTAACCATTAACTGGATAGGCCGAATTGATTTTACGGCCTATCTTGCACGCCTGAGGCCACTGATTTACAAACAAACTGTATGCTGCTCCTTACTGTCTGATGTTACATTGTAGCGGGTCAATTTTGGGTGTTTTTAAATTTTTACAGTATGGGGCATTTATATCTTTTATTTCTTTCATTTTGGGGCGGGCTTGTCAAAAGTTATGAAAATTATGGTGCAACGTTATTTTCCGTGTAACAGAACGATGTTAAGAAACAGTGGTAACAAAGCGATACGCAGTTGTTATTGTGTAACGCGGCGAGCAAAGAATTTACCTCCTTCAAAATTCTCAGAAATCCGTACTTGTGTGGCAGCGCACATACGCAACTGTATGAACACGAGCACAAGGGACACTCTTGACTAAAACTCAAGATGGCCAGAGCGCAAGAGTATTCATCGTCTTCTCAAAGACCATCCGGAAATACTGTTAAAGCCCCGCCTACTATTAATGACATCAGCAGAGCCGAAGCCAATATCATCCTTTGGTATCCAGAATATAACTCTGCTATTCCATGCATAAAGCGGTTACCTCACAACAACTGAGGCTTGAGCGACGAAAACATAGTGGCAGTGAACCACCGTTCCCGCCGGTGGAAGCAAGAAGTACCTGTTACGTTACCGTTCCCAGTCGACATTAAACAGAGACGCTAAGTGGTCAACAAAAAAACGGACTCCAGTTAGAGACGCTTACAACTCCGTCGGCGTCCCGGTCGGTGTTGTTTTAGACGATGTGAGTGAAACAACGATATCGTTGATACCGACCGGGACTCGTGAAATCAACGATGTAATAAACTGGTATAGCAAGTGCGAAACGCAAACAGTGAAATACGGACAGTGGAATCGGGCATCAAAACACGTGTTCGGTCGGCATCGAGACAGGGATTGAATATAAACGAGACGGGAATATATATAAAGGACAACTATTTTCCAATTGTAACATAATATTAAAAGGGGTCTAATTGGTGAGATAGTGTGTGTGTGCAAAGCTGGGCTACTTTCTTTTTGTATATATAGCATGTAAGGTAAGGTCTCTTTAACCGGTACTAAATGTGTTATTATTTTGTGTTCTGTATGAGGAATTTACGTTTTTTATGTGAGTAAGTAAAGTATCCATTTAATAACCATGTGTTAGTCTAAGTTATTTCGCCATTACCACGTTCTCATTTCTGTGTTAAAAAAAATTCGTCTAACGAAATCGGGGGTTTTCTGAAATTTTATTACAGTCAGATAGCGGGATTTTTATAAGGGCAAGAGTGTATAAGTTTTCGATATTTTACCTTTTAGAAAAAATACCGTGGCGACCTTGGGCAGCTTTCAAAAGATAAGTTTTACGGGGACCATGACGGTAAGTGAAATTCTGGCAGCGGTAAGTATTATTTCATGAAGAGTGGAGTGTATTGAATAAAACCGAGAAGGTGAGTAACATCACAGCGACGACCCTGCCAGGATGTTCGTATATAAATTTTATAGGAACTAGACCTATTTTAATACACAGAAAATAGGATGTGGTAATGACGTACTTATGTAATATTATCGTATATAATTACGCTAAATAAGGTTATGTTTGGGTAGAGCGAGCAGGTGTTTACTTTTACGTATTAATAACTGTTTTATGTATGGGGTATTTTGATTTAAGGGGACGTTATATAAAGGGTATGATATAAATAAATTTTGAAAATGACCAAGGTACAAGATACGAATAAACCCAACGATAGCGTAGGGGTAGAAGAAAAAAAGGTGTCAATAGACGATCTGTTTAATCTAATAAAAACCGTGTCTGAAAATATAAATAGCAACATAAATACAAAATATAAAGAGCAACAAATTGATTCCAATGTCAAGTTTCATGAGTTAAAAAATGAAATACAAGAAATGAATAAATGTGTAGAAAGTACTAATGAAACGATAAGAAATAATTTGAATAAGTTAGAACAGAGTGTTGAGCGGATGGGAGTACATGTGTTGAGGACAGAGAAAGATAATACAAATGAAAATTGTAATGACAAATACAAAAATGTAATACCAGATAAAGAGTTAACAAATAATAACAATAATGTCGAACATAACGAATGTAATATTGAGAATAATAATGTGTTTGAAGAGTTAGTATCAGAGACTGATACGGTAAAAATAAATAATGAGAGTACTAATGGAATTGCAGAATGTAGTGATTATGAGATGTTAATGTGTGTCAGTGAGTTAGAGAGAGAGAGGAGAAATAATGTTGTAGTAGAGTGGGGACAGAGGGCAAATTTTCCCTTTATTATTTATGATGTTTATGATGATGATTTAATATGGTCACAAGTGTTTTTGAAGGGCAAGAGTCCCGTATTAGTAGAAGATTGGAGTTGTTTATTTTATTTGTATAATATTATACCCTCTGTGTGGAATGATTTTATAAGTATGAGATGGTGTTACGATGAGAGAGAATTAGAAGTATATAATTTAAAGAGAGATTATGGTGAGTTGGAAGAAGTATTAGAAGAGTATTTAAATAGGAATGATTTGATTTTTAATACAAAAGTAACTGACCCGATATTGAAGAAATTTACTAACGGAGACTTAACAGATATACTTAGTGTTGACTTGTTGCAAGATTATTTTGATAAGACGGATGACTTTGATTTTTGGGTTTATGACACACAAAGTATCAGTATGTGTGTTAACGAAATCGAAAAGTGCTATGTAGAACCAAGGTTAATTTGGGACGATGGAGGGTAAACTAATAAAACAATAAAAGACAGTTAAACATTATGTTTTAATGGGATTTTGACATGGCAAATTTGGACAATGAAGTGCGGAAAAAACTGGACAATCAATAATGAAAGGTTGTAAATACAAATGTAGCGAATTTATTTGTGTACATTGTGGAATGTTAAATAAATAATGTGTGTATGTAAGAAGATTGTTGCAATAATAATATTCTGTAATTTAAACAAATAAATATCAGAATTGATTTTGAAAACAGTAATTGACTAATGGTAATTGTTTCAATAACTATATAATTCACATTTTCAGTAATTAATTAAATTAAACCAATTTGATATGCTTAAATATTTTGATTGCTTATTTAAATGTTAATTAATTAATTTTTTTCTGAATGTAATTTATTGTACGAGATAGAAATTTGGTAATGAATGATGAGTTGTTGGATTTAAACTAATTTTGTGTAAAATGTTTCAGAGATGATTGTGATTATGTTTTGGGTGTATATTATGTTAAATGGATTGTAAGTAGAAAAAATTTTATAATCATGTATAATAAAAATGTTTATAGGTGTGATGGAGATGTTAATTCAATAATGAGATTATTTGAAATAATTTTGTTCAATAAAAAAGGATAATTAGAAAATGTTAATCACAACTGAAAGATATATAATGATTTTTAATAATGAATTTTGAAAATTTTAAGAAAGTTAAATGGTAGAAAATTATGAATGAGAGAAATGATTATGGATGGAAATACTATATTATAATGTATATACAAATTTTATTAGTTAGTTATTAAGTGGCTATTGGGGGGTGGCCTGTGCTCTCGCAAATAGCGAAATGGGTTGGGGGTAACAGTGAGTGTTACCTCCATCGGAGGCCAAAATGGCGAAAATGTGCGGCACAAATTTTTTCGTGTAAAATAAAGTTTACACACTGCTAAACGACCGTGTCGCACATAACTAGATTGATGTGTAACAGGCAGTCAAATGAAGTTTAGATTTCCCCGACTTTTCGGGCGGTTACTGTTTTACCAGCACTAATCGTGGATTTGGCTAGCGGCCAGCTATGGTCATATCAAGTCCCTTGACCATAGCTGACTTGAAATTGGTACAGATTTGAAATTAAATGGGGGGAGACAACTAGGGGAAATCTGCCGGAACTATGAAACAGCGGCTGCCACTCTGCCCGCTTAGGGGTAGCATAGACAGGTGGTAGACCCGCCTTAAGGGTGTATAATTATAACAAGAATATGTTGATGTTCAATAATTTTAAAACTTAATAGCGGAAGCAAAGACACGGAGAGGCAAAACCTACTCCAAAATATACAGTCTTTGTCGAAGCGAAAAGGCGCCACAGTCTTACATAATTTGAAATAGTGTGTGTGGCTGGGAGGTGACGCAAAGGAGTCACGAATTTAAATTTTATGACATAAAAGTTTTTGCTAATTTGAATTTTGATCCAATAAAACTGCTTGTGCTCTGTTCAAGTAACTAGCCGCTTAGATGTTTAATATAAGGTGTTCATACTATAATTTTAAATGTATTATTTTATCGTTGTACGTTAGAGATAGGTATGGATAAAATATGTGTTTTCATGATATGTGTATGCTTTAAATTAAGCCAATAATTAAACGCCTGGCAGGCAATTAACATAATAGAAGTGAGTAGAAATAAATATGTACATTCCAGGTAATTTGTTCAAATTTGATATGTGTTTTCATTATGTTAGGATATCAGCTGATCAGCAATAACATGTCACTAGTATATTGGTTATAAATGCTCCAAATAATTAATGTCCAAGGTAATGTTTTAATGTATTACAGATGTTTTAAAGTAATGATAAAAATAATTTGCTACAATGAGAAATAAAGTAACGATTTGTGAAATCTAATAAGAGATAGTTTTTTGGGTGATAAATATTTTGTGGGGCATATAGATCTGTCCAAGTTGAAATCAAAGTTAAAGTTGAAATAGTGAAGATAATGCGATGTTGTTTTGAAGTAATGTATTATAGAGTTTAAGTAGTATTGATGTTGACACAGTGGTAATGGAGACTTTATGTGGATTTTGAGTGATATATTGTTGTTTATAATTAATGGTGTTATTTTGTTGTAATTGTAGTAAGGTAATGAGATTGAGATTTGTTGGGGATGGCAATTTTGTATTAGAGGGTAGTGTAATGGGGGAGTCCGCAACAAGGGTTGGGACGGGATTAGGACCGATTGGCGCCGGAAAGGGTTACCTAGGGAGAGTCCAGGAACCAACATAAGGGAATGAGCTTTGGGGAGGGAAACACATATCCTATGTACAAAGGGTTAGAGAGTATTTTTTTTTATATGTGGAGAAGGTGGCGAATTGAGTTCAATGGTAAGTTGGGTTTAGAGTGCTTTGGGGTAGATGTTTTGGTAGAGATGGGTGTCATGGGAGTTGAAGTTGATTAATATTAGAGTCAGAGAGTAAAGTTTATATATGCATACAGATCTAATACAGTAAATGAGAATAAATAATTTACATCACCCACAGTAAAGTATAGCGAGATTGTTAAATGAAGAGTCAGATTATTAAATAAAGAGAGTGAGTCATAATAAAGAATATAAAATTTTTCATTTTTTAAACCAGTGACAGAATTTTGATAAAATTTGGAAAACAAGGTACAAGTAAGAATTGTTTATTTTAAATAATTTAAATGTCAACTTGATTATTATATTAATATTTTGTTTGTTTTAAATGTTGTATTTTATTATGTTTTGTATTTCAAGGTAGATTTTTACAGAGGTCAAATGTATTTCAGATAGAGATTGTGCATAACATATGTAGGTCAAGGGTTCTTGGACTTGACCTAGTTTCGATCAGCTGATGAGTTCATACACCTACTAAGCCTGTATAGTAGGAAGGCAAATTTATTTGTTTGTTTAAGCAGTTTAAACCAATTTTAAAATAATGTCTAAATAGGAAGAAAACATTTAAATAAATTTAAATTTTTTTGAATTTTAAAATTTTTGGAAATTTTAATTTTTTTTTTTGGAAAAAAAAATGATTTTTCGCCTGCCAGCGAATGCATATTTTAGGTAGTGATTGTTTTATTATGTGTGTATTTACCATGTTTAGTTTACTGATTTCTTGTACTGCACTGTATCGTTAGACTAAGACATGTTAGGTTAAGGATTTGTTCAAGTAGAAGAAACGCTTAATTTAAGTCATTTTAAAAGAAAAAAAAAATAATGAAGAGAATTTTTTTGATAAAATATTATTTTGAATTTTTTAAATTTGTTATAAATCTTAAAAGATAATTTTTCAATTTTATTATGTGGTATGTCAACATGGAATGTGAGTGTGTGTGAGCCCAGTATTTGCTAAAGGCAGCCCAGCTTTCATAAAAGGGGAAACATATCGGCTGAGGATCTGGCATAATCTGAGCCAGGGATTGAGGATTTTTGGGGGTAGCATGTGAGAAGGCGAGGTGCGCTGTGGTACGAGTCTGTTCGATTTCTCGGTGTTGGGATCTCTTACAGAGAAGTCCAGTGATCTCGTTCAGACGAGTCCATGGTCACTGAACCAGGGGGGTAGTGTACCCATGCAGTCTAAGAACCAGGGGGTTGTTGGCACCAGTTCCTCACCGGTCCACTTCGGGGTTATCGATGAGATTTCTTCTGTTGTGAACAGCAGAATTCTCATCGAGGGGGTATTGTAGCGGGTCAATTTTGGGTGTTTTTAATTTTTTACAGTATGGGGCATTTATATCTTTTATTTCTTTCATTTTGGGGCGGGCTTGTCAAAAGTTATGAAAATTATGGTGCAACGTTATTTTCCGTGTAACAGAACGATGTTAAGAAACAGTGGTAACAAAGCGATACGCAGTTGTTATTGGTAACGCGGCGAGCAAAGAATTTACCTCCTTCAAAATTCTCAGAAATCCGTACTTGTGTGGCAGCGCACATACGCAACTGTATGAACACGAGCACAAGGGACACTCTTGACTAAAACTCAAGATGGCCAGAGCGCAAGAGTATTCATCGTCTTCTCAAAGACCATCCGGAAATACTGTTAAAGCCCCGCCTACTATTAATGACATCAGCAGAGCCGAAGCCAATATCATCCTTTGGTATCCAGAATATAACTCTGCTATTCCATGCATAAAGCGGTTACCTCACAACAACTGAGGCTTGAGCGACGAAAACATAGTGGCAGTGAACCACCGTTCCCGCCGGTGGAAGCAAGAAGTACCTGTTACGTTACCGTTCCCAGTCGACATTAAACAGAGACGCTAAGTGGTCAACAAAAAAACGGACTCCAGTTAGAGACGCTTACAACTCCGTCGGCGTCCCGGTCGGTGTTGTTTTAGACGATGTGAGTGAAACAACGATATCGTTGATACCGACCGGGACTCGTGAAATCAACGATGTAATAAACTGGTATAGCAAGTGCGAAACGCAAACAGTGAAATACGGACAGTGGAATCGGGCATCAAAACACGTGTTCGGTCGGCATCGAGACAGGGATTGAATATAAACGAGACGGGAATATATATAAAGGACAACTATTTTCCAATTGTAACATAATATTAAAAGGGGTCTAATTGGTGAGATAGTGTGTGTGTGCAAAGTTGGGCTACTTTCTTTTTGTATATATAGCATGTAAGGTAAGGTCTCTTTAACCGGTACTAAATGTGTTATTATTTTGTGTTCTGTATGAGGAATTTACGTTTTTTATGTGAGTAAGTAAAGTATCCATTTAATAACCATGTGTTAGTCTAAGTTATTTCGCCATTACCACGTTCTCATTTCTGTGTTAAAAAAAATTCGTCTAACGAAATCGGGGGTTTTCTGAAATTTTATTACAGTCAGATAGCGGGATTTTTATAAGGGCAAGAGTGTATAAGTTTTCGATATTTTACCTTTTAGAAAAAATATCGTGGCGACCTTGGGCAGTTTTCAAAAGATAAATTTTACGGGGACCATGACGGTAAGTGAAATTCTGGCAGCGGTAAGTATTATTTCATGAAGAGTGGAGTGTATTGAATAAAACCGAGAAGGTGAGTAACATCACAACTTCTGTGGTGATAATCTGCCTACTGTGATTCACAAGGGTGACTGCTACTGGGGCTATTACGTAATATGTCTAGTCTAGTTGTCTAGACATCAGTTGTTTATGCTAACATTGTGTTGCACTGGGGCACCTCACAGGTGGATACTGACAATTAAAAATTAAAACTGAATTGAAAATAAAACTGGGGTAGCACACAATTCTGTACCGTTACACTGTACCAATTTCAGTACACATTTGATGATTACTGCATCTTTATTTTTAGTCAAAATTAAGCAATTATATTATCAATACATTAAATTGTAATATTCTGTTAATAATTTTTGGAATATTATAATTATATCTATTCAAGTGAAACAGTTTGTAAGAATAGTTATTAGTTTAAAACAAACTGTCTTCTCTCATACAAACACATTCACTCAATTAATTGATCTGTTTGTGTGTTTGATTATTTCTCTGTTGTCTGTACACAGGTCCTGATGATGGCAATAAATATTGTCAAAACATCAACACAAATAATATAAAAATTATTGGTATTATTGGTTGATCCTTGCTAAACGTTCCATGACTAAACATAGAGTAATGTTGTTTTCCAGTGGCTCCCCCTTGGTATATTTAACCCATTTGGTAGTGAGCTTCCCAATAAAGACCACTGTAACTTCTGAGTTCTTGCATTTCCCCGTTCAGCTTCACACACTCCAATAGATGATTTTTATTCATTTTTGAGTCTTTTCTCCTGCACAATATACATTCTTCTGTGGTGGAAAATTTTGATTTCTAGAGATGCGGTGAGAGACAGTCATGGCCAGTTTCCAGTCTAAAGTTGGCGACTGCTTCCTTCCTGGGTTTTCTACAGTTTTACAGTTTTTATTCCGTAACTGTCCAATCCCTGACCATGTTTTTCTTTTTGATATGTTTCTTGCTCCTTCCAGGAAGGTTTGTTTTCCTTGTCATCAATCTTCTTAGGGTGCTGAAGTCGTGGGTACTTTCCTGGTGGTAGATCTTTGTCCCTCGCTTTGCCAAGATGTCTGCTGTCTCATTTCCCGAGATGCCTATGTGAGACGGGATCCACTGGATAACTATCTCCTTGTTAAGTGCTGTAAGCTGCCTGGTGAGTTACCTTGCTTCCAGTGTGCTCCTGGATGTTGCTCCTGTAGTAGAGAATGTTGCCTGGATGGCAGACTTAGAGTCAACTAAAAGGACAGCTTTTGAAAAGCAATTTGGCCTCCAAATAAGGTTTTGCAATCCCACTTTGATAGCCTCTACTTCAGCATCGTAACTTGATTTATTTTATCCCACTGCAATATAGTGGAAAAACAATGAGGAGAACACTCCTGCTCCAGCACAACCCACTTCATCCAGCAAGGATCCATCAGTGTATACACGTAGCCAGTTTTCCTCCGGAAATCACTTATTGATGGTTGTTAGCATTATCTGTTTTAGTTCTTCTGGAGATCTTGTCTTCTTAACATCTTCTATCAGATTGAGATGTACTTCATAACTATGAATGTCAAGTGGATTTTCCAGGGGATCACTTTATTAACTGCTGTTGATATGCTGTGGCATTGAAGGTAGTTGCTACTTTGGTTGAGCCAGATCTATGGCGTTTTGAGTCTCTGTGGTTTCATGAACCCATGACTTCTCAGGTAGTGACTTAATTCTGAGGTTTAGCAGTGCTGCCTGTTGCTTAATTTCCTCTGATATTGGTTTGTTGCCTGTATATAGTTGTAATGCTGTAACTGGAGTTGATTTGACGTCACCTGTGATGAGTCTTAAGATGTTGGTCTGCAAACGTTCCAGTCTGCCCTCATAGCAGTTTGTACTTGGAATGGGTGCCAGTGTATCTTGTTGAAATCCAGTGCTGTTTCAAATCTTACATATAGTAATGTTTCAATGTCTGATTTGTTCCATCTGTTGGACCAGCTTGGGTACATATAGTACACAATGTGGGGTACAGGGAGGAATGATGTGCAAAGCTGTCCCTTGCTTTGTGGTGACAATTTCAGCATATATTGGCATCAACTACAAAGTGCCATGTCTCCTTACTCTTGTTGCGAAGGGTTACCGATATACTGTGTACTTCCAACTTATCCAGAGTCAAAGTTTTGTTTCATGTGTGTGTGTGTGTGTGCGCACATGTGCATATGGTAATGCTAAACATCTGAATGTTGGCTTTCAACAATATGATACATTATGTACAGAGCAAAGAATTATTTTTGTGCACAATTTTTTAAGGATGGAAATTAACCCGATTTAGATAAAATACTTTCGTAAACATTGTTCCTATGTGTAATTAAGTGCATGGACATCACAAGCTGATTACTAAAAGACCAATGCTGACTCTGTCAAGTAAAAATGTAGGCAAAATTTAAACAAGAACATGAACAAGATTTTGTGGTAGAACAGGTCCCTTAGCTTATGCACTCTGTACTGTGTAAACTGTTTGGCATTCCTATTACAAAATTTATGCTGTGCCACTGCTACAAGGATACACATCCAAACTAAAATAGGCATCATTCATAGAAGTGCAAAAATAAAATGGAAGTGGCCACAAGAAGATTGTGGTAGATTGGAGGCCAACAGACAAAGAAACCATAATGACCTTTCCCCTTAGTAACATGCGGGGTTTAAGCCATGTGGTACTCTAAATAGACAAGAATGCCTCAGAATAACCAGGAATTCGCTATACAGGAGCTATTGCAGTAAGTAGACAACTTTTGGGCCAGTGAACATTCCATTTATTTAATTTAACAAATACAAATTACTCATTTCTCCAGAACAGTGATAGCTGTCTTTTGAATCTGTAGCTCATTTTTGGTTTTCTAATCCAGTGTTTCTCAACATTTTTGGTAATGGGGACACCTAAAAAAATTATTTTTTCCTTACAGCCCCCTGTTACCTCTTATACATATACTTAAGCGTATACACATATACACACTAATGGCATGTGCAATTATATTTATATGGATCAGTTAAATGATGTGTATGTATATATAGGAATACACAGGAATTTAAATTTGTTTTTTAAACATATTGTTATGTTATATTATTCATATATATATTATAACGATACCAGGTCTTTAAACAGTTATAACGATACCAGGTGTAAACGTATATAATGATACCAGGTGTAACTATAATAAGAGTAGTAAATTTACGAGTAGTTAAAATTTCATGTTTATTGTTTAAAAAGCATTATAAATAGTAAAACATTGTTAATAATCTCCGATCAAGATATCACTCATTATTAAGTGTTTATCTTTTAAGCTATACGGTGTTGCACACATTTAAAACACTCTTACATCTAGACATGTTAATAATCTTAATCTAGACATTTATTCAAATTGATTTAATAAAAGAAACAAAATTTAAATGTAATTAAGTTTTATTTTAATTGAATTCATTTAATTCAGATCTGACCTCAGCTTGCACAGTCTATACCAATGTTTTTTAAAAATAAATTTAAAATTATGTTAATTACTCTTAGACTGGCATTTGTTTCGTATTCAAAATTTAAATTATTCTTTTCTACAAAATGCAAATATCAAATCATTTCAATTATTTTTCTTTGATAAAAAAAATACTATCTCAAAATTAAACTCTTTTTTTTTCTTCTATATTTATCTATATGCGATTGCTCATTCTTACTACTAAAACATTTACATAAGACTATTACATTATTTACCTAATTATAAACTTTCTTGTTTTAATTCATTGTCTCTTTATATAGTCTTGATGAACTCTTTAAAAAAAAATCATTTATAAATGCATTATGCATGTCACCTCGAGTTTTGATGACCTTACACTTATTGACGGGGTCCAGCGTTGTCCAGAGTTGGGTTACTGTTACTCCTGGCTTAGCGTGGTCCTGGATATGTCCAGCGTCGTTCTCCAGCAGTGTGTGGTCCATCCCAGAGAATTAATAACGGCTGCGAGGTGGATCTCGTTCGGTTGTTAGGCATCTAAAAAGCATCTCCTAACGTCCAGCATCTCGCGTCGCCCTTTGTAGCTTCTCTGTAGATACTCTTGCTGACTTAAACGGTCCCAGTACTCTACGTTTCCCGTACTAGTGTAAACATAATTACTGAAAATGTCTTTATTCGTTCGTAGATAAGACTTATAACAAAATAAAACTGTTCTGCCAATGGACAGCGTGTCCGACTGCAACTGTGTCTTGAAATGAAGAGAAGGGCTTTCAGTCGAACCCTTAATTTATACCCTCTTGAGATTCCGCACCTGTTGGTTCCGAAATTGTCCTGTCGAGACCTGCAGATCACATGATAGCCCCCACTCCCGAACCTTTTCATATATTTGCAATTTTTTGCAAATGGCAATGTTTTGTATGGAATTGAGATAGCACAAATCATAGATAATTTGATTAAGCACTCACTGTATTAATTTGAGTGTCTTAGTGTAATTTGCGTATTTTTGGCACACTTATTTCGTACTGACTTCGCGTAGTGTGTCCTACTAACGCCATTTTCTTACTGTGGATAACTATAAAATTTACACACACTTTGGTGCCTTTTGTTTGTTTATACACTAATTAGTTTTCACACAGTGAATTAAAATAATTATTTTTGTAATTAATTGGGGAGGGTTGCTGGGATTCCTGTCTGTACATGCATTACTAACACACACAAGATACACGCGTAACACACATACAATCGAGCAGGTGTTCCTTGCCTGTTGGAACAGGTTAATTTCTCCCCTAGTGTAGTAATGAAACATTTTTACAATCCCAGACATGTACATTTACCCCAAACTTATAATAATTTTACAAATTTTATATTTATTTAAACCAATGCTCAATACAGCATATGGCTATATTGTTGCATTATTCCTCTGCTTGAAAAAAAAATTTAATAAATATTTATTTATTAAATTTTTGTCTATTTGTTCTAGACAAATAAAAATAATATTATACTAGCTTAACCTTAGTTTACATCAGTTAAATGACACATAATAATGAGTAGGTCAGTATAACGCTCGCCTGTGGTGGTATGCAATATATTCACCCCCCCCATTATAACAGTTGACCTTGGACGGGCTCAGTGGCATTGTTCTTCTCCCTCTCTCTTCTCGTTTTTCATACGTAGAATTTCTTGAATGATGTTGCATGATATTTGCCGATGTCCTTTCCCTTCTGTTCGTCATATACGAGGAACGTGTGTCTTCCCACGCGTTGTTTCAACGTACTTCGCTGTGTTGTCAATGCGTTTTCTGACGGGATTAGCTTTCAACAGAATTTGTTCTCCTACGTCGAATCGTTGTAATTTATGTGTTGTATTGAAATTTTCTCTCCTCTTGTTACCTTGTTCTATGATGCGTTGTTTAGCGTACTCAACCTTTACACTTAATGGAATAGGTACATTTTGATTCTCTGGCTTGCTTACATATTTGGTCCAGAATCTAATAGGTTTTTTGTCTTCATCTAGCTCGATTGGCGTATAACTTGTTGCTTCGCTATAATTTTCATTTATTGCTTTTTCAAAGAAAGGTAAATACTCTGCCCATTTGTTGTGTTGGTCGTGACAGTAGATATTTACCTAACTCTTTATTTACTCTTTCCGCGAGATTTCCCTGTGGGTGTCGTACTGATGTGAGTACAGGTTGGATTCCATTTTCACGAAGAGTCTTCTCCCATACATCGCTTTGGAACTGCACTCCTTGGTCGCAAAGTACCTTCTTCATTTTACCATATGCAGGAATGTATTTTTGCAAGAGTATTTTCAAAACAACTTTAGTTGTGGGTCGCATAATTGGATACAGATGGACGGCTTTTGAAAATACATCAATACAAACAAGTATGTGTTTCACTCCACGACTTGATCTTGGAAGTGGTCCCAAAAAATCCACTGCAATTAACTCTCCTTTCTGGTCCTTCTGGATACTCTGCATTTCCACATAGGTATGTAGATTCGGTCCTTTTGCTGTTTGACACTCATAACATTTCTTACTTTAGTTTTTAATCTTCCTGAACATATTATTGATGGTGAAATCTTCATGTAGGCTTAAGTAACATTTAAGTGCAGCAGCATGTGCTACACTTTTGTGTGTTGGTCGAATCAATTTATGCAACATATCATTTGTTAATGCTACCTTCCAATCTTGCCTCATTAGTTTATATAAGAGTCCATTTTGTACCTTGTAATGGTCTGGTAGGTGATCTTGTATCTTAAATCCTCTCATAGCATCATCTAAGTCTTGTTGTTGAGCTAAATTCTTCAGCATGTGTTAATTCATTATCATTCATCATTATCAGCAGTAAATTTAATAGGTAACGATAGGTATCGTTACAATATATATATTGCAATGATACGTTTAGCATAAGTCTCCGTATCAACCCCTGACTGCGGTATGAGAACATACGAACGCACATATGAGTTGTGTAAAAGATGTAAATAATGAAAATAATGTAATAATTAAGCGTTAGGTATAAGACATAAATAAAAGAAACAAACGTATTAATTAATTTTAAATAAGGAAATAATTGTAAGTGAACATGCATATGGAATTGCCAAGCCTTGTTGGTTTTAAACGCAGCGAATGGAGACGAAACATGCTTTGACCGGCAGCTGTGACGTCATTGCAGCAGGCAACCGGGTGGTATCAGTTTGTGTGTGTGTGTGTGTGTGTGTGTGTGTGTTACGTTAGTGTGTAAATGAAGAACAAGTTGAATTATGTATAGGATGGTAGAAAATTTTACACAGTTTTTTAAGTGCTGAACGGAAACCAGAAGTCACACGAATCAGAGGCATATGTAGAAAAACAGCTGGCGCCTGGCGCTACAATTAGATACTAAGAGGTCTATGATCGTGGGAACTGTTCAGCTACCGTGTGAAATTTTGTCATAACTTCCATAGTTTACACACCTTAATGTTCATAATTTGCATAGGTTAAGTTTATTAATGTACCTAATGATTTGTCAAATAATATTTATAAAAAAGTGTGCGCTTCATAGAAAGACGCGTAGGTTGTAATTAGTTAATAAACCGACGCGCTGACTTGTTCAACTCTGTCCAAACAGTTTTCAACAGGAATTGAATGCTGGCAGGAGTATAAAACCCCAGCGAGTGACACACGCTTTCTCAGATCATCAACAGACAGCACGTGAAGTCCACACATCTCGCCGCCGCAAATTTTACAAAGTTTAAGTAATGTTTTAAATCGTATTACATAACTTAAAGTGCGATGAAACCAGCAATACGTCGGTGAAAGTAATTAGTGATATACACGAGTGATGTAAAAGACAATAATAACGTAAACTACGAGGAGTCGAAACGTCGTTGATGAACTTCAAGAAGTCCACGTAGAACTTCAAGACATCCACGAGGAGAGGAGAGGAAACAGAGCAATATACTAGAGGACGCAGGGACAGCCACATGCAGCTACTTCCAGCCATACATCATCACGACCAGAGGTCCATGTCAGAACTCAGCATCCATTAGACGGACAGAGTAATTCCAAATGATGCAGAGACAGAGAAGGTGATACAGGAAGGGGATCCCAAAACTCGAGAGTCCAGGTGACGGTAACAACACAGTTAAATGGTTGCAGAAATATGCAGGTGAAGTCAGACATTTATTCAGTCTTATAAATGACCCTGAGGTCTATCAAAAGAAGGTTCTAGATTCCATATCCAAGTTTACATAAACTTTATTATTTTTATTTGCATAATGAATAATTAATAAAAGTTCAGAGAATAATAATTTATAACAAAGAACATAAAACTTATTAATCTCATAATAAATGGTAATTAGAGAAACCATATTTTATTATATTTTTATTATATAATTAAAATCAAGTAACCATAACGTAAAATCAAGTACGAAAGTTTACTTCAATTGTAGGTTTTAATTAATTGAGACATTAGAAGTATAGTTAATGAAGTAATAGAATGGTCTCTATTAGAATTTTTATAAATGTTTAATTATTTAATTTTTTAATTAAGTGGTACATAATAAAAAAAAACCACACTTGAGCTAAGTCAATATTAATATTCAATTTCGTACGTGTTAATCACGCATTGTAATAATATATGTGTTATGTATTATATGTCTGTGTAAATATTCCAGGTCATATATGTCTTATTTTTGTGTATAACGTGTCTTAGACTATAAGAGCTAAGATTTTGCCACGTTATAATTATACGATATTCGTATAAGTGAATATAAAAGGGTTTGAATATTAGTTAACCCACACACTAATTAATAACATGACAATTTGCAGTTTTTAATTAATAAACAAAATGAATATAATTTTATTAACAAAGTCGTACTAATTTCACAACCAGTACTAAATCCTCTGTACTCTTTACTTGTAACGATATTCACGTGCTTATCCACCCTCAGTTAACTACCAAAGCCTGTGACCTAGCTGGGAAACATCAAGGTAAATACTGCAGAAGAAGAGTATACCTTCGAGACGTGGGTAAGTGCGCACAAATGAGTAATAGCATATGTGCAAAAGTGAGTTGTTAAGAGTATCATTGCATGACGCCCAACGTGGGGCTCGATATATGTTAATTATCGTTAATCATAATTAATGTCGCTTCCAACGGTGGGGCCTGACACGAAAAAAAAACGAGAAAAATCATTACAAGTAAATGGCGCCCAGAATATAAATAAAGTCAAATAAAAAATTGGCACAAGTATTGTATAAAAAATAATAGTAAATGCAGGTAATAAGTAATATTACAAATTGTTAAAGTTATGTACAGAGAAAAAAAAGTTGTGAAATTAATACGAAAAATAAATAAAATAAATTATAAATAAAGAAATATAAAGTCATGGTAGACCAATAATTAAACACATAATTAGTATAACGAATCAGTTAGGACACCGTAGTCTACAATGACGAAGCAACCAACAATGGACTTCGAAACGATGTTTCAACGACTGCAAGAGGAGTTGAAAACGAATAGTGCAGAACTAAAAACTCAATTAGAAAGTAATAATGATGAGTTAAAAAGTAAATTAGAAAGTAGCAATGAAAAATTAGAAAATAAATTAGGAAGATTAGAAGATAGTAATACGAGATTAGAAACTCAAGTAGAAGATAGTCGTAATAGATTAGAAATCACTATTGAAGAATTAAAAACTCAGTTTGAAAGTAATATAGATAATAATAATACGAGGTGAGAAGCTAAGACAGAACTCGTCAGTAACACTTTGAAAACAGAGCTTACTGCACGCGTTGAAACGTTCGAACAGCGTGTTCAACAGTCACTTAATGAACAAGCTGTAAAGATCGATAGCAAGTTCAGAGAACAGCGTGAATATACAACACATGAAATAAAAGAACACATTAAACAACTGGCTGAACAGTGGAATGAAAAATTTTAAATTACGAAGCAGGAGTAGATCTCAAAAACAAGGACTTAAATGAGCGCATCCTGGACAACACAAACAGAACAAAGGAACCCACTGTGAGGACCCAGACAGTAGAAATAGCCATGGAGGAGGTCGCTAGAAAAACTATGCACCACTCCATGGAAATTAACAACATGAAAGAGGAGGTAGAAAAACTACGAGCTGAGGTCAAGAGACGACCAAGTGCTATAATGATTTGTG
Source organism: Magicicada septendecula (assembly GCA_034769895.1). NCBI lineage: Eukaryota > Metazoa > Arthropoda > Insecta > Hemiptera > Cicadidae > Magicicada > Magicicada septendecula. Next base: position 342,310,333 of record CM068376.1, read on the forward strand.
CTGCAAAAGTAGAGGATCGAGAGAAGATTAGCTTTAAAGGCAACAAATAGTAGAACCCCATAGAATTTTTACATAAGTGTGAATGAGAAATGGCAACAATAAGGAGCAACCTAAGCGACGGAGAACGTATAGATTTTGTAAGTCGATGTTTCCAGGAAACAGCATCCAAATGGTATACGATTGTTCGGGACCAAACAAAAACTTATGAACAGTTCAAGGCATCCTTCGAAAATCGGTACTGGAATATACATACCCAGAGAGAGGTACGAGACCAGCTGGAGTATGGGCGGTATTACGTCAACAGCAAACGATCCATGGAAGACTACATCATACAACTCGTTGAACGTTGTAAGCACCTTAGACCAAGTTTCACTGAGCACGAATTAGTATTAAAACTAAGCTGCCATTTTGACAGACACAGTAGACTTGCCGTATATACCCAAGGAGTTAAAACCATTGAGGAACTTCTTATCCTTGTGACGCAATCATCACAGTTTGTTAATAAAGAGTACGAAAGGAGAGACAACCGGCAGCAGCAGCAGCAGCACTCTATGCAAAATCAAATACACCACAAATCGCCGCAGTTCGAGACTAAAGAAGAGGACATACGGAAAGATAAGTGGAAAGCGTATAAACAAACCTATGAAGAAGGTAACCCGACTCCGAATAATGGAGCATACGCCCACCCATTTTCATCAAAAAAACACGTAAAACCATACAATTCCAATGTACAAAACATCAACACAAATAATAAGCATAATAATAAAAATAATTATGAAAATAAAATTGTGCAACAGCCGACACACCCGTCAATGTCCAAAGAGGAAGTGAGTGATCATAGAACACCAACCGATAAGAAAACTGTATGACTACAGAAGGGTAACAAAACGCCAGTACGTACAGGTTTAATAAACGACCTGCACACACATGATTTGCGTGACACCCTAAACAATACAGATACACAACAGGAAATAATGTTATCTAAAACCTATTGTCCTATGTTAGGGGGAACAATAAATAAGTGGAACGATGTTAGAATATTAAACATAACATATCAAACAGATGATAAAATTATAAAATAGGTTATTTACCTTCTGTCGACGTTTCTTAAAATCCTTTTAGGATTACTCGAGTTTCGACACCATTTGGTGTCATCGTCAGATCAGAATATGAATTAAGTTAAAACATTTCGATGTATATGCATCTCGTCAGATATTTAAAGATTAAAACAACACATAAAATTATATATAACAATAAATAAACTATATCACAATAAAATAACATTAATAAAAGAATATAAAAACAACGCGGCCGCAACGAACCTGCACAGGAACGCACTCCACGGTAAAATTCTGGAGGCAAGAAAAATGTTTAAAATGATAAAATTAAATATTTATTAATCAATATAGCAAATGAACAAAACAAAGATCTTCAGATAAGTCACATGAAGTTATCACCACTACCTAGTAGATATACAATAAAAAATAGTATATTGTACAAACTCGTCAATTATGATTGGAAAATAGTCCTATCACCAGAGATGCTAAAAACACTAATTATACCATGTCATCAAAGTCTAGCACATGCGTCTGCTTTAAAATGTCATTTAGCTTTAAAGGAAGACTTCATTTTGAATAATATGTTTAGAAGAATAAAAGCAATCTTAAAAGGATGCTACGAATGTCAAACAGCCCGACATCCGAATCTTCACACCTACGTAGATATGCAAAATATCAAGACACATGAAAAGGGAGAATTAGTAGCAGTAGACTTCCTGGGCCCGTTTCTGAGAGCTATTCACGGGGGTACAAAACACATACTTGTATGTATAGATGTGTTCACCAAGGCAGTTCGACTCTACACTATTCGAAGACCCACCACTAAAAGTGTACTGAATGTCATACTACGCAAATACGTACCAAAGTATGGTCAAATCAAAAAGATATTGAGTGACCAAGGTAAACAATTCCAAAATAAAGCACGGGCAGAAACGCTAACAGTACGGCATACAACCAGTGTTAACGTCAATACGACACCCACAAGGAAACCTTGCTGAAAGGGTAAACAAAGAGTTAGGAAAACATTTATGCATCTACTGTAATGAACAACATAACCGATGGGCAGAGTACTTATCATTTTTCGAACAAGCCATAAATGCTACATACAGTGAAGCTACGGGATATACACTGGTGGAACTGGAAACGAATAAAAAACCTACTAGATTCTGGTCGAAAAACATTGATAAACCACCCAACCAAAACCTGCAAATTCCATTGATTCACAAGTACGACAATGCGAAGAAAAGGATGGAAAAACTTGGAGAGAAGAGGATCGAGAGGTTCAACAGAACGCACAAACTCATCACATTCCATGAAGGAGAAATAGTGCTACTAAGAAGCAATCCAGTGGAAAAACGAATCGACAAAACAGCAAAGAAACTATTTAGACTATACGAGGGACCCTACTTATTACAAAGAAGGCGATTTCTCAAAGAAACCGGGCTACTATTCAAAAAATTATAATTTATTAATAATTGGGGATGGTGAAGTTTTTATTTGGCAATGTACTGCATTACCGTGTTTTGCCACTGCTTGCTAGCGCTATCTGTTGGGGTAAGCGTGTAATAGTGTTCCTCGGCTCTGTGCACTGGAAGTTAATTCAGTCCAGTCTCGTCAACCGCTGCGTGATCAGCTTTTCTTCCGGCAGGGCAAAATTTTGATTAATTGTTGTATATTCTTTTCTATCATGACGAGGTAGACGCGTACAGACCTCCAGTAAGTAAAATATATATATATTATTCATTCCTTGTAAAAAAAAGTAAATATTTAAACAAAATTAGCGTGGATGTGAACGGATATGTTTGAAGCATGCCTGCATCGTGTGTGTGAATCTAAGGTAATTTATTGTTATATATTTTGATTTTTTACCACAGAACAGCCTTATACTTATGTATTTAGTAAATAGTAATTGCCCATGTCAAAAGGGGTGTAAAATTATGTAAATCTGAGGAACTTTGATGAATTGACTGTGTGAGCACGTGGCCATTGTATAACTTAGAGCATGTTGCAGTGTGTTGAACTTGCATATGCATGTGGGCATGATTTATAGATTGAACCATTATAAATTGATTTAAGGTCTTGTGTGGGAGTTCTTAATTTAAAATACAAAAGAGAAAATGTCACATCTAATTATAATGAACATAGCTGAATTGGTCAGGGGTGGCAGGCATTTGATTCCTGTGTGATTCTGTCGGTACAAACCTAGGGAGTGGTACATTTGTGTTATATTCGGGAATAAGTGGGTTGTCAGCAAATTAATTATTATGAATGCTTAGAGTTCCCGAGACAGCCGAGGACCTGATCCGAGCATGGCGGAAATTCTATCCTTCACCATGACCTGGACACACAGACTCTCGTTCTCACCTTCCGGAGAAGAAATAAGCTAAGCATGCCTCTGTAAATCCCCATCAGCAAGACTGTCTGACTCTCCAACAGGGCACAGAACTCCTGGAAATCTTCTGGACAAAATGAGGTGACATTAAACCAATAATTTCATAAATTTGGCCTCTTCAGAAAACAACTTGTATCGTGCATTTAACATCCACAGAAAACCAGTGGCGAAGCTAGTAGTTAATGAATGGGTAGGTAAAAATCTTATCTTAAATTTTTTTTAAGGAATCACTAAAAGGACGGTGGTTCAAATCGGACGCTGAGGTAGAGTTTGCTGTAAACGAATGGTTCCACAAACAGCCGTAAGAATTTTACTAGCAGAGAATCTACAGGTTAGCGCAACAGTGGAACTCATGTCTTAATGTTAATGGAGACTTCTTTTAAAATCGTTGAATAAAAATTGCTTTACAGCTCTATACATGTTTCTATTGAACAATCCTTGTATTAGTCATACACAATAATACAACTGATTAAACTTCAAAATTTTAAACTTGATTAGTTTCTATATATATGTTTAATGTTACAAATAATTCAAACAACAATCTTGGTCATCTGTTAGTTCAGCGGAATAACAGGGACACTTTTAATAACCGCATAAAATAAACACACTTATAAACAACACAGGCGCTTTAACTTAACTGTTTGGACTCACAGAAGTGAGGCATGCCTCAACGCTCTATGTGTACAGTGCGGGACAATCCCCCTCCCTTCACTTCCCTATCATACCACTCTACATTGCTTACATATGATGTATACAAAACACGCTGAGGCAAGTTCAGGTTGCCTCATTCGCTTTAAATGAGCTATGCCGAATCTCACCTGTCACCATCTAGCGGTCGCTCAGTAAAGCACGTTTCAGTTTAATAAATTTGACAGTCGTGGTAACAATGTATAATCTTTACGTTATGTAGTTCATACGTATTTATAATTTTTATTCTACAGAATTTTTTAGGGTAGGCATTGCCTCCATGTAACTTTGCCACTGATTGTAGGACAATAAATTATGTATTCCTGTAAAAAAGTCAATTTAAATTTAATAAACAGTATAATAAACAACATATAAAAAAGGTTGCTAATATTGTACCATTGTTTAGATTTTTACTTTTCTCTGTAAATATTAACCTATTATATTAAATATGTTTCTTCATAAATTGTACATATTTGCTGAAGTATTTCTGCTATTTTAAGTAACAAATATGTCATTTGGAACGATGAAGCCCCCTTGTACTATACCAGCACGAATTTGGGAATTTGGAAGTGACGAGTGATACAATTTAGACAGTTGTAAGTATACAAAATGTGTTCCAAAAATGAGTGAACATCTGCAATATCGTTCTGACCAACACGCAGATCATGTTCTAACAAGTAATGGTGACAAGCAGCTACTTTCAAAATACAATGTGACTTGAGGGTGTCATGCTATCATTACTGGTATTCGAGCTACAACAGCTGGAGTAAATGTGTGTGTATATATATATATATATATATATATATATATATATATATATATATATATATATATAAATGTATTATATATATTTTCTCTCATCCGACTTTTAAAACAATTAAGAACGAAATATCTTGAATAACAATATGTTTGTGTTAAACTTGGTTTCAAAGTCAGTAAAACATTTACAGACACATTAAAAATGCTTCAGCAAGCACGTGTGGCTGACTGTGTGTGCCAAACACAGTGCTGGAAATCGTTTAATAGTTGGATTTCATTGTCCATGACGTGTCCGTTGATTAACTAAATATAATTAAATCACTACCAACTCGGAACACAACCGACTTGTGTCACGACATACTTGTGTTCCGAGTTGGTAGTGATTTAATTATATTTGTTTTTATAGTTTTAAAGTAGGCAGAACATTGAACAATTAACACATTGGGTGCTCACAACAAACAATCCACTTACCACAAGAGCTGAGACAAACAGTCCACTTACCACAAGAGCTGACCTCGTACTAAATAAAACATTTTGCGTACCACAGGTACTTAGAAGTGAATAGTGTGCTCCTTTTGGGAGGCCCTAGCTACTCGGATCCGAGTAGTTAGTAGTCAGTGTGTTAAGATCCCAGACCTGAACAACCTTTCACATCAACAAACGATCATAATACCAATGCAGTTTGTGCTATGATTCATGAAAATCACTCTTTAACTGTCCAAGAGGTTGTTGAGGAAGTGAGCATCAGCATAGAATCATGCCACACAACAGACAAGATTCACATGCATCACATCTCCGCAAAATCGATGGCATGCTTGTTTACCGATGATCAGAAAGAGAATGGTGTTAACATCAGTCAAGAATTGCTTGACTGGGCCAACAACATCAATGAGAACTTCTTGAAAAATATTGTGACAGAAGATGAGAATTGTGTTTACGGTTACGATGTCAAAACCAATGCATAATCATAACAGTAGGTGATGAAAGAATTGCCCTGGCCCAATAACCCACATGAGTTAGAGTGCAGAGGACAAAGGAAGGTGAGAGCTGCCAGCTGCACAGAGGCAAGAGCCATATCACATTATGTAGTAGCCAATAAGAGCCAATCGTTTCACTTACTGTCTGTTGCAGTGTTACACTCTGTCTCTCTCTGCACAATGCGCTTTCACTTTTCACCATTATATGTGCTCCCGAGTATAGTCAAACTTGAAGGTAATGGTGGTTTTTTTGGCTTGAAGGCTTAGTCCATTATAAATACATTCCACATAATCAGACAGTAAGCAAGGAGTTTTACATGGAAGTTTTAAGGTACAGTGGAACTTCGACAACACGAATCTCAAGGGGATTACAAAACATTTGTGTTATCGAGCAATTCGTCAAAACGAGGTTAGTGTTGTCAAGGTTAAGATAATGAAAGTTCGTGTTATCAAGGTCCTGCTTCATAACACTCGGTTTACTGAGATCAATGGTAATTTGTCTTATGAGCTCAATGCTTCAAGGGTAATTCATCTTATAGAGGTAAAATTGTACTATTACATGATTACAAGTAAAAATTCATTCTTGGATTTGTATTTTGTTGTCCATGACGTGTCCTTTACTTAACTAAATATAATTATTTCACTACCGACTCGGAACACAAAGTTTTTTACGGGTAAAAACATAAAATTTTACCTTATAGGTTGAACCAGTTCTTGCTTTTAAAAAGCCTCTGAAGAAGCTTTTTAAAAGCAAAAACTGGTTCATGCTATAAGGTAAAATTTTACGTTTTTACCCGTAAAAAACTTTGTGTTCCGAGTCGGTAGTGAAATAATTATATTTAAAAATTCATATTATAAAGGTTAATTAGTGCAGTATTTTGATTTCAATCAAAGAAAATTTAGCTTATCTAGGTATTTAGCTAAGGAATTTTGCGTTATAGAGGTATGTTTAACAGTGAATGTTATGGAACATTGAAGGGGATTGAAAAAACTTCATGTTATCAAGGAATTCATGTGATACTATGTGCAGGAAGAGGCCTGACCTGTGGAGAAACCATAGTTACATTTTGCACCATAACAGTGCACTATCTCATGTGTTACTCCCTAACTGCAATTATCTGGCACAACCTTATATTGTATGCAAAACACTAGACAACCATCTTGCCCCACCTATCATACTGTACAGCCTTGACCCCAGCAGACTTTTTCTTGTTTTCAAAATTGACGGCAACCTTGAAAGGATGTCATTTTCAAACCACAAATGTCAATGACAAAATACAACAGAGCAGCTGTGTACTATTCCCTAAAATTCAATCCAGAAACATTTCAAAAATGGAAGACACATTGGGAGAGGAGATTACTAGCAGAGGGGATACTTTGGAGGGTACAAGCCTCAAGCCTAAGTAAAATTACAATTATATTAATAAAGTTTTGTGCCGTGCCTACACGGCACTTCGTAAAAACTCCGTATTATAATTCTTAAGGGGCCTTATATTAAAATATTTGTCAGCTGTTTTCGTTCTCGCTAACGTGTAAATAGGCGTCGGTAACATGTAAGAGTGCGTGTCCTACCGGATGCCAACGCACTCTAGTGACTAATTAGCGTATTCAGCTTTCTCAGCATAAGGACTGGCCAGTCCAGATATAACCGGCGGCGTATAAACAGCTCTCTGCCTGGCGGAGAGAGAGTCGTTTTGATTGTTATAAATTTACTATCTGCCATGCGTACTGTCACCGGACACAAGGCTTGCCGCATGACAAATGGCGCCAATCGTACTCTAGTGTTTTTGGTGGCCCTAAAAAGGACCTTGTGGCGAGAAAGCTGATGTTGGTTATGCCGCGCTAAGATGTTCGGCGGCTGCGCCTGCTGTTCGTGGCGTACTACAGTCCTCCTCTTCTTTCGGTACCGGTTGTAGAGTCGGCTGCCGGCCCAGCGAAATCCATCGCTGGCGCGGAACGGAGTGCGAAGACGCAAGAACGGCGGCGGTTCTATTCTTCGGGTGTTCCTTCCGGCTGACTCCACCTCGATGTCGTACGAGAGAGGAGAGGAGATGAAGTGCGTCCGATGGCGTGGGGATGAAGAGTGCTTCAAAATTTTCTGCCGGCCCGGTTTTTATTAACTAAACGGGATCGCTGATTGGCTAGCTCCGAACACGTAGTTGGTCACGTCTCGGCGGCTGCTGATGCCGGATTGGCTCGCTGTGTCCACCGCTGGTACCGGAGAGCAGATGTTCGCATACCGCTTCCGTCACAACTCCACCGGGTCTTGAATGCTCTCCGGTAGCCAGCCTACTGCTCTTCTCTAGATGTTGTGGAGGTATCTGTTGGGCGCCATGTTGATTGGTGTGCCGGCTGGTAGCTCGCTGGCGTGGCTGGATCTTGCATCCGCAAGATGATCCCTGCCCCACGTTGGGCGCCACTTGTCACCGGACAAAAGGTTTGCCGCATGACAAATGGCGCCAACCGTACACTCTAGTGTTTTTGGTGGCCCTAAAAAGGACCTTGTGGCGAGAATGCTGATGTTGGTTGTGCCGCGCTAAGATGTTCGGCGGCTGCGCCTGCTGTTCGTGGCGTACTACAGTCCTCCTCTTCTTTCGGCACCGGTTGTAGAGTCGGCTGCCGGCCCAGCGAAATCCATCGCTGGCGCGGAACGGGAGTGCGAAGACACAAGTACGGCAGCGGTTCTATTCTTCGGCTGTTCCTTCCGGCTGACTCCGCGCCGATGTCGTCCGAGAGAGGAGAGGAGATGAAGTGCATCCGATGGCGTGGGGATGAAGAGTGCTTCAAAATTTTCTGCCGGCCCGGTTTTTATTAACTAAACGGGATCGCTGATTGGCTAGCTCCGAATACGTAGTTGGTCACGTCTCGGCGGCTGCTGATGCCGGATTGGCTCGCTGTGTCCACCGCTGGTACCGGAGAGCAGATGTTCGCATACCGCTGCCATCACAGTACGTAGGCTCTAAGTGACCTTCCGGTAAGTCTGTTGAATATATTTTGTTCATTTCAGTATAAAAGATTTATATTTAACCCAAAATTATAGTGGATGCTTGTTGATAATGTTTTAGACATCGCCATGTGGCAGACAGGTTAAAGGCTGATTATTTGAGTTGTTCCAAATAGTAATACCGATTAAAATGCTGTAGTTATAAGCTACATACAATCATTTCTACTGTATAAAAGGGGCGTAAAAAAAAAAAATGAAAAAGTTATTCTGTTATTTTATGGCGAACTTTACAAACTATCTGTGACCACGTGCGGCTGTATTGCACACGCCTGTTTGAGTTTGTTCAAGTGGGCATATCCACTCGTTATTTGGTTATTTACTATATGTACATTTATGCTTGTCACGAAGATAATTCTATAATTATGTAGTGTTGAGGCCTTGAGTGGGTCAGAGTGTTTTAATTGACAAACTAAGGGTGAAAAATGTTAGAATGAGTGCGTGAATGGTTGGAGTTTGATATGCTGTGGCATGCTTTGATTATGAATTAAAGGCCAGTTAATTAATTAATATTATGCATGTATAGGGTTCCTGATCTTGGGGACTTGATCCGCTCCGTTTGGAGGCTGTAAACCTGCCACCATGACTTAAAGAAAATGTGATTGACTGAGCTCTCGTGATTCTGGCCACCAGGGAGAAGCTGCCGTTCCTCATGTCGCAGTAGCCCCAAAACATCTTATGGATGAAAGCAGGTGACATTTAAGCCTTTTATAATTCACTCTAGGCCGTGGAAGTAGACTCCATATGCTGTGCAATTCACCAGTAAAAGCAAATTCACTCAATTCAGATAACTATTGTGCTCACGTCCGTAGGGACATTAGTGATTACGAACCTTACGAACCTTCTCTATTTAAATCATTATGTAATTACGCCTCAAAAGAATTGTGAACCTGGGGGCAGGCAATGTGTCCGGCCATCATTATTCTTGTTACTAATTTTATTAGGTTGCAGTTGTGATACTGGGGGGAGTAAGAATTTTAGCAGATTTATGTGGGGATTTTTTTTTATTTATATATGTATTATAATATAAAAAGGGATTGGGTTTTTTTTGGGGGGGGGGGGTTTTAAGGGTTCTGTTGTTCTGTAACCTGAGGCCAACACCTGTTGATGCAGTTGTCTGCATGCATGGGACATGTCATTATGTGCTGGAACTGGTATGGGCACATGTTTGCGCCCGGGTAGATTCAGCCGTCTGTGAATTCATTTAAATATTGTCATGAAGCTTAAGTTATTTATTCTACAATTTTATAACATTATTCCGGCTCTTTAATAATCAAATTCATGATTGTTTTTTTTTTAAATGCCAAGCTCAGTTCAGGATTTCTCATGCTTTTAATATAGAATTATTTTTCTGGTTTCTCATTGTGCCATTTTATAATTGTAAAATTTATAATATCCACTTCTGTTTATAATAATTTTCTGGTGATCATAATACACTTGAATTTTCTTGAAAATTCTGTATTCTTATAGAAGCACAGGGGAGAGTGAAAGTCTACTATTTTATAAACCATACAGACACGTTAATCATGTGAGGGTAGTTGCTATCAGGGGACAAGCCCAAATTTCCAATTATGAATTTGTAATAGGAGAGAGTGTACAGGCTGCTGTGCCAGTCGAAATTGCCGAATTCTAGTCTTTCTAATTAATCCAGTTTTTTTTACTTAAATCATGTTCTTGTGGGGTTCATGGATTTTAATTATGAGAAGTCATATAAGGCTGTCTGCCGGGTTGAACTTGTTATTTTGTTTGTAATGTATATGTATTCGTGTATCTATGTCAGTTTATATGTTGCATGTCATGGGTTTTAGAAGAATATAAGATTATTTATATGTCCTGTTTATATGATTACTATGATGATTGATGCTATGTGCCTTTCTTAGATTATATAGATGCATATATATACTGTTGAATTATATTAACAAATTTTAAATTATTATGAATATGAACATGCTTGCAAAATTAACTTTAATTATATGAAGATGCATATATATATATATATATATATATATATATATATATATATATATATACTGTTGAGTTATATTAACAAAATTTAAATTATTATGAATATGAACATACTTGCAAAATTAACTTTAATTATATGAAGATGAATATATACTGTTGAATTGTATTAACGATTTTTCTTGAATTAATATGAATATGAAACGACTTGGGAAAGGCACTACAATTGTATGAAGAAGTATCAGAGGTTGAATTGTATAGGTAAATGTTAAATTGAAATTCCTGTGCAGATGTGTAGAAACCGAAGTATGCATATAATAAAAATTGTTATTGTTGTCTTACAGCAGAGTTTCATTGCAAGTCCCGTCTCACTGGACCCAGCACATTTTTTGCTTCTCTAGGCCTTCCGCCTAGTTTTAATTAACTTGTGGCCCCTCTTTCAAAAAAAAAAAATTGTTTTTTTTTATAAAGCATAAAAAAATTTGAAAGAGGGGTTACAGTTATTATTACCAAATTTCAGTATCTTTTTTAAAACACCTTTTATACATAAACTTCTTATTATCCTCAAACTAGTGCTATGCTACGACTAAAATATTGGTTACTTGTAGAAGTCATTACATTATAATACTTAACATATAAGACTGTCAAAACACACCTTAGGAGTATGTTCTTAGACAGTAAGTCAAAAACTAGGCCTTAAAACAATATAACAAAATATTTGGATTTCGTTGTCCATGACGTGTCCGTTACTTAACTAAATATAATTAAATCACTACCGACTTGGAACACAAAGTTTGTTATGGGTAAAAACATAAAAGTTTTACCTTATAGCCTGAACCAGTTTTCACTTTTAAAAAGCTTCTTCAGAGGCTCTCGCTGGGAGCACTGTCCATCTAGTTCTTGGTGATGGTATCGACTTTTGAAGGATCGATGTTGTGTGTGTGGGATGTGATATGTTCGAATAATGTGTGTGATTTGAATTGTGTCTGTTCATTTAGGATGTCGTTTTTATGTGTTTTCGTGTGTTTGTATATTTCCAATTGTTCAAGAGTGTCTAGTTTTCAGACTTTTGTGTGTACGTGTAGAATCTCCATGTTATTGATGATGTTTTTGTATGTGTGGTTTGCTTCAATGAGGTGGTTTGCAAAGGTGGATTCTGTAGTGGAGTGTAGTGCCTTCATGTGTTCAATGTATCTTTGTTTGAAGCTACGTCCTGTCTGGCCTATGTAGAATTTGTTCCAATCTGAGCAGTTTAGTTTGTAAACACCAGGTAGATTGAATTTGTTTTGTGCTTTGTGTGTGTGCTTTGATAGTGTATATTTTATTTTGTTGGTAGTTTTGTATGCGATTCTGAATCCTGCTTTTTTGAATTTGTGGGCTATTTTTCAGTGTGGTTATTGAAGTACCGGTATGTTAGTGTTATGAATTTGTTGTTTTCTGTCTTTCTCTGTTGTTTTTATTGTGTTTTGTGTAGGGGTTTATTGACTATTGTTCTGTTGTATCCATTGGATTCCGCTAGATATTTTGTCATGTTTAATTCATCTTTGTAGTCTTTTTCATCTAGTGGGATCTTGTTAAGTCCATGTATCATAGTTCTGAAGGCAGCTAGTTTGTGTTGTATTGGGTGATTGGAGGAGTTGTGTATTAGTGTGTCAGCTGTAGTCGGTTTTCTGTATATACAGTAGAACCCCGTTAGTCCGAACCCCGCTAGTCCGAAATTCCGGATAATCCGAACCACCTCCAGGAACCAAATAGGCAAGGAAAGCTATAAAAACAACTGCAGATTTCATGAAGTGACAAATGATTTCATTACATTTCTAATAAAATGGTTACATTTTGCAAAATCAGTAGAAAATAATACTAACCACTGTAATACGTATTAATCAGTAGGCCTACAATTACTGGAATAAAGTTCTTAAACAAAACTACACACTACAAAAACAGAATTCAATTATTGTACTGTACAGTACTTAGATTACAGTTTCTATACTTTATTAACAGAATTTCCAAATAAACAATTCAATAATAACACTTCACTTATTCACTGGTTGCACAAAATCAGTTATTCTCTGCTGGCGTAAAGACGTGAATCTAGCAGACGACGCAATATTCCACCAGCGTCTCATGAACATGATGTCCGCCGCTGTAGCGTTGGCATGCTGCTCCACATACTGCAGGGATATTTCTAGCGCCTTTGCTGCTTCTGAATGTGAAATGAGATGTTCTGAATCATCGGCTTCATCCATCACATCAGAATCTTCATCGAAGTCTTGTCTGATCAGGGAAACGATTTCCGTATCTGTCAAAACATGGTGGTCTTCTGTGTCAGCTGCCACCCACTCGTTCACATCTGTTTCGTCTGCTTCTTCACAAAAGGTGTGCTAACCGTTTTAAGTAACGACACTGTGGTGACCATCGCGTGTGTAACACAATCGGATCGTCACCCTCTTTCCAACGAAATATTTCTATACCGTAAAATGAACATCGAACCCTGTCCAGTTCATTTATGTAATGAAAGCGTGCGGCAACCATAACGGTCGGACTGATGAAATGCACAGGCCATGATGTAAAGGTTTTCAGTCTCTCGTTTTCGACTTCAAAGTCAGGCGTCAAATCTAATCCGCACATGTGGACAGTGTTGACAACAATGAGTTGTTACACCGGCGTTCACAAAATGTATACGATAATGTTGGCTTCACGTAATTCCTCCACAACGGAGATGATTTCGTTGCCGTGTCCGGTGTGACCGGCGCGTTTTGAACTTACCAGCAGTATCAACTGTTCAACCAGTTCGTTGGGATCGTTCCAGTGTACGTAATCGATACCACGTCCGCTTTATCTTTTAGTGCACATGAACTATGTTTCCGCTTACCAACCATTTTTATACAATACACACTTAAAAAACAACACTGAAAACGTATGTAAGTTGGAATGCACACACAACGTCTCAGACTGACAGGTGTCTCACTACTGAAAGCAAGGCCACGAGAAGAAACAAACAAGAGTGGCGGAAGTGGGATTACTAAGAAACTGGCATGAATCATTGACGCCCTGGTGCGCCTGTGATAGTAAACAACAATACTGCACTAGAAAGCCACCGAACGTCAGTGTCAATACTGTTCACCTTATGGCCGGTTACACACACGGCGGATTTTTCCGTGGCGGACAATTGACCGTCGCCGCTCACAGAAATCTAGCGTTTACACACAGTGCGGTAAAATCTCCGTCGCCGTCGTACGAGTCAGGTGACTGTTGGCATCGAAGTTTATTTTGTTAGTTGCTATGGCAACCAGAATGTTTTAACATGATAATTTTTTAGGCTGGGGGTCATTCCACAAAAATTTTACGCTTCCTCACGTTCGATTCCACACGAACAAAACAACTCTAACGGCAGAAAACCCGCTGTGTGTGTAAACGTGCATTTGGTCGCATACACCACTACTTGGACGGTGATGGTAAAACTACCGTCGACTCCAGTAGCAGTCGGCGGTTGCACAGCTACCGCCAACGGCAAATTGACCGCGCGTTTATTTTTCCGTTTAATGTGTAAGCTCTCATTTACTTCAGTGCGCTGCTGTTGGAACGGCGGCGACGGTCAATTGTCCGCCGCGGAAAAATCCGCCGTGTGTGTAACCGGTGTAACTGTACTGTATTACAGTACTGTACTACGTAATATTTTATGAAATATTCAACTCTTATAAACCGTAAAATGCATTCGTTGAATAAAAAACGGGCATATATGAGTTACATACAAGTTAAAGACCATATTTAAATCAAATAAATAATTATAATTAATTAATAATAATTATTTCGGGTAATCCGAATTTTCGCCAATCCGAACCGGCACCGGTCCCAATTAGTTCGGACTAGCGGGGTTCTACTGTACTGAATTTGTGCCTGTGTTCAAATTTTGTGATGGAGAGGTCTAGGATGTTTATGCTATTGTTGTGTTCGTATTCGGCAGTGAAGGTTATGTTTTTCTGTATTTCGTTTATGTGGGTTAGTAACTGTTCACATTGTCTTTTGTTTCCCCTGTATAGTATTATGATGTTGTCAACGTATCTGTGCCAATACAGTATTTTATGTGAGTGTCTGACATTGTTTGTGAGGATTCTTGTTTTTTCTAAGTGTTGAAGGAAGACCTCTGCTAATATGCTGGACATATCTCACCCCACACATGCAACATCGATCCTTCAAAAGTCGATACCATCGCCAAGAACAAGACGGACAATGGTCCCAGCAGCAGCCTCTGAAGAAGCTTTTTAAAAGCGAAAACTGGTTCAGGCTATAAGGTAAAACTTTTACGTTTTTACCCATAAAAAACTTTGTGTTCCGAGTCGGTAGTTATTTAATTATAGTTAGTTAAATTAACAGACACATCATGGACAACGAAATCCAAGAATCGAATTTTTCTAGTACATTTTTTTATAGCCAAAATATTCTTTTTAGAGCTGAAATATTTTTTAGAGTATTTTCTATCTTTCGCTGGCAGAAGAATAGGGTCCCAGTTCAACGGGATCTGACTCCACTATACTTACATAGAATAAATCAGGACACAAATAATTGAATTAAAAATAATAAAGACAAACATATAACTAAACAAACAAAATACAAATAGGTATGTATTAGCGTAGCAGTAGTAACTGCTGCATGTTCATTCCAAAAACGAACATAGCTGCTAACTCAGTGTTTTGCCGGTTTATATAGCAGCACATTGCCGAATGTGTTCCCCTCTCCACAGTTTGTACAGTGACAACTACTACAAGGTCAATGACCACACACAGTAAAACATTTCCGATGTCTGAGCCGGCAACACAAGACGGTGCAAATGCCCAGAAGTTTGAAAGCAATGCTATGGTTTTTATTCGAGTTTCCCTACTAATATTGTTCGCAATTAAAATTATTTAATCCATCATCATCATCTATCTGTCCAGGATTTAAGCAGGTTACCTGTTCCGGCTTCACCATATCCGTCTCGGTCTGCCAACATTTCTTCTTCCGGTTGGCTTATAATTCAGGATTTTTCTTGGAATTCTTTCTGAAGACATGCACATAACATGCTCATTCCATCTTTTTTTATAGTTTTTCGCTAGTTCCGTTACTGGTTGTACTTTTAATTCCTGTCTTATATCTTCATTCTTTATATGATCTAATCTTATACAACCTTTCACAGGTCTAAGATATTTCATTTCAGACATTTCCATCTGTCTATAATCTTTCTTTCTAGGTGCCCATGATTCGGACCCATATAATAGCATGGGGCTGCCATCACCTTGTAGAATTTTATTTGCGTTTCTTTCATGGTCTTTCCTTTGAGTGTTCTCCGTAATGTTCTGCATATTCTTTGGAAATTCTTTGTTTTATTAAGAATATCTTTGTCTTCTTCATATGTAATATCACATCCTAGGTAATTGAAATGTGATACTTGTTATAAAATTTTATTTTCAATTACAATTTTTGTTCTTGGATTTCGTTGTCCATGACGTGTCCGTTACTTAACTAAATATCACTATAGTATTGACGACTCGGAACACTAAGTTTTTTATAAGTAAAAACGTAAAGTTTTACCTTACAGCCTAAACCGGCTTTCACCTTTAGAAGGCTTCATCAGAGGCTGCCATAGGTAGCGTTGTCCGTCTTGTTGTTGGCGACGGGATAGTTTTTCGAAAGATCGAAGCTGTGTGTGTGTGGTGAGATGTGTTCGAATAATGCGTGCGATTTGAATTGTGTCTGTTCGTTTAGGATGTCGTTTTTATTTGTTTTTGTGTGTTTATATATTTCTAATTGTTCTAGAGTGTCTAGTTTTCGGCCTTTTGTGTGTACGTGTAGAATGTTCATGTTATTGTCGATGTTTTTATATGTGTGGTTTGCTTCAATGAGGTGGTTTGCAAAGGTAGATTCTGTAGTGGTGTGGAGTGCTTTTGTGTGTTCAATGTATCTCTGTTTGAAGCTACGTCCTGTCTGGCCTATGTAGAATTTATTGCAATTTGAGCAATTTAGCTTGTATACACCGGGTAGATCGAATTTGTTTTGTGCTTTGGGCATGCGTTTTGATAGTGTGTGTTCTGTTTTGTTAGTAGTTTTGTAAGCAATTCTGAATCCTGCTTTTTTGAATTTGTGGGCATTTTTTTCAGTTTGTTTGTTGATGTATGTTAGTGTTATGAATTTGTTGTTTTCTGTCTTTGTCTGTTGTTTGTTTTGTGTTTTGTGTAGGAGTTTACTGACTATTGTTCTGTCATAACCGTTAGATTCTGCTAGATATTTTATCGTGTTTAGTTCATCTTTGTAGTCTATTTCATCTAAGGGGATGTTGTTAAGTCTATGTATCATGGTTCTAAAAGCAGTTAGTTTGTGTTGTATTGGGTGATTGGAGGTGTTGTGTATTAGTGTGTCAGTTGTAGTTGGTTTCCTGTATATACTGAATTTGTGCCTGTGTTCTAGTTTTGTGATGGAGAGGTCTAAGAAGTTTATGGTATTGTATGGTATTTACTTATAACAATAAATACTACACACAGAACGATGGCCTACCCATGGGCTCCCCCATATCCAGCATTCTAGCAGAAGTCTTCCTCCAACACTTAGAAAAAACGAAAATACTCACAAACAATGACAGACACTCACATAAAATATTATATTGGCATAGATACGTTGATGACATTCTAATACTATACAGGGGAAACAAAAGACAATGTGAACAGTTACTAACACACATAAACAAAATACATAAAAACATAATCTTCACTGCCGAATACGAACACAACAATACCATAAACTTCTTAGCCTTCTTAGGCCTTCAGAAAAAAAGTCTAGAATTAAACCCACGAGCTTTTTATGTTCCTTGTGCGGGACACAGTCTTAATTTAGTCGATAATGATGCAGCTAAGTGTTCACTAGAAATAACAAATTTCTTTTCTATTGTTCAAGAAATTTATATATTTTTTTCAGCATCAACTTCGCGTTGGCAGACACTTATGAGCATGGTTCCTACTTTAACTTTAAAACCATTATCTACTACTAGATGGGAGAGCAGAGTCGAAGCATTAAAGACACTTCGTTTTAACCTAGGAAAAATTTATTATGCTTTATATTTAATTTATTCTGATGACAAAAGAGATACTGACTCAAAAAACTTAGCTAGTTCATTAATATCAAAATTAAAGTCGATTAAATTAATTTGCTCTCTTGTTATTTGGTACGATATATTGTCAAAAATTAATATTATTAGTAAAGCTTTGCAAAAATCTGACGTTGCTCTTTCAGAGGCAGTCAAAATGATATCTCAAATAAAAGATGATTTAGTCAAAACTCGTACCGAGTCTGCATTCAATGAAATGATAAGTAACGCAAAAACTGTTGCCGAAGAAGTTGATGCAGAAATTGAATTTCCCTTAGCTACCCGTCCCCATCCCAGAAAAAGATTTTTTTAATTACGAGGTTGTGGATGAACCCATCTCTGATCCAGAAAGCAATTTCAAAATAAATTTCTACTATTATTTGCTGGATACCGCGATATCAAAATTAGATGAACGATTCGAACTTTTAAATGAAAACAACATAACTTTTTCCTTTTTACAAAATATTAACAATTGGAAAAATTTTAATTCTGAGAAAAAAAGAATGCTGTGTTTAAATTTACAGCAGAAATTGAGCAGTGGTTCAGAATCGGACATTGCTGGAGAGGACTTATTCAATGAACTCGAAATTTTACTAACGTTCATTGACGATTACACAACCCCATTAAATATTCTGAATTACTTGCTTTCAAACAGTTTAGTTTCAGCATTTCCGAATTTGTCAACCGCACTACGAATTTATTTGACATTACCAGTCACAGTGGGCCACAGTGAAAGATCTTTTTCAAAATTAAAATTAGTTAAAAATTATCTTAGGTCAGCAATATCTCAAACTAGATTAACTAATTTATCAATAATTAGTATCGAACATGAAACTCGTATAGAAGTAAATGACATTGTTAGGGATTTTGCTAATGCAAAGGCTCGAAAAGTAAATTTTTTGTAACTTTGTAAGTTATATTAGTTGTTTATAATAAATAAACATTACTTACTAATTCAATTTTTAATTTTGTTTCATTATACTTTGTATAAATGGTGCAATAAACTATTTAACATAAATAAAACAAAAGTTGGTTTCTATAAGACCCCAGATATCCTCAATAACGGCTTACTCCTATTTTCCCATCCAATTTTGTAAGTAATTTGTGTGATGTGGGATGTTTGTAGTAGCCTGATAGGTTTCAAATGTAACGACTGGATAAAGGTTGGGGGGGGGGGCACGATAGTTCTCGCACCAGGGCGCCGGATAAGCTAGGGCGGCCACTGTGTCCCATCAAGTTTTGTAGCCATTTAATCAGAGAAACTCTCTTGACAACTGACATTACAATGACTCTTCGTGGTTGGGTGCCAGTACACTCAATAAGTTCTTACTTACTATAGCCATCTTCATGTAACTATTGAGTCAGCTATATAATCTTTCCCCTCTCTGTTTCTTCAACAAGTCACTGTTCTTGGAGATAGCATTCAATAACTATAACAATTTAAAAAAGAAATCAGTTCATGTGTATATAAATATATAATCATTGCATTCTTACACTAAACTAGTATACAATCAAGATTGTTTTTCCTTACTTGGAACATGTTTTGAGTAAGCTCATCATAAACCATTTTGGTTTTGGTTTTTAATCTGAAGAGGTTGCTGGCTTGCTGTTGGTTTTTGTTGTTTGAGGCTTATTGATTATACATGATGTATAAATTTGTTCTCCAAATATTTCCAGTGAGACATGAGTCATGACAAAAAAGGAAAGCGGCAAGTTTCAGAGTCCTGAAATTCAGATTCTTCTAAATACTTTAAATTATACATTGCAAGATAGAATAAGGAATGAAGATATACTGTCTCTGTGTTCAACATTTTTTGTAAAGGAAATAGTGGTATAGGACTAAGTCTACATATACATACAAAAACATCACAAAATGTAAAATTTCATGATCCTGTTTCATGTTATTTTTTATTCATTTTTCTAACCAAATAAATTGTATTTCAACAAATACAAAATTTCCTATTAAGATTTACTCAAAAATAAATAATTCCAAAGCCTGATTTTGTTGAAAGATTCAACAAATTATTGTATTAGGATCCTGTACTAGGATTTAAAAAATGTGGAAATAACACATGCACTTCCCTTCACATGTATGATAGGTTGTGGCTGTTACTTAAACACAGTTTGATTCTATGGAAACAGAAGGACATCCAACATATAATTTTGTTCCCACTGCTCATTAACCTGCACAGAAATTTAGTTGTTATAAACAGAAGTTTGTGAAATCATCAACTCTACATTATCTACAGTAACATACCAAGCTGACAAAAGAAATATCAAAATCCGTAGATAATCCAGTACAGTGCAAATGTACCTTCTGATTAGCTAAGTAATACACAGAGGAAATCATAAGGTGTTTGACACAGACGAATACTGTCTGGCCACGATTCGCTGATCGAACATTGTGTAAGGTGGGAGAAGCATGGCCAGGTACTATGGTAGGCTAAGTGGGGGTAAACCAAACAGCTAGTACTCATATTTCACCCTATCTCGCTTACAAGCGGCCGCGTGGTGGGGGAGAGCAGCTTCGATCATCCAGTCGTGGCCAGACAGTACATTTTTATAAAACAACTTATGGCCGGTTCTGTACAATGTGATTTTTCTGTAACATCAGGATACATCTTATTCTCTGAAATCAGCATTACAGTCTATCAGTAGACTGCCTTTTCTTTATGGTCAAAGCAACCTATTATTGCCAAATTTCAAACATATGTCTTGTTTTATATTTTTAACTATTCTAGTCCACTAAATTCACTTTCAAGTTCCAATAATAATTGTATAACATGGATCGTTATCTAATTTGTTCATACACCAAATATTAAGGTATTCGAATATTCAAATTCAAATTCTAAAACGTATTGCAGAAAATTTGCCAACTATAAATTGACACATACCATTATGTTTAAAAAGTCTCTTCTCATTTGTATACCCATAGACAGCTGGGTACTCCACAAGGAGTAATCTTCAGTCTCACTGTGGGAGTTATAATATATTAAACAAGCCAAATCACACTGATAACACTAAACTGGGGTCTTGTCAAGTTGTATTTGATTTGAAAGTATTCAAATGTTATATTTTCTCTAAAAATGCAGAATAAGCTAAAGTTGTTTGATAGTAGTAGGTATAAAAAATACATTTTTGTCAAGCAACTTATGCAACTTACTCTTTATTTTTCCATCACTGCTAACAACAGAATGATGAAAATTTTAAAAAAAAACAGCTAAAACAAATAAATGACACTTAACATCATTAAAACACCAATGTTATAAAGCACAAAAAGGATTGTGAAGAGGATTATAAGAGGATTGTAATGAGGATTGTAATGAAAATTATAATGAGGAAAATAGAAAACTGGATTGAGTATATTCTGAGAACAAATGGATTTACTAAATATTGTTTTAGAAAAAGCACTAGGAGGAGGGAACAAGAATAGAAAGAAAGACTGAAACAACTCTTGGTTGATATAGAGTCTGGGTTTTGTATGTAGAGACAAAGATACAAATCCGATGTGGAGCAAAATGTTAGTGTCATCTGGTGGGACCTGTCACATATTAGAATGATGATGACGATGATGATGATGATGATGATGATAAGGATGATGATAATGATGCATGTACAAAGCAATTTTTTACTTATGTTTAAAACCAGTGAATTGTTAGTCTTTCTACTAGGAAATTTATACTGTAAATATCAATGTTTATTGGCATATTTACAAAAAAAATTGTTTCCCTAACATTTTAATATTCATAAAATTGTTGATAGGAAAACATTTTAACAAAAATTGTGATATAGTGAGGCAGGAGCATATTTATGGACGAACGGGACTGGACTCCTTCCCCAGAAAGCTGAAAAAAGTTGATGAGGAATTATTTTAACCTCTTAATGTTTAGGTTGTTTTATTACTTTTTCAGCTCTGTACGCTGATGTGGTAGTAACTCTTTTTTAAATATACAAACAGGTTTATTACAGATCATTTATATATACATTTGATATATAAAATACAGGAAAATAAATTCATTCAATAAGTATCTAATAAACAATGTTTCAATAACGCGTATTTTTTTGGGTGTAAGTTTTCTTTAACGAGATTGATTTCAGTATGTTATCATATGTTTTTCAAACATTGTAAAAACAGTAATATTAATTAATCATCTTAACTTGTTTTTTCTTTTGTATGAAGCGACTCAACCAGACCCCCCCCCCTCCCAGAACAAATTCTAAAATTCTAGATATGCTACTGCATCTTGGTTAAAAATGTTGTAATACATAAATCACCTAGTATAAGGAATATTATTATTTGGACTGTAGGCCTACTCCACCTTGTTTATAGACATTAATATCAGTGGTCTTGTGTATTAGATAAGGTCATACAATAACTATATATTAACTATAGGAATTGTAACAATGCATGGAAAACCTACTTAACCTACCCAATTGTTTTCCTAGTTGATGGGTTTTGAAGGCATATATAAAGGCTATCCGTCTGCCAGAAAATCTTAAAAAAGGAAGAAAAATTCATGCTCTATGCTAGTTCAAAATATTGCCAGAAACATTCATATTGTCCCTTCTTCACAATCAATAATAATGTTCAGGTGTACAAATATCTATGGCATAGGTATTATAAGATAACAACTCAACAAAAGTAAAAATTTAATTCACTAACAGTTAGAAAGATAGCAAGGCATTCTCAAGAAAACTATTAAACATTTTAGGTTATCCTTCACAAACGTTATAGAAAATATCCAAATTTGTTCATGTTGTTTTTAAATTAAGAAAAACTAACAAATTTGATAAACTTCCAATGCATTTCTTCTCCCTAAAATTTAACAAAGCATTGATTTATCGTCTTTTTTGTATAAGAAACCTGACAGGCAAGTTAAAAATACATTTCATTGTGCAGCTTTAACCTATTCCAAAAATTACTTAATGATCTAAATGAAACAATAAAAGTTTTAATATAATGACAAAAATAAGGAAGTTTTATGAATTAAACGTATGTTTCCCATCGTATGTATTCATCTTAGTCCTGCATTTGAATAGATATTTATTTCAAGACTCTCTCACACCATCTCATTATTTGTATCCAAGATTTGTATCCATATGTTTTTAATGTGTATTAATATCCTGATATATAATCTTTAAAATATGTATATATATATATATATATATATATATATATACATACCTCTAAGACCCAAAAATATGTGTTTTATTTAAACAGTCTGAATTACATTAGCAATGGAATATGAAATTGGAGAGCCCTGTCACACAAGGTTATAGGTTTGATGCATAAAGGCAGATGATAACTTTAGACATCTGCTGCCTTTGGTTAACCATATCTACCAAAAGAAACATCATCTTGTCACTGATAGTATGGATGTACTGTCATACTTAAAAAATAATCAAACATTCTAAACAACAACCAAGGAGACTGTATTATCTCACATGTAGGCTACTATTATTTGCACTGATACAAATTAAGTTTTAAAAACATGAAATATTTAGAGACCATGTGCAGCAGCAGATCCAAAATTACATGATACCTAACCAACAGTTTTGAGTTTCTATTGCAACCCACATAAATTAATTTTATTTATACATCAATAACTGTTTATGTGAGAAAACATTGGTACTTAAACAATATAATTTGAATTCAAATAAAATCTTTATTTGATGATTTTATTTAAACTCTTTTTAACCTTAAATTTCAAGTAAAATCTGTTTTTTAGCTTTAATGATGAAAGAAAAATGTAAATTAAAATGATGTATAGTTATAATGTAAGTTATTATTACTAGTTGTCTTGATTATTCATCTCTTCTTTCACTTCACATTTTAGATAAGTATTATTACTAATACAGAACAAGATTTAATTATCTCAACATAAAGTTTTATTTACAGATATAAGACAATCTATCAATTATTTGTTTAAAACTCTGTAGTTGAAATGATAAGTTTATATCTATATTAAAGATAATGATATAATATTAAACCACTTAATGATGAAAAAACATTGTGTTATGTAGTTGAAACACGAAGAAATTTATGAAAAAGCAGAGGACATCCTTTGCACAATTTAATTCAAAATAATCACTAAAGACATTGTTTTTATCAAACATTAACTGCAATTTTTTTGTAACTAGTTTCAGTATATAGCAGTGGCGAAGCTAGTAATTAATAGGTAGGCAAAAATCTTATCTTAAATTTTTTTAAGGAATCACTAAAAGGACGGTGGTCCAAATCGGACGCTGAGGTAGAGTTTGCTGTAACCGAATGGTTCCACAAACAGCCGTAAGAATTTTACTAGCAGAGAATCTACAGGTTAGCGCAACAGTGGAACTCATGTCTTAATGTTAATGGAGACTTCTTTTAAAATCGTTGAATAAAAAATGCTTTACAGCTCTATATGTGTTTCTATTGAACAATCCTTGTATTAGTCATACACAATAATACAACTGATTGAACTTCAAAATTTTAAACTTGATTAGTTTCTATATATATGTTTAATGTTACAAATAATTCAAACAACAATCTTGGTCATCTGTTAGTTCAGCGGAATAACAGGGACACTTTTAATAACCGCATAAAATAAACACACTTATAAACAACACAGGCACTTTAACCTAACTGTTTGGACTCACAGAAGTGAGGCATGCCTCAACGCTCTATGTGTACAGCGCGGGACAATCCCCCCTCCCTTCACTTCCCTATCACACCACTACATTGCTTACATACGATGTATACAAAAAACGCTGAGGCAAGTTCAGGTTGCCTCATTCGCTTTAAATGAGCTATGCCGAATCTCACCTGTCACCATCTAGCGGTCGCTCAGTAAAGCACGTTTCAGTTTAATAAATTTGACAGTCGTGGTAACAATGTATAATCTTTACGTAATGTAGTTCATACGTATTTATAATTTGTATACTACAGAATGTTTTAGGGTAGGCATTGCCTCAATTGCCTCCATGTTACTTCGCCACTGGTATATAGAAATACACTTTCACTTGTGAAAGTGAGAACAAAAGTAAGTTCATTTGTGAAAGTTTTTATATATAATAATAATAGAAATACAACAGTGCAAGGTAACATGTTTCCTGTGTTATTTTAGTACTGACAACCCATGTGGAATCTACCACTGACAATATTTGACATATCCTTTCAAAATCATTGATCTGTGTCATATTAATTAATAATCTGCATATTCTGATGTCATCATCACTTACATTCCTGTCTAGTAAAGTAAGTTTTTATACTTTAAATGTAAATGTGTGTGTAAAATCTAAATATTTCAGAATCCTATATCTGTTTTATTTGCTTTTTATTTGTTTCTTCACTAATTTTCAACACCTATATCAATACAGAAGAGTAGATACAGCCATCACTCTATAAAGTTTAAGAAGCATGTTTTGTCTTGTGTTTTAAAAATTCTTTTGATTGTGCCACATACATATTGAAATGTGTGTAATTCTACATCAGTATCATCACATCAAAGAGCACCTACACTTTAGGTAAGTCAAGTTATTGATTCAGCCCACAATCTCTTTGTTCAGGAAAATTTTACCTGTACACGGTCATTACCTCTAAATGCTATAAAATTGTGAAATTATCAAGATTATCCTGTTTTGATATTTCTATTAACATGTACAGCCAATGTTTTAAAGTGCATTTAGTTTCTGCTTTTTTTTTGCCTAAATAACTGCTAAACACTAAATCAGAACAATTGTTGGTATCGAAATCAGCACAGTCGATTTAAAACTTTTGGGTAGAATATTTTGCCATTTGTTAATGATGTTACTATTATTATTTCTTGTTAATTTATTTACTTCATTCTCAGTACATGTAAAAACATTGATCAATTATATAAATTTTGTACTTTTTCTTTTACAATGTGTAAATTAAATATTTACATTTATGTGAACTAAAACTGTGTATTCCAGAATTAAACCAAATGTTGCAAACATAAACCTAAAAGCATTAAGCATGTAAAAATAGATCACAAAACAATATAATTTTTAAAATATTAGTTGTACTGAGATAAATAACAAAGTACAGCGTAACAATGGAACAAATTAGGTATCCCATAATACCTTAAGTCCTTAGTCTGTACTTGTACTGAGATTACATTCCAGACTAACAAAAGAGTTGTTTATAGTCAGTGTAATGGATGCCAACAATTGAATGAATTAAGAAAATAATCTTAAAACATCTTACAAATACTAACAAAGACATCAAGATTAGATGTTAAACAAAGTACCTTCCTGGTATGAAAATAAAACCATTTTGTACACCTAGTCCTAACTTTGAACATTCTCCTTACTGCTACTGAGTCTATTCAACTGATTTTAGCTTTGTTTCCACATCCCCTACTAAAGAAGATAGTCATAATTTTAATTTAACTTTAAATTTTGTTCAGATGTAATATCTTGCTTTGTTCGTTGCTTGTTGCTGTTGTTGCTTTGTAGTATCTTGTTTGTTGTTGCTTTGTTTAGATGCAATCAACGATGTGGTGAACAAGTTGCATAAGTTCAACCTTATGTGCGGGACCATCAGGCAAATCCTTAAGTCAGCAAGTAAAGGAACACGCCAAAAATTCTACAAGGTGATGGGTCTTCCCACACTTCTTTATGGGTCTGAGAATTGGACTTTAACGAAAGGCCAGGCCAGTCATATCCAAACGGCTGAAATGAGATTTCTGAGGCATGTGGCAGGGTATACTCTCGATGATCATAGAAGAAACACAGATATACGGCAGGAGCTGAATATTATGAGTATACTCAAAAGGATCGCCCAGTATCGGCTGAATTGGTGGGAACATCTTTGCCGAATGGATAACTGCCGCATCCCCAAACAACTATGGAACTATAAGCCGAGGGGATGGAGAGGTGTGGGACGTCCGAGGAAGCGCTGGAGTGACCATCTGTAATATTTGCCTATTTGAGACCGGAACAAACCATTCTTGGTTTAAACCTTGAGGATGATGATGATGATGGTGATGTAATAATGGCAATAAATTATTAATGATAAATAAATGCCTTTTCCAGTATTATAAAGGATTTACAATTAGCTATCTTTGCAATCGCTTTGAAAGTAAGGATTAAAGAAATAAAAACACAATTATGATTAAAGAACAAATAAATATGTAAATATAATTATTTCACTACTGACTCGGAACACAAAACTTTTTATGGGTAAAAACGTAAAAGTTTTACCTTACAACCTGAACCGGTTTCCGAAATCCAAGAATAAACATGTGTTACAAATCAGCTGCAGATAAGTCTCTACAATACAGATTCTGTTATGTGATATCGGTAGTAGAGAATACCAACTACAGTGTTGAACACAAGTAGTTATACACAATGCAGAGTCATGAATTTCATATAGAATTGTGGAACAAGACACACAAACACACGCACAAATGCACACCCACATTGTTAACTTTCAATCTTGCAACTTTTTGTAATAGGCCTAGTCCTATCATAACAATCATTCACAGATATATAATACATTTTAAACACCATACAGAAGGGAATGCTTGAATTAATGAGTGCACGTGACCTGATTTTATGTGTAGAAGGAGTGGCAGACACTGTGTTAGTGTATATTATTAATACTGTGTGTGTGTGTGTGTGTGTGTGTGTGTGTGTGTGTGTGTGTGTGTGTGTGTGTGTGTGTGTGTGTGTGTGTGTGTTACAAAAAACTTTTATAGTCCTTGCATTAATATCCCAATATTTATAAAAATAAGTATACCCAAAATACATTAAAAATAGGTTAATTGATTATTGATTAATTTCTTGAAATAACGCTAAATTAAATATCAATATTTAATAAGAATATAAGTACCACTTATTTTTTTATTATTTTGACATATAAATATATATATATATCCAGAAGAAACAAATTTAATAACATCACAATATTATATAGTTACTGCAGGAAACTTCGAGTTACCTATATAGAAAATTATATATACAATTTATTTATCTTATTTACTTATTCACTTATTTATTTATAAACTTGTATAATATAATTATATGAACAAATTTGGTTTGTTTACTTAGTTTCATTAATTTGTTTACTTGATCTGTGAACAGTGCCTGTGTGTATTATGACTAAATCTAGAATAAGTGTAATAATTGTTAATTTGTATTAATCAATCTTAATTTGTTTTTAAAATATATTATGTAAGAATCTATGGGTAATTCAGTTTGAGTATCACACACACACACACACACACACACACACACACACACACACACACACACACACACACACACACACACACACACACACACACACACACACACACACACACACACACACACACACACACACACACACACACACACACACGCACACGCACGCACGCACGCACACACGCACGCACACACACACACACACACATTGCGAATTCGTCATATGTAAATAATTTTTGGATGTTTATTATACTGTACCAAGCAGTTATAAATATTATATCCTTTCAATAAATATTATAGTTATTGGTTAACAAAGAAATACGAAATTTCAATGAATCCAACTACGTGACATATATGCATTTATTAGTGCATATCCGATGAATAGTTAATACGTTTGTTTTTTATCGACTTATCAGTTTTAATCAAGTAGCTATTGCATGTGTGTTAATAGATCTAAGCGTCCTCTCTGTCTTCCCTTCTTGGACCTTCATACGGTAAGGATCGTTCTCTACATAATTAAAAATATATTCACATTTTCAAATCAAAATGAACACCAAACATTTAGTAATACATCCTAAAACACTTTATTCAATAACGTTTTGTGTTATATACTTATTAACGCGATTTATTAGTAATATATGTCTGGCGTTAGTTTCGAGTGTTTTAAACAAACTGAATTGTGACTTTTTACGTATTTGTGCATTCGTAATTAAAATTAACAATAAACAATTAATTCATTTAACTTGATTTACAAACGTTTCAGGACTAAGTTTTATGCATAAAAGTAATAATTACTTCTTTAATAACACAGAATGTAATAAATTTGTTCAAAAGTAATAAAAGTTTCATAAATGTGGCTACATATTTTGTAGAAAAAAATCCATGCAATATTGTCTTTGATTAGTCTTTAAAAATTGAAAAAAGGTTTTCACGTGATTACGTATTTAGTTATTACATTCCAATAATAAATTTTACGTATATAGAATAATTGTAATATTCCAAACTTTTAATTTAATATTACATTCTGAAAACTTGTAATAGTTTAAAAGTGATACGTAGCCTACATATATCAGTTTGTTTTATCACTATTATAAAACTAATAACATTTCACATAGGATTCTATTAATGTTATGAAACAATGTAAAAGAGAAAATTCCTAATATATTTTACTTTGAACCGTCTATACAATAAATAGGGTTGCTTAGTGTTTGTCTAAATTAATCTTGACTCTAAAAATAATAAATTTTTTAGTTCGTTTAATTATCGAATTGTAAGCCTACTTACCGTAATTACTAAAGTCACATTCAACTTTTATATTTACTTTTCAACACATGAACTCAAACTTTAAATCGTTATTATAGCTCATTACGCATTATTAACATATATGGCTTTCATTTATATTTATAATAAAATATAAAATTAGTTCGTTAACAAGTTGGCTTTTAACTCGTTTCGGTACAACGAAGCCATGTTGGACGCTTTGGATTTAACCAATCGCAGTATGGCAGAAAATCACGTGACATAACACACCAGAATCAGCTGTTTCAAATACACCAAGTTTGTAAGTAGTAATAAAAGGTTGGTTCTGGGACAGCTACGCCCCCCTCGTTTGTTTATGTTTACATTTTTTTCACTCCCTCCACCCCCGTCTTCACCTACATAACCGCCGCGCGGTCACCCAACTCCGCTCGTTTGTTTACATTTTTCCGGTTTGTTTACATTTTTTCTCTCTCGCCACGCCCCCCACTCCTCTGTTTATGTTTACATTTTTCCTTCCTCCCCACCCCCGCCCTACCCCGCACCCGCCGCGGTCATCGACCTCCTCGTGTTTATGTTTACGTTTTTTTCTCACCGCGTGTCCCAGCTTTGCGTTGTTTACGTTCTCTCCTCTGTTTATGTTTACATTTTTTTCCTTCCTCCCCACCCCCGCCTCGCCCCGCACCCACCGCCGCCGCGTCGCGGTCATCGACCTCCTCGTGTTTATGTTTACGTTTTTCGTGTCCCAGCTTTGCGTTGTTTACGTTCTCTCCTCTGTTTATGTTTACATTTTTTTCCTTCCTCCCCACCCCCGCCTCGCCCCGCACCCACCGCCGCCGCGTCGCGGTCATCGACCTCCTCGTGTTTATGTTTACGTTTTTCGTGTCCCAGCTTTGCGTTGTTTACGTTTGTCGGAATGTTTATGTTTACGTTTTTTTCTCTCTCGCCGACGCGGCTATCACCACGTGCTCGTTGTTTTCTTTGGCCGCCGATCGACGACACGCTGACCCAGTAACAAACGTAAACATAAACATTCCGACAAACGTAAACAAAGTAAAGCTGGGACACGAAAAACGTAAACGTAAACATTCGGAGTTCGGCGACCGCCGCCGGAGCGCGTCTGTTTGTAAACAAATGTTTAGGAGAAGGGATAATGGCGTGATATATTTTTTTATTAATGTGGTATTGTTTACGTATCAATTTTTTCAGTTAATACGAGATTTTCGTTTATGATGTCTGTAACGCGTGTTACACCCGTCCAGATTGTGCTAGATTTTTTTGTCAACGAAGGTTTTGTTTTTATAACTAATTCAGATAATATTAAATGCAGCAAGTGCGGTTTCAAAACAAAAGTATATCTGACAATCGCGCATATCCAGTTCATGCATAAACTTTTATATCCGAAATGCGGAATGATTCGCGATAGGTATTATAAATTTGAAGATTATGCTAAATCGAGAGAGTGTATTACAAATTATCCAATCGCTGTGAAATGTGTTCGAGAAGCGCGGAAACAGATGGAAGCATCATTTGCGTTTCCTCGATGGCGAAACCCGTCAGTCGAGAGACTGGTATCAGCGGGATTTTATTACACCGGAACGGAAGACGACGTAATATGTGTTGAATGCGGAATAGTACTTTGTGATTGGAAGGAGACTGATGATCCTTGGCTCGAACACGCGAAAGCTTCGCCAGACTGTGTATTAATTAAATTGCACAAGAGACAGTGTGCAGAAAAATAGTAGTAGTAATAAACAAGTTTTATCTGGAAATGTATGCGCTTTTTTTATTTTGAATTATTCGTTTAGTATCGTTTTAAAATTATTATTTATCAAATATGATTTGGTCGTGTGCGTTAATTGTATCCTATAACGGTTTTATCAGTATTATTAGTTCGTAGGTTCGATCCCTCGCATTACCAAATCATATTTTTTTTTATTAATTAAAATATATAAAGAACAATTTTCAGTTCCCGATTAAACAAATGTTTATTCTCTGTCAGTAAATAGCTTGCGGTCTTAGCGGCAACATTGTGTTTTTACGAGCGCAGATTTTTCGTCAGATTTATTTTGTAAATAATGAATTTTCTGAGACAAATGTTACTCGCTAAATCAAAAGAGTGTATTGCTAATTATCAGAATGCGATAAAATGTGTTGAAGAAACAGAAGAAATGATGAAGTTGACATTTTATACATGGCCAAAACGTTCACCGTCAGCCGATAGACTCAGATCAGCGGGATTTTATTATACCGGAATTGAAGATGACGTAATGTGTGTGGAATGCAAAGCGGTTCTTTGTGAGTGGGAGGAGACTGACGATCCTTGGATTGAGCATGCAAAAGCCTCGCCATATTGTTTATTAGTTAGAATATATAAAGAATTATTTTCTATCCCCACCTAACCGAATATTTAGTATACGTTCAATTTTATTGTCAGTGATCAGTTTACAGTCTCTGTGAGAACATGTTAACGAAAGAATGGACGGTAGAAGTATAATCGACTTATTAAAACGCGAATTTTCAGAAGACGTTGTATTAAGGTTATCAAATATTATTAAAGTAACGAGTTTAGACGATTTGGTGATAGATCATTTTCGAACGTGCCAACTGAAGGGAATATATGATTGCTTAAAAGAAATTATTTTTTATTGTGAAGTAAAAAAGTTATCTGAAGACGGGTGTTGTTGTAGTGATAAGTTTACTGACGTTATAGACGGTCCGTGCCCGTGCGCTATTTTTGAAAGAAATAAAAATAAATTACTGTGTTGTTTACAGTTGATTGAAAGTCATGATGATTCAGAAATTAAATTATTTTTTGTAGATAGATATCTTCGATTGTTAAAAACAAAATGACTGATAAATTTGAAAACAGTATTTCCGCATTTAATTGGCAAATATATTATTTCGGCCCGCCGCTCGATGGAGAATTAAATTTTAACGAAATTTGTTGTTTGATAGTGAACGAATTTACACGAGCAAATGTTGTTAAAATTGAAAGGAATAAGCAGATTATTAAAATCAGTTTACCGATTACTTATACATACGGTGCTGTATTGAAAAAATTAAAAAACTGTAGTCGTCAAACACTACTGAGTATCGATCATGAAGAAGAAGAAAAATTGTATAAAGTAAAATCAGTTCGTGCGTCACCAGTCGCTGTGAAGACGTCGGTTAAAAAACAATGTCAAAACAAGCGCTGCTGTGTGAAAGATTAATCAATCATTCGATAAACGAATTGTTAGAATCCGGTTTTGTTTTTAAACGATATTTAGATAGTGTTCAGTGTTCTTTGTGCGGGTTTCAGACAAGAGGAACTTTACCTATCGAACATATTCAGTTTATGCATAAATTATCGAATTCGAATTGCGAGATGGAGCAATGTATAATGTATAATTTCAATAATTATAGGAATGC
Source organism: Magicicada septendecula (assembly GCA_034769895.1). Taxonomy (NCBI): domain Eukaryota; kingdom Metazoa; phylum Arthropoda; class Insecta; order Hemiptera; family Cicadidae; genus Magicicada; species Magicicada septendecula. The sequence continues at coordinate 342,343,145 of CM068376.1, forward strand.
GAAAAGATGTATTGCAGAGACTAAAAAAGTGATGTTATTATCATTTAAAAGTTGGCCTACACTCGAGCCCAATTTTAAAAAACTGGTTAACGCCGGATTTTATTATACCGGCGTTGGTAGTAAATTATCATGTATAGAGTGTAGAGTCATTTTAAACGGTTGGAAATGTTCTGACGATCCTTGGACTGTTCATGAAAAAGTATCACCACACTGTTTTTTGGTGAAAATTCACAAAGGTGAAGATTGTATGTAATTAATTATTATTATTATTATTATTATTATTATTATTAAAAATAGTATTGATGTATTTGTGTTTGTTGTTTTTTATTCATTTTCTTATCGTAGTTAGAACCATCAACATATATATAATGAGTGTAAGGGAGAATATCAGTAACGAATTACATAAACAAGTTAGAAAAAATTTTTTAACTCGTAGTGTTGAGCTCAAAGGTCTTGATGATTTATATCAAGCCGATCTTGTAGAAATGATTCCATATGCAAAGTTGAATAGAGGTTATAAGTATATATTAACGATGATAAATTGCTTCAGTAAATACGCATTCGCTGTTCCAATAAAAACAAAATCGTCTGAAAATGTTGCGCGAGTACTTAAAATTTTATTACAAAATAATAAAATGAATCATTTACAAACAGATAAAGGTAAAGAATGGTACAACGAACGTGTGCGTAATTTGTTGAAGCAATACAATATAAATCATTATTCTACACATTCAGATAAAAAAGCTTCTATTATCGAACGGTTTAACCGTACTTTGAAAAATAAAATGTGGAAATGGTTTACAACTAACGGTAAGTATACGTGGTTGAATGTCCTTCCTGATTTATTGAGAGACTACAATAATACTGTGCACAGAACGATTAAAATGAAACCTGTAGATGTAAACAAGAATAACGAAAAAGAAGTATTGTTACGAATAAATAAAATAAAACAATTAACGTTCAATAAGAAACCTCCAAAATTTAAAATCGGCGATAGAGTAAGAATTAGTAAATATAAAAAGGTGTTTGCTAAAGGTTACCTTCCCAACTGGACAAACGAGTTATTTACTATTTATAACGTTAAATCTACAGCGCCGAGAACGTATATTCTGAAGGATGATAAAGGTAATATATTAGAAGGTGGTTTTTATGAACAAGAAATAAGTAAAACAAAATTTGGTGACGTATATTTAATTGAAAAAATTTTAAAACGTAAAGGCGAGAAAGTACTTGTACGTTGGTTGGGTTATGATAAATCACACGACAGTTGGATTAATAGAAATAATATTATATAATAACGTGTGTAAAAAAATAGACGTCAGTGATGAAGCTTAAACGGCAGAAACATAAAATAAATATTCGCGATATTGATACGATTGTTTATAATTGTAGGGATCTGAAGAAAAAGAGAAAAAAACATAGTAAATTATTACCAGATAATATTAGATGTTTAATTACAGGCTCATCAGACATGGGGAAGACTAATTTAATGCTTAATTTGTTATTCGATCCGAACGGATTATGCTTTGAAAATATATACGTGTTTTCAAAATCGTTGTATCAGCCTAAATACAAGTTTTTAAATAAAGTGTTTTCAAAAATACCGTTTATAGGTTATCATACGTTTACAGATAATGACGAGGTTATACATCCGAATGAAGCTAAACCTAATTCTGTAATAATTTTCGACGATATAGCTTGTGAACGGCAGTATAATATACGAAATTATTTTACAATGGGGAGACATAATAATATTGATGTTTTTTATTTGTGCCAGTCGTATAGTAAAATTCCAAAACAACTGATACGAGATAACGCAAATTTAATAGTTTTATTTCGGCAAGATGAACTAAATTTAAAACATGTTTTTTCCGATCATGTTAACACGGATATGAGTTTTGATTGTTTTAAAGAAATTTGTAATAAAGCATGGATACGTGGTAAACATCATTTTTTAGTAATAGACAAAGAGAGTGATATGCGTTGCGGTCGTTATCGTATTGGATTCGATATTTATATAGATACATAAGGATTGATAAATTATTGTACAAGATGACGTCGCGAGCGAAACGTGAACAACTTGCGAAAGAGATCAAACAAATTAGGAAGGATATTAGACGGAAACACGCTAATTTGACTCAAAGCGCTATCAGCGAACAACAGGAATTAGAGAAACAATTAGAACCGATAGTTCAACCTTTAAAAAAATTAATAAATTTACGTATTTGCTTTATGATACGGATGAAAAAATGGATGATGTAGAAACGCGTTTAAAAAAACATAAACGTCGTGGAAATAAAATAGAAGAACAAAAAGAAGTAGGAATTACGCCGATTAAAATGAGAAAAATTGGATCGATAATTAGTACACCTGAAATGGATGTTAACGAAGGTGCTACGGAAATATATGAAACACCGCCGACATTACAAGAAGTACTATCAACATCTACTGGTCTTAGTAGAGCAAATTATTGGATTGATAACGCTGTCACAGGAAAATTGCCTAGACTATATTTACGTAAATTGTTTAATGATAAAAATAAGGAAATCGATCATACTTACGGTGTTTATTTTGGAGACGATGATTCGATAAAGATAGGCAATTCAACTATTAATTTCGAGGGCGATAATATTATTATCGATAATGTAACGTATGAAGGTACGCCTGGACTTTATGAACTTCTTTTTATGAAAATACCTGACGATTATATATATTCAGAAGAGGATCTGCATACGTACGGTTTGATACTAAAAGCGACAAATGCTCATAAACAGAGTCACTCTGATCGAGTTAAGAGTAACAAAGGACATAAATATAATAATATAATTAAAAATCTGGTATCAGAGTCAACGTCTACTAAATCGAAACTGAAACGTATTGAAGGACGCGGTGTTTTATCGTTAACTAACGACGATAAACCGAATTATGTATATTGGGATGATCCGAACGAGTTATGCAACAGATTACGTTTATTAATAGCATCTAAGAATACCGGTCATTCCGGTCATGAAAATGAAATCATATCAATTATCGAAGAATTGCGAGAAGCGAATATAATAAAATAACGTGTAGTAATGTTAATTTTGTCATTTACAAAATGAGTATCGATAAATTCGGACGTTACAATAGACATATGCGGATAAACGTTGTTCGCGGTCCTACCGGTGAAGGTTTTCGTTTAACAGATGAGGGTGATTATGATATAGATAATAAGAGACTCTGTAATGTCGGTAACGCTGTTTCGGAAGAAGATGCTGTTAGTTTTAAAATTTTAAAAGAAAATTGTTTATATCAAATTGATAACCAGTACGACGTTGCTTTGAAAAATATAATTAATTTAGCCGATCCGAAATTACTTACTGACGCAGCGACTAAATCGTATGTAGATACAAAAATTCCGACCGTATCAAATGGAATTTGTAACTTCGAAGGTTATAGGTTAAATAATATAGGTTATCCATCGGTTCCGACAGATGCTGTAAGCAAACAGTTTATACTCGATACAGTTAATATAGTTCAACAGAGAGTTGAAGACAGATTAGACAATTTTGTTAATATATTAAACAATCACGTGTATAGTATATTATATAATGTTTATGTAAAAACAACGAAAGATAATCCTGTCAGAGATATAGAAGATTGGAAAAAAAATATATATTTGTAAATTATTATTTATCGCCGTCACAAATGCGTGTATATCAGAAGAGTGCAGAAGATGTCCGTCGCGGTCGAGGATTAATCGGAAATTTACTGAATAAAGCGGTCGATATTTTACCTATCGAACTACATGTTCCTGGTTATCAATACTGCGGACCGGGTACGAAATTAAGTAAACGATTACAGCGCGGAGATTCGGGTATTAATAAATTAGACGCGGCTTGTAAGGAACACGATATAATATACTCGAAATATCGAGATACTGAAAATCGTTCTAAAGCCGATCGTGAATTAGCGGAAAAAGCTTGGCAACGTGTAAAAGCACGAGACTCGTCTATCGGTGAAAAAGCTGCTGCTTGGGCGTTAACTAATATTATGAAAGCGAAAAGTAAATTCGGCGGCGGTATTAAAAAGAAAAAAAAGAAAAAAAATAAGCGAATTTCTAAATCAAAAAAAAGAAAAAGGAGGGGAAGGGGATTATACTTACGACCGTATAAAAAATCTGGTGGTGGTGGGAATAAAAAAAAAAAACATCGAAAGAAATAAAGATTCCCTCACACGCTCTCACCAATAATGAATTGTTTTCCTACGCTAAACTCTTGAATGTATCTAATTTTAGAGGTGTTTTTATGAAAGATACTTTACCGTTAAAAATTCAGAAAAATGAAACCGGTATTGTTAATTTAGATAGTATACGCGGGTCAGGTACGCATTGGGTATGTTACCGTAAACAAAATAAGACAATAAACTATTTTGATAGTTTTGGTAATTTAAGACCGCCAATTGAATTAGTTCGTTATTTTCAAACATCGGAGCAACAACCCGTCAATATAAACTATAATTATAAACGTTATCAACGATCAAATACAGTTAATTGTGGACGTTTGTGTTTGCAGTTTCTTAGTAATAATGTTTAGCTTAAACGGAGTAGGATCGTCGCTTAGTTGTGATATATTTCCTCCCATCGAACTCGAAGGAAATTGGGAACTCGGGTTGATTAATTTCATGACATACAATTCCATACCGAATGTTGAAGAAAATGTAAATAATATGTTTTATTTCGGTGACGATGGAGTGATTGAATTACCTACAGGCTCTTATGAAATCGAGGATATAAACACTTATATAAATCAAAAATTACCAAAAAGTAATAAAAAGAAAATTATTAAATTATTAATACGTGCTAATAATAATACTTTGAAAAGCGAAATCTATTCGAGTGAAAGGATAGATTTCACTAAACCGAATTCTTTGGCTTCTCTTCTCGGATTCGCTAATACTGCCAAACTCGAACCGCTTATATGGCATTCATCACAGTCGACAATCAACATTGTAAAGACAGATGTTGTAAGACTTGTCTGCAGTGCCGTGGTTGGATCATTGAAGAACGGTCGAGAATCTCATATATTACACGAATTTTATCCGACAGTCGGACCGGGGTATAAATTAGTAGAATCACCGACAAACGTTATCTATTTGCCAGTGAATACAAATAGATTAGATAATATCACAATACGATTAGAAGATCAAGACGGAAAGTTAATAAATTTTAGAGAAGAAACTATTTCTTTGCGATTACATATAAGAAAAAGACGAGATGAGGCTAATTTTTCCATATGGGCAAAATAAAACAATAGTTAAGCCCGTAAATAGCGCCAGTAAAATACGGGATGCTAATCAGTTAACATCTCTTAATAGAAAATTTTTAAAGTCGTTAGGGTATAAAGTACTTATTAACAATGAGTATATTGGACGTGTTAAATAGCGCTGTCTATGATGACGATAGTATCATCGGACGTGCGTATCATACACACACTCCTTACGCATCTACTACATTAAATAATAATGATGAGATACGTATTCCTGTTCATCAACAAGATCATTATACACTTCCTTGTGAGAGTTATCTACATATCGAAGGTAAATTAATGGGCGAAAACAATCAGAAAAACGAAAATATTCGATTAATTAGTAACGGATTAGCGTTTTTATTCGATGAAATACGGTACGAAATATGTGCTACGGAAGTAGATCGTGTTAAAAATGTTGGCATCACATCAGTAATGAAGAATATTTTAACATTCAAACCCGGTGATATGAAGAAAATAACTAATGCAGGATGGACGGGAGATGTAAAAAGTTGCTTCACAACAGATTCAACGAATTTCGTGTTTTGTATTCCTTTAAAATTATTACTCGGTTTTGCTGAACAATACAAACGCATAATTTTAAATGTGAAACAAGAACTGATTTTAATACGATCATCGTCTGATAATAACGCTGTAGTTTTAAACGCTATCGATAAATATAAATTACAATTAACAAAAATCAATTGGCGAATTCCTTATATTTATGTTAGCGATGAGTATAGACACAGATTATTGAGTATTGTTGATAGAGATACGCCAATAAAATTAGCGTTTCGTAGATGGGAGTTGCAAGAATACCCGACTTTACCAGAAACTAAACAGTTGACATGGACGATAAAAACTGTAGCACAGACTGATAAACCGCGTTATATAATTGTAGGTTTTCAAACAGATAGAAAAAATAACATAACAAAAAATGCCTCTCATTTTGATTTATGCAACTTGCATAATATTAAATTATATTTGAATTCGCAATACTATCCGTATGATAATTTAAACGGAAGTAAAGAGACGTTATACGAGATGTATAAAGGGTTTCAATCATCGTATTATGATGGTAGCGAGAACGAACCTGTTCTGGACAGGTCCGATTATTTATTATACGCGCCGATAATTGTTATTGACTGCTCTCATCAGAGCGACCTTTTAAAAACCGGTTCTGTCGATGTTCGTTTAGAAATAGAAGCAGCGCAGAATTTTCCGTCGAAAACGACCGCATACTGCTTACTAATATCTGATAATTTGCTTGTATATTTACCTTTATCTGGTGTTATAAGAAAATCGATAGAATGAATCGATTGTTAACATTATATTTATTCGCTTGTCATACACATTTTATAATCACTTGTAGTGTTAGCGCTTTATAATAATGATCGGTTTTATTGTTGATGTTCAATGTTTTTTCGACGACGCTAAAAATTATATTGTTAAAGAATTGTGTGTACAAAGAATAGAAAATCATAACTGTACCGGTGTGAGAGAACATTTTTTGTTTTTACCACCATTCGATTATCGTTATTTATCAAAAAATAGAAAAAAACAAGTAGAGTGGTTGAAAAGATTTTTTCATGGTTTCAGCTGGAATTGTGGAATTCACAGCTATGACGAACTTCACAATATTTTAAACAGCATCGTTACTGAAGGTGAATATGTGTACACTAAAGGAGCGGAAAAACAGAGACTCATCGAGGACATGATCGACTACAAGTCGGTTGAAGTAATAGATCTCGAAACGCTTAAGTGTCCATCATTAAGTGTCTTACAACAGCAGACTGTGGCACGTGTCGATTGTCCATATAAACATAATCTTGATCATTGTGCGCTAAATAATGTATTTCATATAGCAAATTGGATATTGAATAATAAAATTTAAAATGTATTTTTTTAATGTATTTATCTCACATCTTTTTCCTTCACTATTATTAATCTATGATCGACTACAAGTCGGTTGAAGTGTCCCTCATTAAGTGTCTTAAAACAGTCTGTATAAACATATTTTTTTTCTTCACTATTACTATGCTAGAACATCACATTATTATTAATCCGGGAATCCATGATAAATACCAAACAAAGGAAAGGATTTTGTGAAAGTATTAAACACCAACACTAAATTTTTTTTTATATGCTATTTATTTATACATATATATATATAAAATTACAAAAATTCTATAATTTTTTTATTAATTCTTTTATAAACGGTTGTATAGTCGAGCCTGGTCTGTCGACTATCGCTTTCAATTTCACAATTTCTCCAGGTGTTAATCTTTTTGGCGAAAAAAACCATTTCTGGAGAAGACGACTCTCCTCCTCCTGTTTTGATGACGTGTTCATTTCCATCAAAGACGCAAATAGAAGTAGGTCAAAAACAGCTGTAAATGTGTTCTATGTAAAATTAAATACGGTTTAAAAATAACATAGGAAAGTCTTATAACAAAAACAAATTAATTTTTTGAATAGAGAAATGTAAAACACGTTATACCTTGTAATAATACATATATTAAAAATGATATAAAAAGAACACACTTATTTTACAGGTGACCAAAAAAAAAAAACAAGAATTATTATACACGTTCTTGTGTAAAACATATTATTTTTATTATATATATTAAAATTAAATTATTTATATATATATATACATACAATTAAAATTAAATACTTATTTATAATATATACATATTTACATACATCAATCAATCAACTAACAGACCAACCTTAAATTATTTTAATACGGCTTATACCGCGTCTTGTACGAGCCGTGTGCTACATCTTTAACATTTTTAATTTTGTTTAAAGCCGATTTAAATAAATCGGCTGTTGCCACGAACAGCGGGTCTTGTGGTGACGATGCTAAAACAGTCACTTTACGGGATACTTTTTGCCACCAGTTGTCGGAATGTATACGTTTGATGTCAGCCGTCTGCGTTAATTTTACCTCGATCAAATATGGACCTTCCTCACCTGGTGTTTTAACCCATTTCTTCATGCCGTCTTTTAATATCTCAAACTTTTGTTCAAATTTAGTGTTTTTGATTTTTTTTGATTTTTCAGATTTTTTAGATTTTTTAGATTTGGAAAAAGAGTTAAAAATTTTATCAAAATCGTCTTCGCTATCTGATTGAGTATCGGTACTACTATCGCTGTTTTTATTGAGTTCAATCGTCTCGGCCGATTTCTTTATACTAATTAATTCACGAAACAATTTAATACTATCATGATCTAAATTTTTGCTATTGTAAAGTTCGTCATCAATCTGAGAATTAAAATAATCGATAATTTCCGCTAAGGTCATTTCTTTTTGTTTCCTACGGAAAATATCGATTTCTGACGGTTCATCATCAAATATATGCATGACCGGATTCTGAATAATTAAATATAAATTAATAATAATTGAAGGTTGGTCCAGTACAATCGCTTTCAAATTTTCTAATGCCTCCTCCCACAGCACTATTTTTACCAGCCCCGTTATGTAAAGACATTGAATCAGGTCTTTAATTGAAAAATACGTCGATGGGCCGGCGGATGCTGAAGGAGAAGTATTGGATGCTTCGCGTTCCATTACTAGAAACAGAAAAAAAATAACATAATTAATTTCTAACAACATTTTTAAAAAAATAAATAATATTGTTAGAAAAAAAAAAGAAAATTTAGAAATCTGTTAAAAATTTTTCTATTTCTAGCAATAAATTTTCATTATCATCATCATAGTTATCTGCAACGCTTGTTCCTCCTGTCGAACCAAAACCACAAGAGCCGCGAGCTGTTGAATCTAAACTCGCTAATTCTTGTAATTTTGGTTCAGCTATTTGTTCGCATATTAACTGCGCTATACGATCTCCTTTTCGAATGTAAAAAATTTCAGAAGAATGGTTAAATAAAATTACACCAACATTGCCGCGATAATCTCTGTCAATAACGCCTGCACCAACAGCGATATGGTGTTTTAAAGCTAACCCAGAACGTGGTGCAATTCGTCCGTAACATTTCTCTGGAATTTTAACAGCCAAATCAGTTTTAACTAACGCATTGTCATGAGGAGCGATCATACAATCATACGCGCTTCTGAGATCGAAACCCGCAGCATATGCGCTCATTTTGACTGGAGGATAAGCATTATCAGATAACTTGACAAAAAACAGAGTTGGAACTGCCATTATGCCTGCAACACAAAAAACAAATTATACTGCCTTCAGCGATGATAATATCTATATACAAAAACAATTACATTATCGGATAATATTAACATATATTAAAAAACAATTTTAAACAATTACTTACTGAATTGATGTATGAAGTTGTTGCACAAAAAAGAGAAGAAGAAGAACAAGTGGATAATATCTGTATAAAACAAAATAAAGTATTAGTTTTATAACTTAACATAATCACCAGTAGCGTTAGTATTTTTTAATAAAAATAATCATTTACCAAAAGTGACGGTAGTCAGTCGATTGATAAAAACGTACGAAGGGAGACGAAAGCTGATATAAGTACAAGCTGATAATATCTGTATAAAACAAAATAAAGTATTAGTTTTATAACTTATCATAACCACCAGTAGCGTTAGTGTTTATAATATAAATAATCATTTACCAAAAGTGACGGTAGTCGATTGATAAAAACGTACGAAGGGAGACGAAACAAGCTGATAATATCTGTATTAATTTTACAACTTAAAATCTATTACTATCAACAGCGCTAATGTTTTTATATTAAATAAAAATATCCGCTTACCAAAAATAATAGTAGTAGTAGTAGTAGTAGTAGTACTAGTAGTAGTAGTAGTAGTAATAAGCAGATGATATCTGTATAAAAATAAAAAAAAGTATTAATTTCACAACTTAACATTATCTATTTAAAATCTATCACCATCAACAATGTTAGTGTATACAAAAAATTGTCTCTTACCTGAGATAGCAGCAGTACAACACGTCGAGTCGAACGAAGAATTGTACATAGATCAGTAAAATTTAATTCACTTTATATACATTTTTTGAGAATACCAATTATGACCTCTGTACAGAGACTTGTTTACTGTTTTCCGTTATCAAGCCACTTCCATTTACGTAATTACACAAAAAAAACTGTGATTAATAATCATGTGATATACGCGTGAAACTTGCTATTTACAGATTGTAATGTCAAAACAACAAAAAAATAATATAAAGAAATAAAAATACTGTAAAAAGAATAATAATTAGAACTTTGTATCCAGATTTTGTTTACTGTTTTCGTTATCAAGCTAATTCCATTTACGTAATTGTACAAACAACTGCAATTAATAATCATGTAACATACACGTGAAACTTGTTATTTATAGGTTGTAATGTCAAAACAACAACAAAAATAATATGTAAGAATACAGTAGAGAGAATAATAATTAAAACTCTAGACCCGGATTTCGTTATCGAACCAATTATTTTAATAACTGTAATTAATAATCGTGTGATATACACGTGAAACTTGTTATTTACAGATTGTAATATAAAAAACAAAACAAAAAATAATATAATTAAGAGTACTGTCGATTAAACAACCCGGAATTATCGCAAATTGGTTTTCCATTTATGTACAGCGCCAATTAACTGAAATGACGTAAATATTTTTTTTTCTCAATTTGTATTTTACTGTTATAGCCGCAAAACGTTTAAATACTATGATTTTATTCCTCTACATCAGTATGAAGACAAATTCATCAAATTCGTTACAGGACAGATAGAGAGATACAATCGCTTCATAACAAAATCAACGAATTTTGTGTACCTTCAAAACTATTACTCAGCTTTATTGAACAACAGCAACCTATAGGTATTGGAATTATTTCTTTTACTGTTAGACTAATTCAATAGTAAATATTTACTTTTTAAAAAATGAATGATTTTACTTTTTTTAGATTATAATGGACAAACAACTCCCATTCAAAAAGAGATTGTCTGTGAGAACCGATAATGACGCAAATACTCGCACACCTGAACCGGGATCTTCATCCAGACAAGATCCTCAACCTGGGCCATCTTATATACAACATCCAAGTTATTCTTCCACATCATCACCATCATCATCATCATCATCATCATCATCTAATAATAATAATTTACATTTAAAAAATAATAGATTAAAACATATAATTTTAGAAAATAAATTTATAGAAATAGAAAATGCGTTTAAGGGTAATTTAAGAACGTATTTTTATAAAAATAATAATAACGTAATTAAAGACATATGTCTATTATTAATTTATTTAAAATTAGAAATATTAAACATTTTAAGTAATATGATTGTAATATATAACGCTATAAAATTCAATATTTTAGTTGAATGTACATACGTTAAAAATAATATTAATGAATATCAGGACAGAACATTTAAAACCAAAAATATTATTTTACTTCATAGTTCGTCTATACCATCTGAAATAGACAGTATGATAAACAGTATTTGTAATGAAGAAGACATATATGTACAAAAAGGCTCTGGATGGTCGTTACATTCAATTGACGGGATATTAATTCGAATTAATCGTTTTAAGCCTTTAAGAGGTAGTTCGTATATTCCGCTTTCACCAAAACTGACTGCTAAAAAAAGCATAATTAATCCTAAAAATACAGATAATTATTGTTTTAAATGGGCGATTCTTTGTAAATTCGTAAACGGTTCACACCCGGAACGCATAAATTTTCGTTATAAGGATTTAGAAAATAAATTTACTTTTAATAATATCGATTTTCCTACTCCGTTAACACAAATAAAAATTTTTGAAAAAAATAATAACGTTTCGATTAACGTGTATGGTGTTGAAAACGATATCACAATTTACCCGTTAAAAGTGTGCGATAATGAAAAATCAAACCATTTCGATCTTTTATTATTAAATAAAAATAATACGACCCATTATTGTTATATTAAAAATTTCACCAAATTAATTAGATCGCAAGTAACTAAAAGTTTTAATGATATAGAATTTTGTAAACGATGTCTAACCTACTTCACTGTTAAATCTAAAAAGTTAAAAATACATAAACGAAACTGTCAAAAAAATACACCTACACGAGTGATAATGCCGACTGATAATTTAAAATTTCAAAATTTCCAATACCAATATAAACTTCCAATAGTAGTTTACGCGGATTTTGAATGTATATTAAAACCGATAAGTACTTGTTACCCTGATCGGAAATATTCTTTTACAGTCGCGAATGAACTACACGAACCTATGAGTTTTTGCGTTTATTTCGTTGTAGAAAATTCAATTCCCGCTAATATTAAAAAACATTTGCCATCAGAACCGTTCTTATATAGAGGTAAAAATGCTGCGGAAAAATTCGTATCATATCTCGTTGAAAACATATTTTTATTAGGTTTGCTTCTTAATAATATTATACCGTTAAAAATGACAAAACAAGATAAAATCAAATATAAATCTACTACACATTGCGAAATGTGTAAACGCGAATTCACGTTATTTTACAGACCCGTTAGAGATCATTGTCATATTACCGGTCGTTACCGTTCCGCATTATGTAATAATTGTAATCTGAGGAGACAAAATCAAAAATTTGTTCCCGTTTTTATTCACGCTAGTTCAAATTATGATTCTCATTTTATCGTCCGCCAATTAGGGTATGATATTAGGCAAATAATTGTTATTCCAAATTCGACTGAAAAATATATATCATTTTCAAAAAAAACGTGTAACGGAATAACTATTAAATTTGTTGATACTTTTCGTTTTCTAAATAGATCCTTAGCGGAACTAAGTAATAATCTACCAAAAAATCAATTTTTTCATACTAGCAAATTTTTTTCAAATAATGATATGGATTTAGTCACTCGAAAAGGTGTATATCCTTATGAATATACCGATTCGTGGGAAAAATTGGAAGTACAAGAACTACCTCCTAAAGTCGAATTTTATAGTAAATTAAATGCGAAACATATAAGCGATGAAGATTATAATCACGCGGTTCAAGTTTGGAATCATTTTAAAATTAAATCGTTGGGCGACTACAGTGATTTATATTTGAAAATTGACGTATTGCTTTTATGCGACGTTTTTGAAAGTTTTCGTTTGCTTTGTTTAGCTTCACATAATTTAGATTGCGCGCACTATTTAACCGTTCCAGGGTTTGCTTTTGATGCGATGCTATTTTGTACTGGTATTGAACTTGAGTTGCTTAACGAATACGAAATGTATATGTTTTTTGAGGCCGCTATAAAAGGAGGAATATCGTCATGTATTAAAAAACATTCAAAAGCCAATAACGAATATATAAAAGAAACATATAATCCAAATTATCCTAAAACATTTTTAGCATATTTAGACGCGAATAATCTATACGGGTGGGCGATGAGTGAATATATTCCGTATTCTAACTTTGTATGGACTGATAAAATTACTATTACAGATATATTAAATACCCCTAATAATTCTAAAACAGGGTATATATTAGAAGTCGATATAGAATACCCTGAAAGTTTACACGATAACCATATGGATCTACCATTTCTTCCAATTAATAAAAGTATAAATCACACAAAACAAACAAAATTACTAACTACATTAGAACCAAAAGAACATTATATTTGCCATTATATCAATTTAAAACAAGCTGTCAATCACGGGTTGAAAGTAACTAAAATTCACAGAACGTTAAAATTTTATCAAAAACCATGGTTAAAACCGTATATCGATTTAAATACGGAAAAACGACGAATTGCAACAAACGAGTTTGAAAAAGATTTTTTTAAATTGTTAAATAATTCTGTCTTTGGTAAGTGTATGGAAAATGTAAGAAAAAGAATGAAATTAGATCTTGTAAGTGAAAATAAAAAATTATTAAAACTTATTTCTAAGCCGACTTTCAAAGACAGAATTATATATGATAAATCACTTTGTGCTGTATTATCAAACAAAACGTCTATTTATTTTAATAAACCAATTTATGTAGGTTTCGCGGTATTAGAATTGAGCAAAACCTTAATGTATGAATTTCATTATGATATAATGAAAAAAAAATATGGAAACAAAATTTCGTTATTATATACTGATACTGACAGTTTGTTTTATGAAATATTGACAAATGATTTTTATGAAGATATGTTAGATCCAGATTTGAAAATGTTTTTTGATACTAGCGATTATCCTCCTGATCATAAATGTTATTCTACTATAAATAAAAAAGTAATTGGCAAATTTAAAGACGAATGTAACGGTATTCCGATTAAGGAATTTATTGGTTTACGATCAAAATTATATACCTATACTACGCGTGACAATAATATTCAAAAGAAAGCGAAAGGAATTAAAAAATGTGTAATTAATAACGAGATCGCGTTTAACGATTTCAAAAATTGTCTTCATAATACTCTTTCGGAAACAGAAAAACGTAGAATTATGAAATTAATAAGATCGAAAAAACATATAGTAGAATCGGTATCAATTAATAAATTAGCGTTAAGCAATAATGATGATAAGAGAGTATTATGTGATAACGGGATAAATACAATCCCGTACGGTCATTATTCATTAAGCCATTCAAGTTGATACTTTATAGTCGAACTATGAATCGTCTTTTTATGTTGCAAAATAAACACAATCAACGTAAAAACATCGTTTTTAATATTTACGATACTCAGACTATGGGACTTAAAAATTTTAATATCTGTTATTCTAAAATATTTAAATTTCTTCGTGAAAAAGTAGAAGAATATGATAATAATGTGGAGTGTGTTAAAAATTGTACAAAGTTTGATGTGTATCAAAATACTTGTTGTAATAATCATTTAAAATGCGATCAACGCGTTACTCAACTTTGGAATACTATATCTCAATTATTTTAACATATTTTAATTTACCATGACATTTTATGTATATATATTTTTAATACCTGAACAAAAAAAACGATATCGACAATATTCAAATAATTTCCTACACAAAAAAATGTTCATTGAAACGCATACTGGAAACGTGATTGTGTTAATTGCAATGAAACCAATAATAAATTAATCTTTTGACCTTCTACTTATAACACGTACTGACGATAATGCGTTTTCTGTCTATATAAACCGATTAAAAATTGTGGCTCAGCATCCAGAAGCATACCAACTGTTGTAATGTATAATCACACAGAATTTTTGAAACGCTTAAAGACGTTTTATAAAATTGAAAAAGCTGGACGAAAAAAACATTATCATAGATTTTATCCTAATAGGAATCAAAATCCTCACAATCTGGCAGCCGCTGGATTTGTTTATGAAGGAGATGGCGACACCGTTCGATGTCTGACATGTAGAGTCAGATTTATGGAATGGACGGCGGAGGATTGCCCTATAGCATTACATAAGAAAATAATGCCGCAATGCCAGTTTGTGATAACACAACTTGGATGTGATCATTATCATCTTTAAGGTATTTTTTTTTTAAAATAATTTTTACTATTTTAAAAAAATAGGTGATTATATTAGTTTCACAATATAATTTAATTCGTTACCTGTAAAATAAGTAGGTTCTTCATATGTCGTTTTTACATTTCTCTATTCCAAAAATTTTGTCTTATAAGTCTTTCCTATATCATTTTTTTTTAAATATGTAATTATTAAAATATATAATGTATTCTATACGTTTCTCTATTACTTTTTTTATCTTTAGTTAATAGGATTCAATTTTTAGTTCTTAAAAGTTTAGTTTATCTTTTGTTTAATTTTTAAAAAAATATGACTTTTTTTTCAAAGGATTCTTGGTGCGTTTAATTAACAAATTATTATTTTTGTTTGTTATAGGTTGGGGAGGACTGACTTCCAACTGCTGACAAAAAAAAAAAATAAAATAAAAAAAAAATAATATGTTAATATAATCTTAATTATTTTGTTATCATAGTTCAAATAGTTATTTTGTATGTACTTATTAATATAGTTAATGTAATCTCAATTATTTTGTTATCACAAAATTTGTTAGTCATTTTGTATGTACATAGTTATTTTGTATGTACTTGTTAATATAATCTCAATTATTTTGTCGTCATAAAATTTGTAACTGTTCAAATAGTTAGTTTGTATGTACTTGTTACTATAATCTCAATTATTTTGTTATCACAAAATTTGTAACTATTCAAATAATCATTTTGTATGTACTTATTAATATAATCTCAATTATTTTGTTATCACAAAATTTGTAACTATTCAAATAATCATTTTGTATGTATTTGTTGATATAATCCGATCATTATATATGTATTTAATGGTATGATAATAAATATTGTGATCTGCTTTGATTTGTTATTATTATTTCGTAGGAATAATTAAAATAAAACCAGTGTTTTGTTAACAATACAATTTATTACACTCTTTACAACAATGAAATATTTCTCAATACAAAAATTCGAGTCATATCAATTTGAAGGTTATAGGTTATCCATCGACTGTAACGTAAACAAGCGTCGACAATAATACATATCAACTCTATTTTTATAAATTTTATTTACAAACTGAACTTTTATTCTTCTTCATCGATATTACTATCAATTATTGTGTGAAATCGATTGGTCTTTCTTTTGAATTATCAATTGTAATATTAATTCTTTCAATTTGTATAGCACATCATCATTTGCACATTTCAATCCGAATATCGATAGATTATTTTGTTCTGTTCTAACTAATCCGCCCGTAAATTCATTAAAGACATACACAGTGTTATTCTTAAAAAAGTATAAATTGCCATCAGAAAATCTAAATGATGAATCGATTTTAGGCGGTATTCCAGGAAACGTATCGGATATATAACCCCATGATTTAGTAGTGAACATACACTCATTGACTTCTCTATAATAATTATCATCATGAAATATATAAGTTTTACCTGTATAACTGTTAAATACCGCATGCAAATTATTCGGTTGTATGTTAAATAAAGACTGGATATGCTTCGGATAACCATGACTTAATTTAAGACTCATTAAATCAAACATGAATACCAAAGAATCTATAAACATAACTATCTCGCCAGATGGCCGTTGATATACAGCTAAAATTTTTGTGAAATTTCTTGGAAGAAACGTTAACCAATGCTTTATTATAAGCGGTTTGGTGTACATCATCTCTGTCGGATTTAATATCCACAGCCATTTTTCATGTAATATATATAATCGTTTATCAGCAATTAAAAATAAATTAATATTTTTAAAATTACAAAGATCAATTTTATTTGTATCTATAGGACGCTCGTCTTCCGTCTCTGGTATTGAAGAAGATGGTGACATCGGTATGAAAGACGTCATAAAAGTGTTTTGTGTCTTACCATACAAATTTTGAATAGCTGAAACATCATCATCACCTAACTCGATTTTACCGTTGTAATAAGCATACATTACAGAATCTGATACATCTGAATTTGATAAACCTATAGCATGACCGATTTCGTGTATTAAAGTTGCATACAAACTTGTTTGACCAAGAGGAACGACTTTGCCAGTCGAATATGACCAATTTTCATCTTCATCAATATGAATTTCTCGTCTTGAATTATTATAATCAGGAAAATATGCGTGCGCTAATGTTCCGCCTTTGCCGTCAAACATTCTCGTACATTGCCATGATTCTTTTTGCATCATATGTTTCAATCGTTTATTAGAAATTAAAATATCTGTATTCACTCTATCATGTTTGAAACGTATACCAGACTTTTCCTCCCATACTGCGAAAGCTTGTTTAGTCAATTCTAACACCTCTTGATTCGCTAAATAATAATGCCATGTTACTTCGGGCTTGTTCCATTTGAAACTAGATACTCGATAATCGATAATATCACTGTTACCGCACCTAGTTTTCGACATTAAGTTTATAGTTTCATTATTTAATTCGCCATCAGTAGGCAATTTATAGTATTCTTGAAATATAAGTAACGCGTTAGCAATATCTGATTCATTTACCGCTTGCAACGAAAATTCATCATCTGTTTTAAGATAACCATAGTCATATAAATATCGCTTAACTTTATCCATTTCAATCTGTGTTGTATTATCGGTCGAAGAATTTGCTAGTAATATTTGATCGCATTTTGCCCATAATGTTAAAAAAAATATTACAGATTTAAGCGGCGTCATAGTTTCCGATTGTACTGTACAATGACAAATACCAAACAACATCATTAATAAAAAAATATATCACGCCATTATCCCTTCTCCTAAACATTTGTTTACAAACAGACGCGCTCCGGCGGCGGTCGCCGAACTCCGAATGTTTACGTTTACGTTTTTCGTGTCCCAGCTTTACTTTGTTTACGTTTGTCGGAATGTTTATGTTTACGTTTGTTACTGGGTCAGCGTGTCGTAGATCGGCGGCCAAAGAAAACAACGAGCACGTGGTGATAGCCGCGTCGGCGAGAGAGAAAAAACGTAAACATAAACATTCCGACAAACGTAAACAACGCAAAGCTGGGACACGAAAAACGTAAACATAAACACGAGGAGGTCGATGACCGCGACGCGGCGGCGGTGGGTGCGGGGCGAGGCGGGGGTGGGGAGGAAGGAAAAAAATGTAAACATAAACAGAGGAGAGAACGTAAACAACGCAAAGCTGGGACACGAAAAACGTAAACATAAACACGAGGAGGTCGATGACCGCGACGCGGCGGCGGTGGGTGCGGGGCGAGGCGGGGGTGGGGAGGAAGGAAAAAATGTAAACATAAACAGAGGAGAGAACGTAAACAACGCAAAGCTGGGACACGCGGTGAGAAAAAAACGTAAACATAAACACGAGGAGGTCGATGACCGCGGCGGGTGCGGGGTAGGGCGGGGGTGGGGAGGAAGGAAAAATGTAAACATAAACAGAGGAGTGGGGGGCGTGGCGAGAGAGAAAAATGTAAACAAACCGGAAAAATGTAAACAAACGAGCGGCGGTTCGGTGACCGCGTGGCGGTATGTAGGTGAAGACGGGGGTGGAGGGAGTGAAAAAAATGTAAACATAAACAAACGAGGGGGGCGTGGCTGTCCCAGAACCAACCTTTTATTACTACTTTTGTATATTTTAATAAATTACGTTTATTAATATAAACGGTAATTTACGAATAGAACTAAAACTACCTTTACTTTTTACCATTGATATTAGTTATTAGCATAATAAATACGGTCACATAACTTTTACATTTGTTGATTTTGCGAGTCGACAATGAACAGTTTTGAATACTTTGTAGTCACTTTTGTCTAAATCTTTGTAAAAAAAACTTCGTAGTCAGTTTGTATTAGTTACAAGTTAATGTAGCTTACAAACGTGTTTGTTAACACACTATTAAGCTCAAAAGTTAGTTAACAAATATAAATAAATAGAGATAGGGAGAAGGAGAGGGAGAGAGGGGGAGGGAGAGAGGGAGAGAGAGAGAGAGAGAGAGAGAGAGAGAGAGAGAGAGAGAGAGAGAGAGAGAGAGAGAGAGAGAGAGAGAGAGAGAGAGAGAGAGAGAGAGAGAGAGAGAGAGAATCTGTGTCTGAATGGCAAGCACCCGCCTTTAACAAAAAGATTGTCTATTCACATAATTTATATTTTGTTCTTTTGTTTCAGATTGCTCTGTGTTTTGGGAGACAAGTGTGCAGTCCAATGGGGAATGAGGAGAATATGTCTGTCAGAGTTACTGTAGATAAATGCTGTACCCTCAAGCTCAATACTGGGTTTGTTTTATTTCTTTTCAATTTTTTGTCTTTTCCAAATTATTTGATTTTTCGTATATGAATCACATTTTGTGTATAAAAAAATGATAAAATATTCTTGATTTCGAAAACATTGGGAAAAAAGTGTTTTTGTTGTATCAGCAAATTTTGATGTATGTTATGTTTGATGTAATAATAATTTTTATTAAAACATTTTCATCAAAAATTTAAATTAAATATTCTGAAACAAAATAATTCTGAATTATTAGGTTACATATCTGAGTAAAATATGGTTTTAAATTTTCTTTTTCTACATGAGCATCTTACATAAAAATGTATATTTCTGTAGAATACAGCTTCTCCTTTTGAGATTTAGGTATTATAAGATTAAATTTGGATGGTACTGGTATATAAACAGATATATTTTCATTTGATTTACTTACGATTGTTTGAAAAACCTCAGAAAGTCAGGTCAGATATAATAGACATAGGACAAAATTTTGACAATAAAGGCCAATGTACCAATATATATTGTATATTAAATTATGAAATTTCTTCTGAATGAAATTTACTATAATATTTATGACAGTATTTAGGAAACAGAACATCATTTTACTGTTTCCATTAAATTTAAATAAAATATTTATTGCCATATTAATTTGCAATTAATTGAATATTACTGGGATTTTTTATTGTGTAATCTACAGTTTAATTGCACAGAATAAACATATTTCCATCTTTATGGGACCCATTCCTAACTTCACTGGCCTCAGTTGTTCATAATTACAAATTGTAACTTGTCTGTACTATTTTTTGTCTTCATACTTTACATATTTAATTCCTAGTTTTCCTCCTACATTTCTCATCATTTAAGTACCAGTATTAACTTATTTAACTAAAGCCTTTCTAAAAATTACTTTAACAATTTTTAAAATTGTTAAAATTGATGTCAGTTAATAGGAATTTGTCTAATTCTTCCTGTCTTATCTCCTTTCAAAATCCAAGATTTGAACTGAGCTAGTTCTAAAGTGAAGCACACTCAGAACCCAGTTAGACACATAGAAAAGGAGTTTTATGTGTTGTTTTAAAATTTGCATTAATTTTTTATTAATTAGTATCATTGTATTGTTAACTTGGGAGTATACACATAATGTTTTTTTACCACACCAAATGCAGTAACAACCTGAGTGATTTACCTTGTACGTACATTTCATACATTTATTTTATCTACTTCTGCATTTCTCTAGTGAAACTCTTGTATTCCCATGATTTGCATTAATTGGGACTTTATTAGGTATATTATGACTGTAATTTAATGTTAGGTCTGAATACCTAGGTCGGTCTAAATTACTATTACGGTGATGTTCTATAGAGTTACCGTTACCATTGCCTATAGTAATGAGTGATCATTATCCATAGCTTGTGGTAGAGATCGAACCTATGTGCCTGGCATATCAATCCAACATACTGACCATATAATAACCACTCATGTCTATTAAACGGAATATTAATTAAAAACTTGGTTTTTGACTAAAAGTAGTACAAAAATAATTTTTTAAGTATACTGTAAAATGGATAATTATTATCAATAAATGAGTAGCATTTGTTCATTTATTGGTAAGTTGGTTGATTATATTTTATACAAATATAAAATAAATATTACATTTTTTTAAACTTGAATGTTCATTCTTTATAAACAGAATAATCATGATGGATTTTTTTGTTTAATTTACATAAAATTTTCTTAAGTTATGTAGTAACAGTAATCATACATACAATTTGGCCGACTGTATATATGGTTAATTTTAAAATTTGGTTTATCACTTTTAAGTACGGGTGAGTGTGCGTAGGCCTACGCTGATATGGATGTACTGTAGTGGTTGCATGATTTAATGTTGCTTTTGTAGTAGTAGTAGTAGTAGTAGTAGTAGTGGTGTTTATTGTAGCTTGTAGTTCGGTGTAGTAATTGTATTTGTATCTAGTTGGTTATATTATGATTGAGCAAAGTGATCAACCAAATATATGATAAATTATTCTGTTTTTCCATTAATATATATTTCTCATTGCTGTACTAATGTATGACAGTACACTATTCATTATCCATTCAAAATTTTATTACTTTAAAAATTAAAATAATTTTTGGAATGTTTTATATTATTTCAAAATTTCCTAATTCTACTCGTAAAGTTTCATTAATGTTTACAATTTTTAATTTTATTGTTTTTTTTAAAGAGTTTTTAATATAATAACACAATTGGAATATTTTTGAAGTGTTGTCTTAAGTAGGTTAGGTATGGTTATGTGATACAACAATGGTCATTATTTTTGGAAAAGTGCATAGGTAGCTTAAAGTTCAGATCTTGCTGTTGGCTATATTATTAGTATTAAATCATTTCATTGCATGAGGCAATCATAAACCAGGAGGTGCAGTCTTAATAAGTAAAATGATTCTACTTAGCTGCTTGATAGAAGTAATATTATATTGTAAGGCATCTATTTAAGAAACTATGCAAGCCGTTATCTTGGTTACAGGCTAGGAGGTTATTTAAACTTAGTTCACATATTCCTTCAGATTTAATTCATCACCTCTTGGACATACCATCACCTCCAACTTCTAAGAATCTAAATTTTGTCAGAAATCTGTAAGTCTGATAGCTTATCCACACTGTCCTTCCAGTTTCTCTTAGATCTCCCTTTATTTTTTGTTTCTAGTAGTATCCGTTCTTACATTATTTTTAACATATTGTGTTACTCATTCTCTTTGCATACCCAGATTTATTTTTCTTGGTTTTTTACTCTTTCTTATCCAAACTTCTTTCTAGTTCTGACACCTATTTCAGTATTCATTAATGCATTAGTATTTTCCTTACTCTATGTTATATCTTGATACCATTTAAGGACACTTCCATAATAAATTGTTTGATTATTTTTTTATTATTTATTGTTTTGACCTACTAAACAGAAATAACTTTTCTATCTTTTATAATCAGTTTCCTTATTTCATAACTGCTCTTACCTTGTTTGATCAGAACTGTGTATAAACTAAAACACCATTTTCAATATTGTCATTCAACCTAAGATCTTGTTCATTTCCAACGATTACATTCTATCTTCTCTAAATTGACATTCAGGCCTGCAGTTTGGTGGTTTCTGTCCACTTCTCATTAGTTTATGTTTGGCACTGCAATATATTATATTTCTTTGATAGATTATAATATAATCAGAATGATCACTGTTGCACACCACTATATAAAAATTAGTATTTTCCTTACTGTATGTTATATCTTGATACCATTACCTTCGGAATAATCGGAATAATTTTTATATAGTGGTGTGCAACAGTGATTGTGATTTCAACCACTAACACAAATTTCTTCATTAAACATTATAATATACTGCACTTTTGTTTAGTTGCTCATGATTAATGTAGTTTTGACTATAAGGGGGTTTAACTGATTGTGATGTTTTGGTATCATACTGCTATCAGCCATTTTTTTACCTGGATTCTGACTGATTACTGATTACTAAATCATTTGAGCAGTCACGAACTAGGAGAAAATGACTGTGAGGATTCTGCTACTAAAAAACATTATAACCCGTTAAACTTCCCTTATTGAAAAAAAAACATCAACGTGGGTAATTACACAAAAAACAATATTGCTGTAACCTCAAAATTGTTGTATAATATATGAACATAGTGCTTCAGTCAATGTGTAAATACCGGTGTATAAGTGTCTTTATGAAGGCTACTGGTTCAGTAAAAATCTTAATTCTCCATGTTAACTTTACAGAAGCCAATCATTATTTGTTTCTTATTGTTTCTAATACTGGGTTCTACATTTTTTACATACCAAAATTGTGACCTGCCATTCCATATTTCAATCGTGACAGCTCTCCATACTTCCCACTTCACTTCTGTGTAAGCATCTTAGTGTCCTCACACCCTCCTTAAACTTTAATTGAGTGCTAGATTCTGTACCCCCTCTGTACATCCTGTCTTGCTTATGCTACTTACCATTCCATCAATTGCTGCCTTCAGCAGACAGTCTTGCCTTGTCAACTGTCCTTTCCAACTCACCTTCCTTGTTCTTATACTCTTGAATATTTTGCCTTTCCTTATAAATCCATTTGAACACTTCTTCATTCTTTACTTTATCCTCTCACTTCAATGCCATATCTGCATCTCCAGTTCTCTAATCTTTTCACATCCTCCCTCCTCAGTATCTATATTTCTTCACTTTATAATGCTGTACCACATAACATAACAGAAATGTATCTTTATTACTTTACTTCACTCAGCGCTGCATAAAAATAAAAAACCATATCACCTTGTTGGTATTTGTCAAAAATCTAATGACTATAGTTCTTCAAGGCTCTTCATGCATTAATTTTGCATGTAACTACCCAATTTTGCATCAATTGGTTTAACCTGTATTCTACTGACTAGATGTTCAATTTCCTTTATTAATACAAATATGTATAACAAATACACAAACTATTAAACATCAGTAACTTTGGCTGACAAAGCTTATGGTAAATTTAGTTTTTAAGTGATTCATAAATAATTTGAGTGAAAAAAGTGTTGAGATGGAGTGTGCAACATGCAACGAGTGAAATGAAATTTAGTGTTGGAGTGATCATGTTGTAAGTGTAGGTTTTATGAACTGACATTTTGTGTCATTGTCATAATGCAACAATGAGAAGGTAACAACAGTAAACCAACCATAGTACATCAATGAGTTCAAAAGAGAAGGTTCACCCCTATCATCAAGGATGACAATGAAGCAAAATAAAACAGCTGTGATTTCTTGTCGAATAAAAGACACTATGCCTAGAGAAAACAGTATGCAATAATTGGTTGGTGAGCAGTGTACAGTTTCCTTCATAATCAAAGGTCACAGTAAGTAATCAGAATATAAAATGAGTTTAAGAGAGAGGGTATCTGTGACATCAGCAAGGGCATCATGTCAAATTGTCAAAGTTTAGCTACTGAGATGAAGTAACAAGCTGCCTCTCCATCTAATCAGTGGTCACGAGAGGTGAAGTAACCATAGTATGGACCTCCGCAGGAAAGAAAATGTCCTATATCACTTCAAGGATCTCCATGAAGAAGTCATACTGCAGCAGTACACTGAAGACAACAGGTTTCTCTGTCTCATCAAGGGTCACTATGAAGGACTGTCGTAGGTTCGCACAGCTCATCAGAAATCTTCATGGAGGAACCAAGTATGACTAAGGTCCACCTACCAATCCTTTGCATCAGTAATTATGTTTTAGTGGTATATTATAATTAATAGTATATTGTATTAATTGTAGTTAAATGTGGTCACAGCGAGGCTGGAAAATGTATCTTTTTTAAGATAATAGTACAAGTAGAGTATCCAAGACAGCTGGTTTCTACAGTTCATCCAAAGCCTTCAAGAACAAGCTACACTGCATCAATATATTGAAGAGCGAAGATTTCTCCATCTTACCTAAGGTCATCATGGAGAAGTCATCATATTATAACCATGTTTTGGAGAGAAATACATCTACCATGGCATTAAACACTAGCAGTAAACCTACACATTACAGCAGTTGGTTAAAAAGTTTCTCAAAAGTATACAGCAATGCATGGTGTAGCAGTGAATTTAAAAAAAGACTTTTCTTCTGTACGTCATCAAGCATCCCAGTCAAACAGCCATAATAAGGAATTGCATATTAGTGCTAAATATATAATTATTGTTTAGTGGTATAGATTACTCAAATGTGAAAACAATTATATTTTCAGTGAGCTTAGTGAATGAGTTTTAGTAGCTAAGTGTGGAGTATTGTCACAGTGAGACCAGAAACATGTATCTTTCTTATCCATAAGTGTAGCAGCAAAGTATCAAAGACCAGTTCATCAAGTTTGTGAAGGAGTCATATGCAGCAGTGCTCTGAAAACAAGATATCTCTGCCTTATCAAGTGTCATTGTGAAGTGGTATTCATATGTTTCTACAGCTCATCAGGGATCTTCACGAAGGAGCCAAGTATGTTATGCATCAGTAATTATGTTTTAGTAGCATATCTTGTGAAAAAATTTTTTTTAGTGAGTTTAATGAAGTGAGTTGTACTAGTGAAGTGTGGTCACTGTGAGACTGAAAAGTGCTTCTTTCTTGTAGTAGTAACAGAGTATTGCTGAGAAAAGTTTTTTCCATCTCATCAAGGTCATCATAAAGAGATTTTATGTTTCTACAGTTCTTCCAGGGCCTTACTGAAGAAGTCATATGCTAGGAGCGCATTGAAGAGATGAAGCTGCACCACCTCATCAAGGGTCATCATATATCACCACTTCATAGGTTCTTACAGCTCATAAGGAATCTTCACAGCAGAGCCGCACTACAGCAAATACAACAGGTTTATCCTTTCATCAAAGGTTATCATGAAGGCACCATCGTCCTGAAGTTATGGTTTGAAGAGAAGTACATCCTACCTGTCACCAAGCATTCACAGTGAACCAAAACAATGCCGCATTGATTCCAAGAAGGAAGCAATCTGCATTTTAAAATGTGGACAGCATCTCAAGGTGTAGCACTGAGTTGATCAGAGAAGAAAGGAATGTTATCTGAAAGTCATCAAACATCACAGTCAAGCAGCCAATATGAAGGGAACATGTATCACTACTGCAGACAAATCAGCTGTGATTACAGCTGCTAAATGTTATTAGACGAAATTGTAGTTCTACTATCAACAGTTCGCCTTTACAGCTCAACAAGGAATGTGGTGACACATATGCCATTCCACTGCACGCATCACTGTAATGCTACACATTTAAAATACGTTTAACAAAAGTTTCAGTATTACTTGACTGTCTCTTACAAGATATTTCTTGTAGCGAATAAAAAAAACACTTTAACAAAATATTCAGTAAATTACACTTACATACAATGTACGAATGTTCAATCTAATACACACACAACATTACAACTAAATATGTGTGAACAATGTGTTCAGAAACAGTAATACCGCACCAACACAAGCATGCACTATCATTCAGTAGACGCTCCTCAGGCGTCTCGTCAGCAGAGCTGGTGTACGTACAGTACATATGCAACATAGTGTACTGTGTTGTATAAGGTAATATGTATTTTAGTCTTTGTGGTTTCTCTCTTGTATGGGTCTGGTTGAAAAGAGCAGGTATCTCCATCTTCTTCTCCGTAAAGAAGTCATGGGTCTGTGAATTGTAGCAGTGCACTGAGTCCATCTTGTCATAGGTCATGATGAAGGAGTCTTCATAGATTCCTATAGTTCCTGAAAGGTCATCATGAAGAAATCATCATATGTTTCTGTAGCTTATCAAGAGTTTTCACAAAGGACTTGTATTGCAGCAGCGCACTGAAGAGAGTAAGTTTTTCTAAGCCTGGCCGCACAGTGGAGCAACATTGTATTTTACAACAGAACCATTTTGGTACATCATGTTACAAAGCATTGCTTTGGTGGAGAGACTCTTGAGACATTGATGCACCAGAAAAATTTCTTGTGAGTTGTTTATGAAATGTGAAAGTGTGTGGTTTGTGACAAACAGTGACATGGCTTACCATGAGGAGGAAGTTATCATTCTCTTATGGTAATTTGTTCAGCTTCTGGATTTGAAAACAGACCAAGAATTCTGGTTTCATCCAATATGTGCAAAAAGAAACATTAATGGTTTCCTTGCTGAACTTAAGTATGATTCAGTGAATTTTTATGATTATTATAGGATGAGTTATACCAACGACCATCAGGAGAGTGTATTGTAGACTTGCCACCTGATATGGTTAGAATCAAGTGCGTATGCAGTTCAGAACATCTTAAGCTGTTTTGTTGTGAGAAATAATTTTAAGGAGCTTTGTCTTTTGTTACAAGGGACCTTGTGATGTCTCTAGACAATGTCCCACCCAGTATGTGGTGCTTCATAGATCCTAATGGCAGTAGTCCTAATGGGCTGTGTCGCTTTGCAACATGATCACCAAAATGGTTTTGTCATGAAACAATGTCACTCCAGTATGTGGCTGGCTTAACTCATCAAGGGTAATTGTGCAAGACTCATCATAGGTTTCTACAGATTATCAGAGATCTTTCTGGAGGAGCCAAGTAGGGCTACAGTGCATCGTTTATTATGTGCTTTAAAAATTATATTTTAGTGGTAGCTTAGGCAAATGTAAAAAGTGTTATATTTTTAGTAAGTTTAGTGAATGAGTTGTAGTATCTAATTGTAGTCACAGTGAGAAGTGTATCTTTCTTATCATAATAGTAGCAGCAGAGTATATCAACAACAGCTGGTTTCTACACTTCATCAAGTGTCTTTATGAAGGAGTCACACTGCACCAGTACGTTAAGAGAGCAGGTTTCTCCATCTTACCAAGGATAATCATGAAGCCATCATAGTAGTACAGCCATGTTTTGAAGAGAAGTGCATCCTACATGTCACCAAGCACTCACAGTGGACCTACATGTTACACCAGTTACTTCAAGAAGTTTCTCAAAAGTATACAACAACTCATCGTGTGTCAATGAATTAAAAAGAGAAGAAAGACACATTATCTGAAAGTCATCAAGCATTCTAGTGAAACAACCATAGTAAAGACGGGTGTTTGTGTCATCAAGAATAAATCAGCATTGTGAGGATTATTGTAACTGAGTAAACATTTAGTTCTTTACCTATAATACAGTGTATTGTGGTGTTTATAGTAATATGTGTTAAAAGTAGTATTGTTTTATTATTGTGTTTAAGTATTACAGCACTTCTCTTCTTTCACTGACCAGATTTCTCAGTCTCATCAAGAGTCATTGTAAAGAACTTGTCATAGGTTTCTATAGTTCATCAAGCAGTTATACTGCACCATGTTCTGAAAACAGCCAGTTTCTCCACTTCGTCAAGTGTCATTGTGTGAAGTGCAGCTCATCTTCACTTCTACAGCTCATCAAGAAGTCATTCTGGAGCAGCCTTCTGAAGACAGCATGTTTCTCCACCTCATCAAAGTACATCATGAAGGCATCTCTGAAGATGTATACAATTTATCAAGAGTTATCATGAAGTAATCATTGTAGGTTTCTGTAGTTTGTCAAGGGTCTTCATGAAGAAGTCACATTGCAGCAATGCTCTGAAGACAGCAGGTTCCTCCACCTCATCAAGGGGTATTGTGAAGAATTCTCCACAGGTTCCTATAGTTCATCCAGGGTCATCTTGAAGTGTCTTCATATGTTTCTATGGCTCACCAAAGGTCTACCCCAAGTCACACTGGTGCAGCACTGGAGTAAACAGGAATCTCCACCTCGTCAAAGGTCATTGTGAAGGAGTGTTCATTGGCTCCTACAGTTCATCCAAAGTCATCTTGAAGTGTCTTCGTATGTTTCTATGGCTCACCAAAGGTCTACATCAAGAAGTCGTACTGGAGGAGCACTGGGGTAAACAGGAATCTCCACCTCATCAAAGGTCATTGTGAAGGAGTATTCATTGGTTCCTACAGTTCATCCAAGGTCATCTTGAAGTGTCTTCGTATGTTTCTATGGCTCACCAAAGGTCTACATCAAGAAGTCATACTGGAACAGCACTATGGAGTAAACAGGATTCTCCACCTCCTCAAGCAAGGTGATTGTGAAGGAGTCTTAATTGGTTTCTACAATTCATCAAGACTCTTCATAAAGAAGTCATACTGCATTAGTATACTGAAGAGACCAGGTTCCTTTATCTCACCAATGGTTGTCATAAAGGAATAATTTTTCTACAACCATGTTTTGAAACGTAGTACTTCCTACATGTCACCAAGCATGCACAGTGAACTTGTGTATCCAGTGAGTTCAGTAAGAAAAGTTTCTGCATCTCAAAGTGGACAGCATCTCATGGTATAACAGTGGATTGAACAAAAAAGAAATAAAGTTATCTGAAAAGTAAAAGCTTCACAGTGAAGCAGCCATAGTGAAATACTATTAATATTGGACTGGGTTTAAAAACAGAGGGGTTTGTTTCATACAGAATAAATCAGCTGTTATTACAGCTGTTCAGTATGACTGTATGAAGATTTAGTTCCGCACATGTAACATACTACAGTGGTGTAGCTTTAAAGAACATCTAGATGTCTTAGTGAAATACCTATAGTGTACTCTTTTTGTGCATCAGTAATTTTGTTTTAGTGGTAGATTCGGCAAATGTGAAATTTTTTTTTTTAGTGAATTTAATGAAGTGAGTTGTACTAGTGAAGTGTGATTACAGTAGAGACAGGAAAGTGCTGCTTCTTGCCACCATTCATTTTACAGGTTTCAATCTTGAGCAGGTTCAATGTCATCAGAAGGCTCTCAACTGAATCAGGATTTTACAGGAAGGTAAGTTCTTATTTTTTACCAAATTTGAAAAACATTAAAACACTAGATCTATTTCTTTAGTAACAGAAATTCTCTTAGGATCATAGAAAATAATTCTATTAATAAAATAGAAATAACCTAATTCATGAAAAGATTGTTAATAATATTTATTAAATTTATCTTCATCAATATTTATAACACTTGTAGTATCATCTATCAAATATAAGAATGTGTAGGATGAGTATATACATAAAATACATGTCAACTTCAACAGCCTATTTGTGTTTGTGTATATGGCCGTGTGTGTGTGTGTGTGTGTGTGCATGCCTGCGTGTGCGTGCATGCATGCATGCATGTGAACAGAGAAGACAGACAGAACGTGACTGCCAACAAACAACAAACTGCCATGGCTGCCTAGCACTGAATATACTGCATGATGATGCTAAAAGCATGTCTAAAGTAGGAGGGAAAAAATATCTTGATAGTAATACTTGAATTTAATAAACAAACACTTGGTAAGTTCTACAGATGATTTTATTTTCCTGGCAGTTGTTTCACCAGTTACGGCAGCTTCAGAGGTTGGATTTCAACTGCCAAGTGTTTGTTTATTAAATTCAAGTATTAGTAAAATGTTCTACCAAGTGCCACGTGACCATTCGGTCAGTGTAAACATGATAGTATATTCATATAGTATAAAATTGTTTATCAAGAAAAGAATTATAATGAAAAGTATTTTAAGTATATATAACAAAAGTAATAACTAAAAGTAATACAATTAAAGTACATATTATTCTCCTTTTTCCTAGTTTCTTGGGTCATAAAGATATAATTACCACCTGTCACCATGAAAATTGTTACAACGCAGCAGTGGAATCAGTAAGGACAGCTTTTGCAGTCATCAAAAGGATCCAGATTGCAACAGGATCGTTAAAAGAAGGTAAGTTCTACTGATCAGATATATTCATTTACAGAGAACATTAAATTTTGGAATAATGTTTATTGAATAACAAAAACATTACTAGCATTATTGTAAAAACTAAACCTCAGTATTACGAAATGTCAATTATATTTTATTATATGCATAGAAAAAGTTTTAACATTTTCTTTTAATTTAGTGTAAAATAAATATAACACATAATTGTGCTATTGTAAAATAATACGCAATAGATCAACAGTTATCCAAACTAATTGGCACTGAGAGTACTTCATATATACAAAAATTAAGTTGTTCAAATGGACAAAACATTTTTAATACAGCATACAAAAATATGAGGTAGGCCTACGCTACATACAATGTTTAAAATATTGATTACTGGATCACTGTTACAAACTCTGTGACAAAGATCTTCATCACTGTCCAAATTGAAAGTGTAAATGCTAAATTTAAACTTTAAATTGTTGTTCATGCAAAATTTCGTACATCATCCTTTGTGAAATATGATACCGATCACGAGTTCAACAATGCTGAAATTATTTCTCAGACACTGCCATGTTTATTAAAAATGGAATTTCTCTGTTTCTGCAATTATGAAAGTGTCCTATCAAAATATGGTTGGTAATTTGAAGTGGGCTGTGGTGTAGCCAAGAGGGGTTACATTTAATTTTTGACGGCTGTGAGTCATGGCTAAACAAGCACGTATCTCATTTTCTTAGGCTTCCAAATCTTGGAGAGCCTGTTATAGGTCTATGTTTTTTAAATTTATCTCAAAATTAGTACAACACCTGTTGGAATGGTGTATTTGAATTTAAACTATCATTCCACTTATTAGTAATGGCAATAGCAATAGTAAGTGGTGTATCTAGAATTTGGCCTTGGGGGGAAGGATCTGAGGTCGGGTTGGCTTCATACAAAAGACAAACAAGTCAAGATTAATCGATATTACTACCTATAAGTGGTTGAAATCGGTTCCATTAAAGTAAACGGTAATAACAGAATTAAAATACACATTATTGAAACACTGTTTAGATACTTATTGACTGAATTGACTTTCCTATATTTCATATTCTAATCATAAGTTACACAGCTAATGCTGTGTAATAAACCTGTTTGTATATTTAAAGAAGAGTTACTATTATGTCAGCATTCACAGCTGAAAAATAAGAAAACGGTCTAAAAATTAAGAGATTAACAAAATGCATCAACTTTTCTTACCCTCTGGGATGGGTCTGGTCCTGTTTGCCCACCTCATAAATTACCCCTGAATAGCACCACTTTTATAAGGAATTTTTAAAGCAAATATTTTTTCTTCTTTGCTTAACATCATGTAAGATAAAGTGACACTGAACAGTTGAAACACAGCACAGTTCATAAAGAGTATTTACTTTTCGATTGAAATATATAAAGTGCTATACAATATTACCAGTTCTGTGATACCAGCATTATGA
The DNA here is from genome assembly GCA_034769895.1 of Magicicada septendecula. Classification (NCBI taxonomy): domain Eukaryota; kingdom Metazoa; phylum Arthropoda; class Insecta; order Hemiptera; family Cicadidae; genus Magicicada; species Magicicada septendecula. The sequence goes on from CM068376.1 coordinate 342,375,766, forward strand.
GATAATTGATACCTTAAGCTTTCACAACCGGCGTTGTACTACTTCCTGTGCTATCAGGCTGTGGTCTTCTATTGTTTAACACAGATGTTTCAACCTCGCCATTGGAGGCCATCTTCAGTCTCTAAAGGACTTAACTTTTTACTGACAAGGTGACCGTCAGTAACACCACAGTACTGTGGCAAAGGCAATAGAATACACCACGGCCTGTTAACCCGGGAAGTAGTTCTTATAATTATGAGATAAATTTTTTACTGCAAGATAAATAAAGTCTTTATTTATATCATCTCTATTAATTTATTTATTATCCTCTCTGTTAATAAACTTATGTTCCTCTCTGTATATTAATACGCGCACACACACGTGTGTGTGTGTGTGACCGAGCATGAGGATTCTTCATGTTTATTGGTCACTAAATCCATCAGTCAATATAATATTCTTACATCTTCCCACTTTTCTCTGTTTCTGACTTCCATCATCTATAGTTTAGACATGACATCAATTTCAGATCACTCATTGTTCTCACTGGTGTGCTTCCTGTAGGTCTAGTGAAACAGTATGACCTTCATTCTAACTTTTTTTTTTATGTCACTTTACATTAAAATATGTAACAATTTTCTCTGCTCACATGTCCTGAAAATTTCCATTTGAGTTTTTTCGACCTTCTCTTCATCGGTTTTATTATTGTTTAGAATTTGATCGAATATAGAGTTCTGCTAGTCTCCCCCCCCCCCACAAATTCCATTCCTTATCTAAACACATAATTTGTTATCATTTACTCTGTATCTGAAATCTTGGACAACCTCAATGCCCCCATCTCCAATATTCAAGTTCTGATCTAGTCTCCTCCCCGTTCTCATTTCTAACGCCTTGGTTTGTTCATTCCTAGCTACCTTATTGATGATTTGTTTATCCTGATGATATTTGCATGGAACTGAATTCTTCAATTATATCAGAGCATATTTTAAGCAATAAACTAGGCGGCACTAGTGCTGCCTAGTGAAGGAGGTAGTCCTGCCTAGTGGCAGGTATTAGTGCCGGTGCCGAAAAATGAGAAAAAACAGCAAATCAAGAAGGCGCGTTTGCATTTGCGTATATTAGCTTTCAGCATTGTCTGTATAATGTGTGAATTATGAAGAACTATTCAGACATCATGATTACATGAAGAAGTTTTTTTTCAAAAGACTCTATTTTTTACGTTTGTATCTTTGGTGTGAATTAAGGAAATATTTGTTAATGCGCACATCACACTGTAATGTACTTATTAAATATTACATAAATAATTATAATGAATCCATTTGAGTGTTTTTTTTAATTTTCCTAATGTCTAAAGCATTTGTATCTATTTTTACAGTTAATTTCATGAGCAAGAATGAACATGATTATGGTCAAATTAAATTCAAATTACATAATTTCCAATATTATATAAAAATCACACACACACACACACACACACACACACACACACACACACACACACACACACACACACACACACACACACACACACACATTGGTTGCTTTAGTGCCGCCTAGTGCAAATTCCTTAAAATATGCTCTGAATTATATGGCTTGAAAAAATAAAGTTAGTTATTTATTATTTTCAGGTTATATATGTTTTACTTTGTCAAGTGTAAGACAAGTGGAAAATTTTCAAGTTAACAAGATTCACATTACCAACTTATGGCTGTTATACACGTATATGTTATGTCTGTAGTTACACATCTGTAATATTCTTGTGCATGTGTGTTACAGAGGTGTGAAGGTAGGTGATTTACTTCGTGTATCATCAACCAGGTATTTCAAGTTCTACGTACTGGTGAGTCCAATTTCATTTTGTTAACAGTACCAAATAAATTTTATAGGGAGCTGACACACTCACAGTATCCCTGGTTAGGTTGGTTCGGTTCGGTTTGGTTTGGTTATTTACCTCACCCACAGTCCCATTTAGCTTTTTTTTGTAGGAAAATAAAACAGTGCATTGTTGTTCTGTTCCAGGTCTTCATGATCTTCGGGAGAAGCCCACATTCAGATTGAAAATACTGTTTTATAGTTACTGCAGTAGTTGCTAATGTAGATTTTTTTATCTTCATTAAATACAGCTTAGGTAGTTGTAAGCAAGTGGATGTGTCAGCTTATGTGGTTTCAGTTTAAAATGTAATTAATAAATTTATTTGGTACTGTATAAGCTTCTGAGTACTTGGAATATTCAAAAGTTTTAATTTTATAGGGTGTGTTTATATTTAGAAACACAAGTTTTTTATATTCATTTATTCCAAATACTCTATAGTTTTTAAGAATATCATCAAGAAAGAAGAATATCTGCCTCCATTCTTACCGTCCAATAAAATTAAAATTGATTTTTTTCAAACTAAAACACCTGAAATTTAAAAAATTACAGAAAATATTTTGATTTGACATTACTTATTTTCTGTAAATTTTGTAATAATAGTAGTAATAATAATAATAATAATAATAATAATAATAAATAAAATAGTTAATAAAAATAATTAATAATACTAATGTTTAACATGACTAAAACACTAGTAACACAAATAAAGATTAACATCGGTCTGTAATGACTTTGTATATTTGATATCATTACGGTACATACATTACAACTGTATCACATCACTTTGTATCACTACATGCTGGGTTTACGATTACTTACTTATTCCTTGGCTGTACTTCCCATCTTGGCCTCCCAAAAAACAATCCATTTCCTCTGAAATCCACCTTTCACCTCCATCTTCTGACTCCCATTCTTCCTAAGCCTTCCTCCATATCATCAATCCATTTTTCTGAATCACTTCTTCTGCCTGTGTTCTCCTGAATCTCAATAAACCTTCCTTATAATCTGTCCTTTGGCAAGACTTTCCCTCTGTACATGTCTAAGAAAGTCTATTGCCTTATTTTCATTTATATCTGGATTTTAACATAAATCTGTAAGGTTTTCATTTGTTTCTTATACTTCAATTCTCATCCTTTGTTACACCACCAAGAATCTGGTGCTGAAGTTTCCATTCCCATCATGTTACTTCAACAAGTTTCATGTTTCAGTCCTGTACATAATTCCTCTAATAATAATCCATTATAGTCTACCTTTCAAAACCTTACTAAAGTTTTAATTTTGTTTTGTAACATCATGATAATGTCACTACTTCTTCTTTCAGAGCGCTATAGTCCTGTGTGAATTGTGCCTATCTCCACTCACTTCATCTTGCCAGGCATCTCCAATTCAGGCAGCCTTGCCTTCTCTCAGTCTTCCTACCTGCTTCGCTCCTCTCACTATACCATACAGATTTTCTTAGGTTGACTGTCTCCACCTTGCCTGTCTGTACATGCTCTAATCAACCAATCCTTCTGGATTGAAAAAATCATACCGGTAACGTATCTCCACCTTCAAGTGCCCCATCTGTCTGACGTTCTCCAGCTTTCAGGTTTCTGCTTCTTTTAAAGGGATATAAATTGTCCATGTTATTTTCCATTCAAAAATTTTAAAGTAGAGATATCTGCTGTTGTAAGGGTCCAAGCTTCTGAGCCAAATGTTAACACTGCTTCATCAGACTTCTATAGAGCTTTATTTTATAGGTCAGGAGAGTATTTTGGATCTGAAGAGATTTATGTTTGCTGCATGTGACTGGTTTCAACAATTACCCTCTTTTTGATTTCTACTGAAGTTTGTCTGTTCCAAAATATGTACAATTTGCTGTACCCTAAAATGTATAATCCCCGATTTTAAAGTTTTAAATGATTCTCCTTTCCTCTAATGTTAACATCATTGCACTCTTGGGTAATGAATAGATACAAACCACCCATACTTTAATTATTCAGTTAAAGCTTGACACTTGGGTTTTAATACAATTTTTTTTTACTTTGTATCGGTTTCAAACCAAACACATCAGTGATATGTTAGAGTTTTTTTCAGGTAGGTCCCCATCGAAGAGACTTCAGATTTATTTACTAATCTTTCTCTTTCAGGTTCACCTTTGTACTATACAGCGTGGCATTGTGCTAGTGATGTCCCAGCAGCCTGGAGGTACCATTTTTAGACTAATCGAGCCAATGAAAATGTCCGACCTTCTCACGGTTGAAGGCCACACATTGCCATTGTCATGCTGGTCACACACACCACACAATACCAACACACCTTACACAACCCCTCAACATTGCACTTTGTTGAGAGGCTTTTAAGTCCTGAAACACATATCTCAGGCAAAACCATTTTTTTTGTCGTCATTGTGTTAGCAAATCGCGGTTGGTTAGGTTGTTTGGTTAGATTATAAGTGTGGTTTTTGTCAGGTGCTGGGGCTCTTTCATGTTTCTATGTATAAATTTAATAATGTTGTTGTTATTGTGAGATATGTATGCACATTTGTATATTTGTTTACATAAAAAACATATTATCTATATGCCTTGTCATATTATCATAGATTTGAAATTTCAAACCATAAACCCTATTATTGTTTAAGCGATTAATGCCGACTTTTTAAATCAATTTATTAATTTTTCGTAAATATTTCTTTCAAATGTTTAAAATGACTTGGATGACACGGAGTGGATCTAAAAATATAGAAGACAGAAGGAAGAAGATTCAACTGTCAGCTAACTGAGGAATAATGACAATCAATAAGCAAACACGGTAAGCTAATTTTGTCTTCTCTTTGTTTTTTAGGCAAACTAGTATGATGTTCATATTTTTTAATATAAACCTAATGAACAAACTGAGAACTTCACTTTTGCAATGTTCTCTGTTTATTTTTATTTAATTTGAATATATGTTGTTTTCTTATTTTTGTTATTATTCTTTGTTTCATATAAAACCATGGGGAAGTTGATTAGTTTTTATATTTTCAATTTAATGGTATGGGTTAAACTAATGTTGATTACAGAAATTGTACCAGGAATGTAAAAAAAATAGGCAAACGTTACATTCTTAGGCTTTGATTACATTCCTTTTACAATAATTGATAAAGTGGGTTCTTCATTGGTATGGGGTTGTCACCACCTCATACCAAGCCTCTCCCAAACCAAAAGAGGTCCCTATCATGGCTGTTACTTTGGCGCAGTGATAGGGCTTTGATGAACTAAACACAGTCTGGTGACGTCACCTGTCATTCCGCAATTTGATTTTTTTGTTTATAAACAGGCATTTTACTCCTGCAGTGATCGACAGTCACCCATGGATTACTTTTAACATGACATTGGGGTACCTCAGTCTTTCGACTCGTTTGTACCTTCCCCGCATATACCCGTGGTGCGTGTGTTACGGAGTCTCTCACAGGTATATGGGACCTACAGTTTAACGCCGGATCCGAACGGCATAGTTGGGGAGGGTTTATACTAGGCAGGATATCTCTTGCCGGTTTGCCATCGCCTTGCGAGGGGGAACGGTCGTAACTAAATCGGATGGCCCCGCAGGACTCAACAGCGTACAGCGCCACACGCTAGCCACTACGCCACGACCGCTCCAATGGAACATTAGTGGTAAGTAATTTTTGTCTTAAGCTCACACGACCGCTGATAATATACTCAAAATGATTAAAAACCGGGCTGTTATAGTCCGTGTTCGGTTGCTGTGTAACAGCGACGTCGTCGGCAACGTTTCGAATCCCACCGAAACAGTTACGGCTGAGACCTGGTGATGAGCTGATCACCTCGTGTTACCGGCCACCTGTTGCAAAAGTTGTCAGCTATTGTTCGGCCGTAACCGATTCACAACACTCTGTCGCTTTCTGTGGCCTGAAGAAGATTCCCTAAGGGTGGCATTCAAAACGTTGGCGACGACGTCGCTGTTACATAGCAACCGACCACAGCCTAACAGCCCGGTGTTTAATCAGTTTGTGTATATTAGCGGTAAGTCTCAACCATTCTATTTGAAAAACAAAAACAACATGCAAAAACAAATGACGCCATGTAATAAATAATTTTTATTTTAGTGTGACTTGTTATAACTTATATAACAAACGCGACTACAAAAAAGAGAACACCAAATAAAACTACAAAAGATATGGGTAACAAACCTAAGAGAGAAAAAGCCACAAAACAGAACTTCATACATGAAGCACAACAAAATAAGCAAACAGCGAATGAAATAATAAAAGACACTCTTAACAAATGTAAATTAAAGTCTACAAAACTAGGGCAGGATCCCACATATTGTTTACGGATTTAATTTTTTCGCCAATCTGAAGCAAAATCGACAATTATCGTGGAGCACAATCGTGTTAACGAGCGTCAGAGCCGCCGCTACCATATGTGCACTGCACACGGGCGGCCGTACACTGCCAAAATTCATCAGCAGATATTGCAAAATAATATTTAAAAAATTAATACTGACTAGGTCTAGGTATATGACATTAACGCCAATGACTGATTTCAAGTGATAAAAGCAATTCAATCCCATTTAACTTCAGAGAAGGGTGCAAGTGACATCCTTGAGTATACCAACTTTGTCACTACTTATTGCCACACTGCTAAACACTTCGTTCTTGACGAGGCCTTTCGGTGTCTCCACCATCTTCAGGTCTTAAACAACCCCATACTGCGTTTAAGACCTGAAGATGGTGGAGACACCGAAAGCCCTCGTCAAGAACGAAGTACTTAGCAGTGTGGCAATAAGTAGTGGCAAAGTTGGTGTTAAGATGGCTGCTAATAAAACTAACAAAACTGGATACTTGAGTATATTTAAAAAATAATTTATCTTCATTTTTTCCAAATCTAACCACTGTTATTCGAATATTTCTCACATTCCCGGTTACAGTAGCAACAGACGAATGTTCGTTTTCTAAACTATAAATTATTAAAAACTATTTACGGTCTTTCATAAGCCAAGAAAGTTATCAGCCCTAGCTACTCTATCCACATAACATGGAATGTGTGAGGCAATCAATTTGAGCAATGTTATTAAAACATTTTCTGACACCTATGCGCGAATAGCGGTCTTTTAATAAACTATAGTGTTATAAAAACTCTGAATAGACGACCGAACAAATAAACTATTATATTTTTGAAAATGTATTCAACACTTCTGTGACCACATCTTCCACTTATGACATGTAAGTACTCATCTAAATAAATTTTTGAAAAATATATTTTTATTTTTTGTCAATTTTACTATTTATGTCTGTATCAACATTGGATTAAAATAATGTTAAATAGTTTGTATAATGTTAAAATATGAAAAGTATATTCAGGAGGGCGGCAAGCACTGTAGCGGCGGCCCTGACTAACCGAGTCCAAACAGGTGTTGGTAAACAGCCGTTAAGAAAAACGGGTGTTAAAAAACTTTGTTACCCGTTAACAGAGAGAGAGAGAGAGAGAGAGAGAGAGAGAGAGAGAGAGATTCAAAAGACTAGAGCTGGATCTTGACACAGCTCCTGACGCATTGTTCAGTTGACCTTTGTGTAGTGCTTGTGTATAAGTGCATATTGTGCGCCCGATTTTGTGTGTGTGTGTGTGAGTTGTGGTCATTATCAGACATTCGGCTGGTAAGTCTATTTTTTAGTTTAGTTTTAGAAACTACAATAATTTTCTTGGATTTCGTTGTCCATGACGGGTCTGTTGATTAACTAAATATAAGTATATCACTACCGACTCGGAACCCAAGTTCTGTATTGTGGCTTTCTCTTTTAAGCTTTGTGTTCCGAGTCGGTAAGTAAATACCTACTTATATTTACAATAATTTTGTTAAAATCCTGTTTGCGGGGATGATCAGGTTATCGTAACAGACAACGCTCCCTGCAGTGATCTCTTTATGAATTGCAGAAGATAATTTACACGTACGGTCTGGTATCAAGAGCAAATACAGTACACGGCTTTTCGAAGTTGCTTTCCTGTCAGATGTAAGCTGGTAGCGAATGGTCGGCTCATTGAGCAGCTGCTTTCATTTAGATTCCTTGGATATGACTTGTCTTTATGTAGGAGAAGTAAATGTCGATGAAAAATAGACAAGTTTAACCATATTTGTGGATTTATAAGAAGAATATTAAAGGGGAAGATCAGATGAGACAATCTGTTAAAAGTTTGTAAAGTGATGGCAGTGCCATGCCGCCTTTATGGTTGTGACAGATGGACACTGTGCGCAAGGACCCGCACTAGTGAGATAAGGTTTTTGAGATCTGTATTCGGAATATCCCAAAGAGACCGGCTAAGCAATGACGACACAAGGAACGGCCTCAGGATTTATATCTTGAAAGACAGGCTTGGACGGATCATGTCCACAGGATGTATCAGGACAGACTACTTAACCAACTGATTATCTTCCCATGCGAAAGCACAACATCGGAAGGCAGAAGAAAAGGTGGTCGGATCAAAGAGGTGGTAAGGTCCAAGGCCTGAAGAAGAATAAGGAGAACAAATTTTAGAAATTTATAATATATTATGAAAATAATTTTTTTTATCGACTCTATTACTCGTATGACAGAGTATCGGCCAACTTTGAATTATCTACAACATTTCTTTAGACAGTTTGCGTCTATATATTTAGTCTGTTGTCTCACGTCTCACCCTCTCCCTCCCTCTTCCACAAAGCTGGTGCAAACTTTGCGCACATAATTCTTCCACTCTGTAACACTTATCGAAATCGTCAGCGCAAAACTTTATGGATACTTGCTCTTTTACCCAAGCGAACGTCAAAACTATAAGAGTATCATATAATAAGCTCGACTTTTCTAACCAAGTAGGCCCCTACAATTGCGCAATGAAATTTCCGTAAGGCATCTTTTCAGTTATACGGCCGCTATCTGTCGGATTTTTCAGACAGACATTACGTCATGGAATTATGGCGATCTCGTCGTCTGTCGCATGTTAAATATATTTATTTTTCAAAATATCTAACTGTACTGGCTACGTCAGGAATATCATTAAGTTAACGTTAATGAGAAATTATAACATTCCAACACTTGAAGTAGAACTGAGCAGTGGCGTATCTAGAATTTGGGGGGGGCCGCAGTCCGGTCGAGTCGGCTTCATACAAAAGAATAAAAAACAAGTTAAGACTAATCAACATTACTACCTCTACAGTGGCTAAAAAACCACGTGTGATAACATCCTGAAATCAGTCCCATTAAAGTAAACTGTAATAACACAATAAAATTACGCCCCATTCTTAAAGTATTGTTTGAAGATACTGACTAACTGAACTGATTTTCTTACTTTTTTTAAGCGTATACGCAAATTCTGTCTAATAAACCTTTTGTATATTTAAAAAAGAGTTACTAGCGGAAAAGACAGCTGAAAAAATTAATAAAAGAACTTAAAAATTAAGAGATTAACAACTTTCTTGGATCCTCTGGGGGGGGTTCTGGTCCGTTCGCCCCCCCCCCACAGTAAATACGTTCTGGAACTGGGTTGTAAGAATTTGTATGTAAGAGCCACGGCAAATGTCACTTAATCCTGTAATTAGTTTGACTTTCTAACTTTGTAGGAGCGCTAATTGATGAGAGAGAGGGAGAGAGGAGAGACAGGCAGAAGACAGACAGACAGATGTTTAAAACTGACTGTATCAAATCACAGAATCTGTAATGGAAACTGTAATTGATAAGGTACTTAGAAGTAATGCAGTAATGCCTGTCTGTCTAAGAATACTAATTATAATAGACGATTTAATGAAGTATTTTCAAAATTATTTCTAAAAATTGGGCTTTTAGGCCGTAGTCGGTTGCTGTGAATCGACATCTTGTCGGCAACGTTTGCATCCCCCCCCCCCGGATCTTCTTCAGGCCGCCAAAAAGCGACAGAGTGTGCGAAAACAGTCGCAGCAGATCTTCGCTCTGAACAATCCAGCAAGAAGTATCAGGAACAGGATTGTCTTCTACCTGACACAAGTATCGGGTATTATTCGGCGATGTTCTGCCGCTACTGTTTTCGTACGCTCTGTCGCTTTTTGGTGGTCTGGAGAAGATCCCCGAGGGGGAGTCGGAACGTTGTCGACTAGATGTCGATTCACACCAACGGACCACACAGCCCGGTTTTTAGAAATAGTTTTGAAAATATTGACTCCGCCCGAGCAAGATTTAGACAAAAGTGAAGTTTAATAAAAGATGAATAAAACGCGGAGATTAAATTTAAAAGACCAAAAATTAAAATTCATTTGATTTCGTGATATAGACATAAGAAGCGAACCTTCATAAAATTTAACATCTCCGACAAACGCTTTTTGTATAGTGCCTAAGCAAACATTATTTCACAATACGTGAAGAGCAATGGTGTACAATTTGTAGTGTGCAGTTTTTACTGAAATATCCTATCCAATAATATTACTACCACGTGTGTATGCGAGAGAAGAATCTACCTAAAGTAGATTCTCTCTCTCTCTCTCTCTCTCTCTCTCTCTCTCCCCCCCTTTCCTACTGTCTTTCATTAACTCACTCTCTTTCGAATGCGCTGTTTATTTATCTGTATTTTGCTCTGTTTACTTAACTTCGTCTGATTCAGCAACCAAATATTTTATTTTTTCTTCCCGTCTTGACTGCACTTTTTACTTGACTATATGCCATCACGTCAGTAGTGTATCCAGAATTTTGCCTTGGGGGTCCGGTCGAGTCGGCTTCATACAAAATAAAAAAACAGGTTAAAACTAATCAATGTTACTATCTTTAAAGTGGTTGAAAAACGTGTGATAATATACTGAAATAAATCCCATTAAAGTAAACTGTAATAATACAATAGAAAACACGCGATATAGAAACATTGTTTAAAAGATACTTATTAACTAAAACGAATTTTCTATATTTAACATTTCAAACGCATATCCAAATTCTGTGTAATAAACATTTTTTATATTTAAAAGAAAGTTACCAATATATTAGCATACTGAAAAAATAATAAAAAGTAAGAGATTAACAAAATTCTTTTACTTTTTCGCCTCTCTGGGGGTCCGGTCCCGTTCGCCCCCCCCCCCCGTAAATACGTCCCTGCTTCACGTATCTCTTCGTCCTCACCCTCCTCAGGCCTTTCCTCTCTTACTTACAACTTTTGTTGCATGTTAACACTAATTTTATACTAATGTCTTATTTACTCTTTTAATTGTTTGGTAAAATCACAGTGTTAGTAAAACAACATAGTAAAAAAAAAGAATTCTTAATTTATTTACTTCACTATAGATAATCCAAGATAAAAATTTGCAACCTACTATTAGGAATGGCTGCCGACACGCGCTTTCGCTTATTACATCATCCTTAAACCAGGTTATAAATTTTTTATGGATAAAAATTTCACATGAATTAATAATAAATAACGGATTCTTGTTGTACCACCGAAATAACTTAGGAGATGACGTTCGGTAAACAAGGAAGGCTACCGAACAAGGAAGGTTAGCACTACTCTTCAACCACTCGTTAACGCCCAAGTAGGGCCAGACATCCGGCTTTTAGCTGGGCATGTTTGGCTTTTTACAGTTAGTCCGGGTAAAAATTCGCATTTATTATTAAATTTAGTCAGTAATTAAGTAATTTAATTATTAAAGTTATTTTAATAACTAATAACACTAATTTAGTTATTTAAGTAATTTAGTCAGTATTTAAGTTAACAATTTATTAACAGCTGTGTTCGGCTTTTCTGATTTTTGATGGCAACCCTAGCCCCAAGATGTTTTATCCCAGACACTCACTAGCGTAAGAATAAAAATTGCACCGCGATTCTATGGTACTGACCGAGACTAGAACGAGGGACCTTCATATTAAGAATCAGGCGCTATACCCACTTATTCATTACATCCATTAAATATCATTGCATTCTTTTAGTTTCGAAACTGTAGAAAGTAACGAGCCAATACTTTCTCTCAGTCTACTCATCGCGTTTATAAACCAGTAGGCCAACTTGTATACAGGTGCGACCTAAGTGTATAAATAGAATTTCTATTTAACTTAAAATCTCTTTAACGCGTAGACACAGTAACGTAACGATAAAGTGTGAGTCAATTGGTACTATAAAAAAAATACTACTGCAAACCTATTTTGCCGTGTCTCTTGGTATGTCTACTAATGTATGGATCTCTCTCTCTCTCTCTCTCTCTCTCTCTCTCTCTCTCTCTCTCTCTCTCTCTCTCTCTCTCTCTCTCTCTCTCACACACACACACACACACACACACACACACACACACACACACAATAATTACATATCGAGGGGTTAATGGTAAAACTACTCAAGTGCAAGTTTTAATGATGTTTGAAGATGTATCAAAAACGACATTTTTAATGCATTTCTCTTTTTATTTTTATTTTTTAACAACTATGTAACCAATTAAAACAAACTCAATCAATAATAATCATTAACCTTGAAAATCAGTTTTATGATTTATCATTGCACTTGAAAACCTTTAATATCAGTTTTTCGTAAATTCACATGAGTGACTTCAATAGATTTACCAATAACCCCACGATATACTTGTTAACAAAACGCTGATAAGTAACCATCCGGGTAATTCACAATTTAAGTTATTTAAATAAGTATTTAAGTATGTAATTTAGTCTGAAAATTTAAGTTTATCTGTCAGTTTAGTCTGAGAGTTAAGTCTGACAATTTATTACAGCGTTTTGTTGTATTTATAAATGTCTGTGTAAATTTTTTGTTTAAATATAAGGAAAAGTATGTTCTGAATCCAACGCCATATTCTTCATCCAAGTACCCCCGTCTATCATTACATTACACTTGTAGTAGCGACTTTTTTCACGTCTTAGTCCGAATATGGTTGAGCACCAGTTTGGCAGAAATGGCTATGTATTTGTAACCCGCGCGCTCGCACGCGCACACACATACTTGGGTGTTACTGTGGTGAGACGTGTTGGTAACATAGATGTAACAAAAACTTTGTTGAAGGGACAAAAAAAGCATAAAATGTTGAAATATTAGATGTTCACACACACACACACACACACACACACACACACACACACACACACACACACACACACACACACACACACACACACACACACACACACACACACACACACACACACACACACACACACACACACACACACACACACACACACACACACACACACACACACACACACACACACACACACACACACACACACACAGTAGATCATTAATCTTTGATAGTGAAATTGAATCGAAATTTAAAAAATAAATAAATAATAGGCCTACGTGTAAAAAATATTCACGCTCCCAACAAAATTTTGTTTCTGAAAAAGTGAAAATAAATTTTATCATTTCATACAGTATATAATATTTCACAGAAAACTGTTTATCACATGGTAATCTTTTATTCATGCCGATTAATTCAACTCTAAATTCTCCAAAAATCTTTTACAGCAAAGTTGTAAAAAAAAGAAAATAAATAGGCTATTTTCATTTGTACAAATCAGAAGTTGATCTACTGATTTTATTACAGAAAAAATTGTGCTGCCAAAAGAAGTGCCTACTTGAACTTCTCTACCAAATTTCCCGATTCTTATTCAAATTTCTCTACAGATCTGCTGAAATAAACTAACATGCTAAAGACACGGCATTTTATGATCACAAATTAGTATACAGTACAGTGTAGTAATATAAAGTCTTCAACATTGGAGGAGCCATGGTCCCTGCTGCCCCTCCCCCCTTCCCCAAAACTCTATACTAATGTACTGTATGCTGATATTTAATCATGTGTGGAATGGTGTGTAGTTTTGCTGCAATTGTGATTAGGTAGCTCCGACGTGCTGAAAAGCTATCAGAGTCCTTAGTAACACAAGCGTCACGGCGGTGGGGGGGGGGGGCAGGAGGATACGTCCCCCAATATTTTATCAAAAGCTAAAATCCTTATTAATTTTTTATACAAATTAATTTTCCAATTTTTTTACTCAAATTGTTGGTTGAATTACAATATTAACTTAAATTCACTGCCATTGATGGTCGAATTTGAGGCCCAATGATTTATTTTCTTTGTACATAGAGATAATAGGTTCCCTAAAGTAACGACAACGGCTAGAGCGCGGGTTATGACATTTTATTGACACGTGGGGTCAGCCATGCAAATGTAAACACGGTAAAAGAATAACTCTTGAGTCGTCGATGTGTCTTCATTAGACGGTCGACCCACCTTTGCAGGTAACCCGCCGCCACGAGTCTGATAGCCTAATTTTGAAGGGCAGGCTCAGCGTTCTCAAAAGGCGAAGATAACCTTGATCTCGATGACTAAAAAAGTCAGAGATAAAATATGGAAAGTTTGGTTCGTCTTCTTCTTGTGTGTCTAGAATCTAGTTGTGAGGCAGAAACTTCAGTGCTCTTCGAAAATTAAAAACTTATCTAAGGTCAACTATGACCCAGACAATGCTGAACCATGTAGCCCAATCCTATGTCCGTAAAAGATATCGGACGACATCGACAATAAGAAGATAGCCAAAGTATTTATTTCTAATGTTGATGGTAGGAAAAATTTGTGCTCAGAACTTTTGATACTAAGAATGATCTAATGAATTTAATCGATGCTAAGATGTTTTGAATTGTTTAATGGTTTTATTTTAGTTTACAGAAAAGTTACTAATGTAATGTTTAATACTTACTGTAAATAAAACACTGGATTTACCTATTTGAGTTATCTTAATTTCTGCACTTAACCTTAATCTGGTGAATTAATACAGCCTTTAAATTACCTGACAATGTAAAAATATATTATATATGTCTACAATATTATATTAATTATATTATTTATATTAAAAGATTAAAACTTATAAAAATAGAAAAGAACGACTCTAGCCTTTTAGAAATTTGACCATACACTAAATATTCAATATTATCATAATGATCCGTCCCCCCCCCCAATAATTGGGGCACTGGTGACGCCCATGCCTAGTAATGCCACTGCCATTACAGTAAGATGCGTGCATGTCATTCCTGAAGAACCGTCATATCAATGAAAGAGCTCTGGCTATGACCTATCGCAGTAAAGTAATACCCAGCGGTAGTCCCGCGGTGTTAACATAAACAAGGTGTGCGTTTAAGGACGAAGTTTTTAGTGGGTACACCGATCGCTTAAGACAATAAGTGTTTTATATTTTATTGACAAGACTTATATTTCGTATGCGTAAAGAATTGTTTACCTACTTTGATAAAAAAAGACACACGAACATGAACAGAAGCTAGCTATCGAATTGGAATTGTCCAGAGTTGTGTTGCAAATTACAAGGCAATTAAAATTAATACAGTGAATTCCGGTTAATAGGGCCACCCGGTTTATTGGGCCAATATTCAAAATACAGAAAAACCAGGGTTCCACATAGAAATTTCTGCGCTTAATAGGTCCGGACCGCCGGTTATTCGATCCAGTAATCGCTCAGATTTTCTCTTCTTAAATAGAAGTAATAACGATTATTTTTTTTTTTAAGGTCGTAATTTACACGAGTAGACTAGTGAGGGCACAGAACATAACAATACAGTGCATTGTTAATAATAACCGGACGACATGAGTTCGGTTTCGGACTTTCTGTGGTTGTCCTTGGCGACATACCATAACCCAACTACAGGCACCATTAGGGCCTCCAGGATTTTTAAAAATAGGCTTACTCATACTATTTCATTGTGCTGTATTTATAGTATTATTATATTATATTTATTACGTATTTCCTTAAAAGCACTTCGTTAGTAACAAATCATATAATTGCGGTGTTTCTTGTAGTTAACAGTTATGTTTGATTTTCCGTTATTACGAAATTTCGATTTAACAGGCTCATTTGCGGATATAAGGCTTTTTAGAAGTTTCGGATAATAAAGCCAGCCGCTTAATTGGACCATCTTGATTATAGTTCCGACGTGTCCCGATAAAGCGGAATCCACTGTACATTTTTCAAAGTGTTTGTTTTATGTAGGAATATTAAGTAGATGTCATGTAATGGAGTTGACACACCTTATCTGAGTCATTCCTATTTAACAGTGTTTTTATTTCAAAGTATGTTCGTGGGAATTAAGTTACTTTCTTTAAAACTCGTTTTGCTGATATTTAAGTAAAAAACTGCTAGCCACGCTAAAGAATTCACTACGTCTATAAAGTAACAATAAAACTCACTCGTAACATCCGGTAATCCAACATCCGCTTTTGTTATTCAGCTACGTGAATCTCTCTCTCTCTCAAACTATCACTTCACTACGCTTTCTTTTTTTTTCACTAATTCACACACATTTAATATTATCACGACACATATACTCCGTACTGACCACATACTGCACTAAAAATATTCCGTATCGCTTTGTTTTTATTCTTCTTCCTTGTTCTAACAAACCTTCTTCAGTCCGTCTTTGTACAGCATCTCCTTCTGACGTTAGGCTTGTCTTATTCT
The DNA here is from genome assembly GCA_034769895.1 of Magicicada septendecula. Lineage (NCBI taxonomy): Eukaryota > Metazoa > Arthropoda > Insecta > Hemiptera > Cicadidae > Magicicada > Magicicada septendecula. The sequence goes on from CM068376.1 coordinate 342,392,046, forward strand.
TTCGGTCTTCAGCATTGCGGCTGTGCATTCTACTATTCTTGTAGTCTGTCCATGTGTCTATCTTCTTATGCTGCAGCATCGCTTATCTTCACTGGGCCGAAAACACTTTTCTTGACTGTTATCTCGCAACTGATCCTTTTTAAAAATATGGCGAAAAACTAACGTCTAAATGTAACAGTTCTCTCTTAAATACAATTATTTCGAGCCGCCCAAATGTAGTGAATATGTTTGATCAAATTACTCTCACTATCAACAACTATAAGATTATCAGTTATTTTCTCTATGTTAGCAGTCTTCATCACAACTTTGTCAAATTTTGTTGCTTCCCTGCTATAGCCTATACACTTTTTCCTGTTCGAGGAAAAAAGTGTATATAGCAGGGAAGCAACAAAACTATAAGATTGCTTTACATGGTTTATGAACTGTAGAACACTACTCCCTCCGTAGTGTTCAAAAACGCCTTAAACTATCAAAATTCAAGTAGTACAATATTCGAATGTTTAACTCTGATTACTAGAAAAATTTAAGTGTTATATAAAGTGTGTCTATGTACGGAAAATAAATTATTCGTTAAAATAATTTTGTCCCGACGGCGACAAACTGAACTGTTGTACTGCAGGAGGACCGATCCCGCGGACAATTCGTATAGAATTTGTACACTGGCAGGTGTCGTTGAGACGTAACAACGTGATCTATCTGGCCGTGAGAAAAGTAGTGATTAAACACACATGCATCGTGTTCTATCGCATCCAGCATCATATGATTGTGCTGACCGCGTGGTAATCTACGCTTGGTGGTCTGTGTGTATCTAACCGTGTGTCAGCATAACTATTCACTGCGCTGTGGATGTGGAGAATGCAAACCTCAATATACAGTATTTCGTGCTGGAGAAACTAACATTTACTTGCACACTATAAACCAATAGCGGCCAAAGATGTTGCGTCATGAATCACCTTAGTAGACATGACACATAAACTAATTTTATAATAAATACTACACCACACACACACACATACAATCAGAGGCGCGCCAGTGAGAAGAATTGTAGTTGACGCCCCTATACCCTCCCCCCATAATAAAAAATCTCTTTATATAAACGTATCAGTGAGTACAAATGAAACACAAAATATATTAGTTATAGGTTTATTGAACAAAACCCAGGAATTACACAAAAACGTGTGAAAAACAATAAACATACACGAAGGGTACAAAAACAAATAGGCCTACATCAAAAATAATTTGGAAGAAAATAAAGTAATTTATGTTATTTGTCAAGAAAATCATTTGCCAATTGCACCTCATATAATTTTACGTAAATTAACAGTTAAACTTCCAGTCTTATAAAAACAAAAATATTAAATATTTTTATTTCTAAAAATAAAAATTAATAGTGTACATAAATTAAAATAAAAATACGCGTTATTGTAACATTGTTTACAAGATACTTATTGACTGAATTGTTTTTCCTGTATTTCATATTTCAAACGTGTATGTTAATGCAGTGTGATAAACCTGTTTGTATATTTAAAAAAGAGTTACTACTATATTAGCGTACACAGCTAACAAATAATAAAACAGCCTAAAAATTAAGAGAATAACAAAACTCGTCAAGTTTTTCGACCCTTTGGAAATGGTCCGGTCCCGTTCGTAACCCCCCCCCCCTTGAATGAGGAACACGATTAAAGACTTTCTCAAAGTCAAGGAAAGCTAAGTGTAATGGTTTTCCCGTCAGCTGGCGGTCTTCAAATATTGTGTCATTTTTCCCACATCTCCTTACGAATCCACATTGCTTGGTGGAGAGCGGGACCATTGTGACGATTTCATTAAATAAAAAAAAATAAAATAAAAAATGTGTAAGTTGATAATGTATAGGTTGATAAATTTTAAGTGTTTAATAAAATCTCACATTTTTACCTAAAGCTTATTGTAATCATTAAATAATAATAATATTTAAATGAAAGTCTATTAATATATTAAAAGGAATACGAGTGTACAGAAAGGGTAAAGCTTGTTAATTAATCCTGCAGAAACAGGCGCTAACCAGAATCAACTTGTTTTCCGACCCCTTAACTAACTAAAAATAATTGTAAATTGATTATTATTTAAATAATTAAACTAGATCACTATAATGTACTTTGATAGCATTTGTAACTAAGAATCTCTCTACTTAATTATTTAATCTAATTTTAGTCCTTTAAATAAAAAAGAAACTTGGAACTATTTTTATGTTGAGTTGAACCGTCGCGAGATTACTACTCTGACCCCTAACTATTTGCGCCCACTTGCTAGGGAGCGGTCAAACAGTAAGCTGTGTACTGCCGATATGTGCAACGTTAAAAATAGTTTATTACAAAATGTAATTAATCCGTCAGTTAAGACACTGACGCATTCTTTTACTATTAAACAATGTGTTGCGTTAATGTAGTTGAACCGCGACTCATATAAATATGGTGTAAACGAGTGAGAATGAATAACTAAAATTTAGCGCCGGTGACATCTCTTCTAAAATCTTAAAATATAATACTTATGTAATTAAAACTGTGGTAATCCCATGAAGTGAAGTGCTACAATCAAACTATCATGTGAAGTGTATACAGGTGAATGAAACTTTGTGTTAATCATTCAGATCAACGAGCTATTACTATCAGTTAGCCAAGAGCTGAGAACCAGGAGACACCATGATCTAAAAGACTTCAGGACTACACCATTCCCGGATACGAAGATAATGAGAGATACCTGACCTACTTCAAACATGCTGCAACCGAGGACCTACGACTGGAATAACGCAGAGCTGGAAGACATCCAAAAAGGTGACACGGAGGCAAGCCTTCCGTGCTTATGAAATACTAAATATTATATTCAACAAAAGACAATTAATTTAACCACATTAAGAGATTTTAAGTAATTGTATAACAGTAATTGTATACTCATAACTTGTATACTTATCCCTAGTAAAAGAGTTATAGCTCTAAACTGTAAAGCCTTATTGTTTAAAAGATTAATAAAGACCATTCTTCAAATGGCAAAATTTTGAAAGCTTTATATGGCGAGGTAACCATTCTTAACGTATTAGAGGAAATCCCGGATCCGGAGAATTAATTAAATTCATGTACTTCTTATTTTAAGGGGCCTTGTAAAGAATAAAATATAATCATCATGTAAACTGTAAGCTATTGAAGCATATGTGTCGAGAATTTTAAGTAGAGAAAATAATACAATATGTAATAAAGAGATGTCATCAGGAGTACATACTATACTGAGTGCATAAATCAACAGTCTCCCCTTCCCTGAATCCTTGTATATTTAGTCTTTGTTGTTCTGATTAATTTTCAGCTCGTCACAAGTAAGGCAGCCTGAATAATTGGCAGAACCAATTATTGCGGGTTCCCTAAGTTATAACACAGGAGAAGATGTTATAAATTGCGCAACTCTGCTAATTTGCTTAAATTTTGCGACTCCTTTGTAAAAAATTTTGTGACTTGTGTTATTTAAGAAGTAATTGTGTCCCGATAAACCCACACACCTAAGCTGTTGATTTATTCACTCATGTACTTTAAAATGTATCTAGAATATTAAATAAAAATTAAACGATAATAGTTATTATAATAGTATAATAAATAAGTAATTTAAATATTATTTAGATATAGGAATGAACATAATGTTAACTAAAAACGCCCCAAGAATACGATATAACAGCAGGTACGTGCTTGTCAAAAAGTTCATTCATCAACCTGTCGGTTTGTAAACAATTTCAGACCAGTTGAATTCTTGTCTGCGCCTGTGTGTGTAAATTGTCATAGTGAACTTCCCCCATAGTTGAGTTAAACTACAACGACACCCTCTTTGTTAGTTCTATTGTTATAAGAAGCGTGTCTTTTCCTGTGTGTAGTAGCCGAAGGGGGAATCTTTTGCCGTACGCATATTTAAGCCTGTGTGAGATTTCTCTCTCTCTACCAATGTAAAATGACAAAGCTTGTCATCTCATTTTGATTGTTTATTAATGAAAGAGTAAGAATACGATTGATTTATATTTTTATATTTGTGTGTAAAAAAAAAAAAGATAGCGTTGTATAGTATTTAATGCAAATAGTAGACTAATTAGTTATAGCCACTCACTTTGCGAAAATGGCTGAATTTAATCCAGATCTATTATTAAAAGATGAGCTATGCTACGAAGCACTTTTACGAGGTCTAAAACACGTGAATGTTACCGTGTCTGAATTACGAAAATCATTACGCCAAACCGGATCAGAGATAACCTCGCAGTTAGATAAATTGCGTGAACTCGATTATGACGGCGAACGAGAAACCTGTTATGCGAAATATAGGGAACTGATAGTATTATCTCAGAACCTTCAGGACAAAAAATCACCTACGGAACTTTTGCGCGTTACGCAACGTATAGAACATTTAACCCGCCGGTTGAATAATTTATTAAGCTGGCCCGACGTCACCGTAATCCCCGCCGATGTGCAGAAATTTGCGGATGAGGCTTTAAGCCAATTACCCATTATTATCAACGACTTACGACGAAAGTCAGATTCATCGAGAATGGAGGAAATTGAGCACTACTTACAAAAGTTATATATTTCCCCAGTTCATTCCCCTACTTTAGAACACCCTCCCTCCACCTCGAACCCCGAATCACCCACCGTATCTAAGATACAACAGAGTCATGAACAATTACCTAGTAGAGAATTAAATACCCTAACCATGTTAGAACCCCCACCGCCTAAAGTTCAGCTTACTCGCACTAGTCAATATGCGATTACAAATCCTAATGCAACCACTAATCCTTCGAAAGAAATACCAAACGTAAATTTTAATGTTGACCTCTACGGAAAGATTTCCCACCCAGTAGAGAAAATAATTAATGAAATTCCTTACACCGATGGCTTAAGTATCACGACTCTATTGACTTTTATCAGATATCTACTGCAAGTAAAAGATCTACAACAATTGAGCGATTGGCAAATACAGCAGGTCATCTTACCCAAATGTAAACCACCATTACGAGATCGTGTACTAGAATCATTAAACTCGTCTCTTCCAGTAGAAGAACTTCACACGAATATAATCAAATATTTTATCCCCACGGGAATTTATGAGGAGATCAAAAGAAGTACTGTACTTCGAGTACAAAGAGCTCAAGAAAGACTGGCCCACTATATCGCAGACATCAGAGAATCTTCACGCGTACTGCAAGTCGACTGGACTGAAAAACAATTGGTCGATACTATCCTAGTAGGCTTATCTCCTGAAGAACGCTCCCGTTTAGCACTAATAAGTAGACCCCTTACTTTCGCTGACCTTGAACAATGTAGTATTCACTCTTCCAATGTGTGGTACGCAGATCAGCACAGACATGCACCGGTATCCACTACACCACATAGAAAAGAAATGCAAGCCTTAGTATCGGATGCAAGAAGTCTACGAGAAAGAAGACCATTTCAAAGATCAACCTATGTTCATGGCCATGGTAAGTCCAAGGAGCCTCAACCACGACAGGAAACCAGTGAGACCCCGCGTAAAGAATATATATGCTATAACTGCGGAAAACCTGGACACCTCAGTAGAAACTGTAAAAGGAAACAGTACAATCGGAAAACTCATTATCCAAAAAAACATGTAAGGCAGGGAGATCCGAAACCCTGTGTCTTCCGCAGCATCGTGAAAACAGGTAAACCCCTGAGAGACAATAAAATAAAACCAATTAATAATAATAACAAAAGAAAATTAGACCCCTATGTAAAAAAATTTATCGATAAATGTAACGCTATTAATAAATGTGATTTCAATAAGTGTCAATTACCGTATATACAAGTTGACCTTGGTGTTACTTCCACCCTCGGATTAATTGATTCCGGATCAACGCGAAGTTTAATTAGTCAAGAGCTAGCCAATAAATTACTTAAACATAATTTAGTTAAACGCAGTCAATCAGTAAATATTAAATGCGCTACAGCTAACAAACAAAACTTAATGATAAAACTTATCATCACGTTTAAGGTAAAAATTAAAAATCTGACGTGGTATTTTCCAATGTTAGTATGCGAGGAATTAGGACCCGAGTTAATATTGGGAGCTGATTTTATCAGTAAAACAGGAATAATTTTAGACATTCACGAGAAGAAATTTTACTTTGGATTCAATCGTTCACGGAAATATAACTTGGATGGTAATTCAAATAACAGAGAAAGTACTAGCACGACTTCTTCACATCTAAAGCATCACGAATGTGAATTAGGTCACCTGGAAGGTAAAGATAGACGGAACATACAGACTTTAATAAAACAATTCTCCAATGTCCTCACCCCGAAGTTAGGACTGACAGACCTGATAGAGTATAAAATAAATTTGAGCGACAATAAAGTAATACGTTTAGCCCCATACAAGTTATCACCTCCAAAAATGGAAGTAATGAGGAACCAAATTAATAAATTGTTAGAACAAGGAGTCATCGAACCCTCTACGTCATCTTATTCATCCCCCGCGTTTTTAGTACCCAAAAGTAACGACAAACATAGATTAGTTGTAGACTATAGACAACTAAATAAACGGATAGAATTTGAATCCATACCACTTCCCGACATCCACAGTGCTTTTCATTATTTTACGAAAGCAAAAATTTTTACCATTATGGATTTAAATCAAGCTTTTCATCAGATACCCCTTTCGGAAGAATCAAAACGTCTCACCGCATTTGCCGTCCCTTTCAACCTGTACCAATTTACAAGGGTACCCTTTGGTATATCCCAAGGTAGTTCTGTATGTAGCAGATTATTAGAAAAATTATTTCATGACATAAAGTTTAAATATGTGTACCACTACCTAGATGACATTGTTATTTACAGCGAGTCAATTGAGCAACATCTTGAACATCTACGTGAAGTACTATCCCGATTGGAGAAAGCTGGATTAACCGTAAACCCCAGTAAGGTAAATTTTGCTGTGACACAATTCTCATTTTTAGGTCACATTGTAAAAGCCAACGGAAAGGTAAGCATAGACCCAGAGCGAACCCGTGCTATCAGAGAATTTTTACCACCGCGGGATGCGAAAGGAATTGCCCGATTTTTAGGAATGATAAATTTATTTCCACAAGTATATCCCACATCTAGCCGAAATTGCAGCACCGCTAAATACTTTAAGAAAGAAGGGAGTTAAATTTGAGTGGAATGAGCTACATCAAACCGCATTCGAGAAATTAAAAGAAAGCATAATATCACCCCCCGTACTACAATTAGCCGATTTTACAAAACCATTTGTTGTGCAGACAGACAGTTCAAGTGTAGCCCTAGGTGCCGTAATATATCAGGAAGTAGATAACTCTAGATTACCTATTAGTTATGCTTCACGCACCCTGACAGACCAAGAAAAGAAATACTCCGCATACGAATTAGAATGTTTAGCTATCGTTTTCGCCTTTGAGAAGTTCAAACCTTTTTTAGAACATAAAGAGTTTTTGTTAGAAACAGATAATCAAGCTTTATCTTGGCTACTAAATCACCCAAAACAGTTAGGTCGTATCGGAAGATGGGTATTAAGATTAAATTGTTTTAAATTCAAAGTACAACATATTAGAGGCACCCAAAACGTAGTTGCCGATACCCTATCACGTATGTTCCAGCCGAGTAGTAATACTTACGAAAACAAGAGTAGAGAAACGCCGATTATTAATACTTTAATTACCGAATTTCCTCTTGCATTTACGGATTTAGCCCATTACCAACGACAAGACCCTCGTTTGAGTCCAATTATTGAACAACTTGAAAAAGGAAACAAGTCAGAAAAATACCTATTAAGTAAGAGAGTATTATGTTGTAGAATAGCGAACGGAAAATATTTACGAATAATCGCCCCTGATATTATTAAACCTATGCTGATGGAATATTATCACTCCTCCACCATTGGAGCACATATGGGAATAAATAAAACCATACATCGAATTCGTAAAGAATATCACTGGGAAAATATGAACAGTGAGATCGCTAACTTTGTAAAGAAGTGTAAGTTGTGTGCACTCAGCAAACCAGCGAGAAAGAGCCAAATAAGTCAATTAATCTCAGAGATTCCTGCTACCCCATTCTCCAAAATTTATTTAGACTTTTCAGGACCCTACCCGCGTTCTAAATCAGGAAATACAATGTTACTAATTTGCGTAGATTCTTTTAGCAAATTCGTCTGGATGTACCCCATGCGACGAGCCTTAGCTACAACCACAGTAAGTATTTTACAGCATAGATTATTTAAAGAATTCGGTATTCCTGTCCATCTAGTGTCGGATAACGGACCATAGTTTAAGTCCAAGGAATTCAGGAACATGTGTTTCAAACTAGGTATAGACCACATTACCACTACAGAGTATCGTCCGCAAGGTAATATAGCTGAGAGGTATTTGCGAAACCTAAAATCTGCTTTAATAGCCTACCATGCTAATGACCATACTTCTTGGGACCAGAACCTATCCTGGATACAATTCGCCTTTAATTCAGCATATCATGAAGGACATAAGTCTACCCCATTCGAATTATTGTTCAAGTATAAACCTAACCACCCATTATCCACTAAGTGGAAAATACATGAATTGTTACCCCTTGAAATTAGGGATAAAAATATTAGGAAAATATGGAATGAAGCGCGCGCTAATTTACGAACAAACTTAACGAAATCGAGGAAATATCACGAGCGAAAAAATAATAATAATGAAGTAAAGTACCAAATCGGTGACTTAGTTATGTATAAAACGCACCCAACGAGTAGTGCAATCGATAAGACAACTTCCAAGCTATCATACAGATGGTGAGGTCCTTATCAAATTCACAAATACTTAACTCCAGTAACTGTAGCCCTGTACGAACCCTCTACTCAAAAATATGTACGAAGGACACATATTTCGCAGATAAAACGTTATCACGAAGAAGGAAATGGTAGAGTGCAAGTTAAATAAATGTATTAGATGTAGGTACTCAAATGCAAAGAGTACTTGAGTAACATTTGGCTACCTAATCGTGTAAATAGGTACGAGGCCTGATCAACCTTGAATCCTATTCATCGAAAGTAGAGCAAAGTAAGAAGTCAGCTGACATCCAAATAAAAAAAAAAAAGAAAGAGTAATTAAAGAGTAAATTCTATAACTAGAATAACTCACAGCTAAAGAAAAATCCGGTAGTAGTCATAAGTAGTAGAGTTAAGAAAAATTTAGAATGTTTAAAATACATTTTATAGTGTGTGAATTTTATGTAGTAGTAGAATTAGTCTGTAAATTATGAAATATGTATAGATAGTAAGAATCAGCAAGTCAAGAATGACTTATGCTCCTCGTAACTACATACGAAGAAAAACGGGTGAGAGAAATTTCACAAGGTACTCCCCAAGCATACTCCCGGTACATTGCTGACCAAATTTTCAGGAGTCTGTGTTTTTTTAAGAGGCGGAGTATGTGACGATTTCATTAAATAAAAAAAAATAAAATCAAAAATGTGTAAGTTGATAATGTATAGGTTGATAAATTTTAAGTGTTTAATAAAATCTCACATTTTTACCTAAAGCTTATTGTAATCATTAAATAATAATAATATTTAAATGAAAGTCTATTAATATATTAAAAGGAATACGAGTGTACAGAAAGGGTAAAGCTTGTTAATTAATCCTGCAGAAACAGGCGCTAACCAGAATCAACTTGTTTTCCGACCCCTTAACTAACTAAAAATAATTGTAAATTGATTATTATTTAAATAATTAAACTAGATCACTATAATGTACTTTGATAGCATTTGTAACTAAGAATCTCTCTACTTAATTATTTAATCTAATTTTAGTCCTTTAAATAAAAAAGAAACTTGGAACTATTTTTATGTTGAGTTGAACCGTCGCGAGATTACTACTCTGACCCCTAACTATTTGCGCCCACTTGCTAGGGAGCGGTCAAACAGTAAGCTGTGTACTGCCGATATGTGCAACGTTAAAAATAGTTTATTACAAAATGTAATTAATCCGTCAGTTAAGACACTGACGCATTCTTTTACTATTAAACAATGTGTTGCGTTAATGTAGTTGAACCGCGACTCATATAAATATGGTGTAAACGAGTGAGAATGAATAACTAAAATTTAGCGCCGGTGACATCTCTTCTAAAATCTTAAAATATAATACTTATGTAATTAAAACTGTGGTAATCCCATGAAGTGAAGTGCTACAATCAAACTATCATGTGAAGTGTATACAGGTGAATGAAACTTTGTGTTAATCATTCAGATCAACGAGCTATTACTATCAGTTAGCCAAGAGCTGAGAACCAGGAGACACCATGATCTAAAAGACTTCAGGACTACACCATTCCCGGATACGAAGATAATGAGAGATACCTGACCTACTTCAAACATGCTGCAACCGAGGACCTACGACTGGAATAACGCAGAGCTGGAAGACATCCAAAAAGGTGACACGGAGGCAAGCCTTCCGTGCTTATGAAATACTAAATATTATATTCAACAAAAGACAATTAATTTAACCACATTAAGAGATTTTAAGTAATTGTATAACAGTAATTGTATACTCATAACTTGTATACTTATCCCTAGTAAAAGAGTTATAGCTCTAAACTGTAAAGCCTTATTGTTTAAAAGATTAATAAAGACCATTCTTCAAATGGCAAAATTTTGAAAGCTTTATATGGCGAGGTAACCATTCTTAACGTATTAGAGGAAATCCCGGATCCGGAGAATTAATTAAATTCATGTACTTCTTATTTTAAGGGGCCTTGTAAAGAATAAAATATAATCATCATGTAAACTGTAAGCTATTGAAGCATATGTGTCGAGAATTTTAAGTAGAGAAAATAATACAATATGTAATAAAGAGATGTCATCAGGAGTACATACTATACTGAGTGCATAAATCAACAGTCTCCCCTTCCCTGAATCCTTGTATATTTAGTCTTTGTTGTTCTGATTAATTTTCAGCTCGTCACAAGTAAGGCAGCCTGAATAATTGGCAGGACCAATTATTGCGGGTTCCCTAAGTTATAACACAGGAGAAGATGTTATACCATGGTGCGCAGCCGCTAGTGAAGGACACGTTCGAAGATCTTCATGGTATGAGAGAGGAACCGGAGCGGGCGGTAATTGGTACAGTCAGCAGGGTCCCCGTTGTCTTTAAAGATGGGCACTATGATACTGGATGACCAGGCAGAGAGTTCATGACCATAGCCTATGACGCCATTAAACAGTTCTGTCAGCCAGGTGATTGATTTAGTGGGATGTTGTTCTTTGAATTTCCGTACGTCTGCTGGTGCTTTCATACTTTTCGTGCACGCTACCGATTTTCGGCTTCCTCATTGGTAATATACGGAACTGGTCCTGTTGTAGAAGTGCCATCTGGTATCGGTGGCTGGGAGAATTCATTGTCAATTAGGTATTTTATTGAAATGTTTTTGCCAAAGTTTCAGGGCCATTCCACTGTCATGGAGTCCTTTTCCATACTTATCCTTTATACACATGTAGTGCTCAATATCTTGGACAGCCTTAGACTGTGCATGTGCCAATCGATAGATGATCTTTTTCCTTTCTTAATTGCCAGTTTCTCACTTAAAAACTCTCGTGATGATCCGCTTTGGTCTTAGCGACTGCCTTCGCTTCATTTCTTAGCAGCCTTATGTTTTTTATTAACAGTTCTCAGTTGTCTGCAATGCCTATCATTTTTTCAATGCTACTGTCTTTGCACGTACTTTTTCTGTACAAACAATAAGCAATTCTACAACGGCCAGGTTTTGTGACACCAAGCACAGCTTTGACAGTCGTACTGATGTTGGAGTTGCAGAGTGCTGTCCGAGCAGGTAAATGAATTTTATGTGTCAGTTATCTCAACTAAATTTCTTTAATGACATAACGCCAGAAATTAGTAAAATGTTATATCTAGCAAATGTACCATATTGTGAACTGGAAGGCATCTAACGTCAGACGTCCTTTCAAGAGGCACAAAAAAGTTATCTGTAAAATACTTATTAGGCCGGTGATGAAATATTGCTGATAAAAAAAAGAAACATGGATGATAAAAAAAAGTATTGAACAATTTACAGACAACGTTGGGAGAAGGGTGTGTAGACACATGAAGAAATGTGTGCCTGAGGGTAGTAGCGTTTGGTGCAACCCCCATAAAGGCGGGTTTACACGCTACGTCTTATCGTACGTTTTGTCTGATAGGACAAATCGTATCAAATAAAAGGTAGCGTGTAAACAGCAAAACGTACGTCTTGTCGAAACGGAATTAAATCCAAGGTCCGATCGGAGAACTGACGGCAGGAGCATCATTTTCCGAGAACTGATAAGACAAAACGGAGCGTGTAAACACATCTGCAACTTCAAGCCCGTTTTTCTCTCAGTTCGCTTCAAACTCAGCCTCGTTCGGGTTCTTTTTTATTGTCTTCTTGGCTTTCCGACATGTCATCGGACTTAAGGCAATGCTCACGAGAATTCCTCGCAGAGTTCATTGAACTATATAAGAGTTTTCCTTATTTATGGCAGATTAAAAACAAGGAATATAGTGACCGTAATAAAACAAATCTCGCGTACGAAGAGCTGGTCAAAAAATATAAAGAAGTAGAAGCTGTGGCTAGCAAGGAGACGGTGACGAAGAAAATAAATTCCTTGAGATCAGTTTTCAAGAAGGAGCTTATTAAAGTAAAAAAATCGGAAACCTCTGTCACTGGAGAGGAGGAGGTACACAAACCTTCATTGTGGTACTGTACTTCGATTTGTTGCATTTTTTAAACGATGAAGACGTACCAAGAACGCCTCGAGAAACGATTGACGATGACGATGAGTCTGCTTCTGTTGTAATGGAACAAGAGGTAGGTGAACGAACTTTTTCAAAGTGAGTAAGGAATTATATTTATTAATAATATAATAATAATAATAAATTTATTAATAACATCGGACTATGCATAGGAATGTCAATAATATACTTTATGTCAAGTTATTGTGTAACAATTAATGCACTACATCATCACCTTCTTGTATTAACGCTACTTCATATTTGAAAACTCCTACTAATTGACGTTGACTGTGGTGGTAAAGAAATCATGTTATCCTGCCTCCTTCTTGATTAAAATACTGATTAAACTTATCCCTTACAGTCTTGGCGCTGGCTAATAATTGACCACTTATACCGAGCTGTAGGTTATGGAGCATTGCAGGGTCACAGCTTTCACCTAACTGTACGACGCTGTCGACAATATTCTCACTGTCAAGGCTTCATGGAGGGGTATAATTATCGGGTGAATTTCTGCACAAGAAGTTGTGCAGAACGCAACAAGCTAAAACCACTGTCACTACGTTTTCGACCATTCAATTAATAGGCGTGTGAAAAATGCGAAATCTAGAAGCTAAAATTCCAAACGTGTTTTCAACTACACGACGTGCTCTTGATAAGCGGTAGTTGAAAATCCTCCTATCCTTATTTAGCGAGTCTCGATTGTAAGGTTTGATGAGATCGGGACGCATTGCAAAAGCATCAGTACCTACACTGCAGTAAATAAACTCACATTTGCTATGGCTATCAGAACTATACTATGAGTTTTTTTGTAATTAAAATAGTAAGATCCACTGTCCTTAGGAGGAACAATCTGAATATGTTTTCCATCTATAGCGCCTAAGCAATGGGGAAAGTACCTGAGCTTCCCTACGAATTTCAAGAAATGAATACGTCATATCACTTCACTTCGATATATATATTTTTTTATTGTTATTAAAAGAGATACGGAAGTCTTAAAACTGAATGCTTGTAAATTATACTGCTTTTTCAATTTTCTCGAATTTATAAAATTTTTTAAAGATTTCGAAAAAACTTGTAAAATTTAAAATTTGTTCGTACTTTTTGTAAAATTTACTTCACTGTTTTTTGAAATCAACCAATAAAATAAGGTACGTTTTTAAAGTCTATTATACTAGAAACCTGTACCTAATACCCATAGAAATTTAACAATTACTTACCTTTTAGTAATTCTTCTTTAAAGCCAAGTAGGTTGCGTTACAGGTTTCAGGAATTATTTTGCTCAGCGCTGGTTTGGATATAATGGTTGTAAACTCCAAGTCCTTATAGCTTCTTCCTGTAGCGAGAAATCTCAGAGTGTCTGTGAGCCTTTCATGGGATGAAATGGCTTTTCTCATGCAGATGTCCTCTTTCTTTATGAATGGCGTTATCAACTCCAGCAATTGACAATACGATCTAGCGTCCATTCGCAAATAATTGCGCCAGTCGTCAGGTTCGCCTCTCAACCCTCTCAGTAGTTTAATGTGACAATAGTGGCTTCTTTTTAAAAGCCACGCCCTTGAGCATCTTGTCTTTTTCCTATTTAGCTTTCCCCTTCTCACAAGTTGTTGCAACCGTATGAGGGAAACCCGTATGAGTGGACACTCTACTGAAACTGACGTGGAAAACGGAAGCAAAGACGTTACCGTGTGAACACTTCACAAAACGTACGTTATGACCGATAAAACATACGATAAGACGTAGCGTGTAAACCAGCCTTGTATCATCTCTGATAGTTTAAGTTTATTAAAATAAACAGGGCACTGGTGGACAGAGCACATAGAAAGAATGGAGAAAAATACTGTCAGCAAAGCGTACATTTTAGCAACGATGTATGGTACGTACAGAAGACTATATAGAGAACATTAAATATACGTACGCGTACATCGCATGTGAAACAGAACTATTTTTAGCCAAAGAAAGGATAAATTTAAAAGTAATAAATTTAAATTTTTAGACAAAGACCTAGGAAGAGGAAAACTAACAATTCTTTGAAGACCAAGAATTAGATAGAAGTGGACGTGGAAATACTTCATATTAGAAACTGAAAGGCTAGAGCGAAGAGTAGAAACGAACGGAATCGACTCTTTGTATCGACTATAGGACGTACAGTATGAAGGGTTGTGGAGCCATGCCTGCTGATAATGACGATGATGTTTATTATTACTATTATTAAGTGAGTGTGCGGGGTGCACGTGCGCATGTGCGTGAGTCACACGTCATCAAATTTACAGTTCTGAAAAATCGTTAGTAATAATAACAACGTGAAAAAATATAGTAAATAAAACTAATCAAATGCAATTTTAACTAGAATTGACTGTCTGTGGGACAGTTAACTGTAATTTTAAAAACATGGTACGTCGAGATACAAAGTTATGGTAGTCCCTGTACTGTACTATGGGTGTGAATTACGAACAGCCAAGAAGCAAGACAGTAAAATACAGGCCTCGTAAATGTCATTCTTAGGAGGAGTTAAAAGGTGTTCTAAATTTGACCATATAAGGAATGAGGCTATAAGAGAAGACTTACAAGTTAATAACTTGAAACAAAAATTGAAACATTACAAACAACGGTACAAAGAACACTTAGAATGTCAGATTCCAGGCTGGCCAAACAAGTCTGGAAATACAAACCTATAGGACACCGGTGTGTGGGTAGACCCAGGAAGAGATGGCTGGAGGATTTTTGAAGGCGGAACAGGCAGCACTTTGCCTATGCCGTGTTGTGAAAATGATGATGATGATTATTATTGTTGTGTGTGTATGCGCGCGCGCGTGTCTGTGTCACGTGTCATCAAATTTACAGTTTTGAAGAATCATTAGTAAAAAATAACAACTATTTTATAGTAAATAAAACAAACAAATTGCAGTTTTAAATAGAATTGAATCTGTCCCGCGCAGATTGATAGCTGTCAGTGATCGCACGGAACTTATCACTTTCCACTGCTTAACAGTGAAACTATTTAGTAACGTCAAACACTTATAGAAAAAATTTGTGTAGTTTAAAAAATCTAATGGAGGGAACTGATTTAAGACACATTATTTCTATGTGTGGAGTAAATCTTAAAAACGTTGAGCTATGCTAAACGCAGGTTTATGTTTTTTACTTATACATTATGTCGTCATCGTCATTATCATCGTGTTAGTACGTATTTAACCCACTTTGGAATAAATGCATTCCTAGTAGTTTCTTCTTTACATTCCGTGGCTTTCGGCCTATCCGATTCTAATACCTGACATTTGATTTTCCGTCATTTCTAATATTTTTTTTTGCCACTACGTATTAAATCTTTTTCTGTTCTTTGTACTTAATTTAATTCTTCCTCGTTTATTAGTAAGATATTTTTATTGTCTCTTCTTTTCCTTTAGTGCTTCCTCATTTTTTGATTGCATTACTTGTTAGCTTTTTGCTGGAACACTTTTTAAATGTGCACAACATTGCTTTATCAGTTTCCTTCTTTATTTTCACTAACCCTTACCACTGTTTTTTACGGGTTCAGTTCTTCCATCCTCTACATTCCACCCCTAAATATTCTTACGTTTGAACTGTTCTTTATAGGTTTGATATTTTTTTGTTTATGAGTTTACAAGTATTTATTTTTTCTTATTATTTCCTCTTGGTCTTTTGTTCCATTATTCTTCCGTTTAATTGGCTATTTGTCTTAATCTTTCCCTCAACTAAGTACTGATCACTGCTTGTTTTTTATTCCATCCTTGCTTGGACGTCTTTTATCATTCTCCTATGCATTTCGTCTACCAGTGTACAAACTATTATACTTTTGTCACATAAGGTACAACAGAGAGCTCTATGAGTTATATAGAACGCCTGACATTGTGACATCAATTAGGATACCTAGGCTGAGATGGGCAGGACGTGTACAGAGAATGAATGTGGAGGGTGTTCTAAAGAGGATTATGAAATGCACACCAGAAGGAAAGAGAGGACATGGAAGACCCAGACTACGATAGATTGATGGAATCCTAGAAGATGTGAAAGTACATGGAGTGAAAAGTTGGTGGACATTGGCTAAGGATAGGGAAGTCTGGAGGAAAATCCTGAGGGAATCTGAGGCCCACGTTGGGCTGTGGAACTAGGAACTACTGATGATGATGATGATGATACTTTTGTCATGTCCTATTGATCGTCGTATTGTGTATTTAATAATGTCTGATATTCGTACTATGTGTTCGTGATGATTATTCAGTTGAGCTCACAATAGTCTATTAATCTTCTTACATGTCTTTCATTCTATCTCTAGATATATTAGCTAGATATACTCTGCATAATCACTTCGTACTCTTAGATTGATTTCATAAACGATGATGGAATAAACGTCACGGTTGTAAGATACACGTTTTAGAAAAATTTATTTTTATTATCTCAACAGTTTGATAGGCTCCAAAACAAAAACACCAAATCCCAATGGCCTCGATAAAAGTGTCGTGTAAACATAATAGTAATTTCCAATCTACATTAATCGTGTTCGATCAGACGACTATGAATCATTCTTTTCCTGACAAATTGCTTTTCCTGCACAACTACTTGAAACATGTTGAAGTCAACCGTAAATGTAACTTTTCAGAAAAATCACTGTTCGATAATACTATACAACGTGACTCGTAAGAACTGTCTACTTTAACAATTCTGTACGTTTAATTGTAAAAAAATGTCTAATTTTATTAGTGACAAACAATAATAATTTAAAACGTTTTATTGAAATCACACTCAATTCAGTAATCTTTCTACGTACCCTTTACAAATTGTAGAATTTTTTTCTTTTATTCAACTTCATTGCAACTAGTTACAGACTACCTAACAATTTTATTCTAATACATAAGTTAACAGTGTGTAGGATAATCTTTCACCAGAGCATTCCTCAGTACAGTTACACTTTGTTCATGTCTTGAGAATTACTATACATATTTAGTTCACTAGTTCAAATGGCTTCTGTATTTGCTATCGCCGAACGAGTCCAACATTACAAGCAATTGTAGCACTTTACGTGTTCATGAAGTCTTCTTTCATATTTATCCGCAACCCGTGAAATTTTCAAAAATGATCATTATTTTAAATTTTGGTTTAAATTCACTTTAATTTGAACCCCACATAGGCTTTTGTGATTTTTTTGCCTCCCACCCTCCTTAATTTAAGGGATCATTCTAAAAAGCAATAGGGTTCACGCATGCCAAGTTTTACGATTTGAATCGGTTCAAAAGTTATCGTGAGATATAGGCCTACCCCCCAAAAAGGTAGATAGACAGACAGACAGACAGACAGACAAATACCAAACGGTCGAGTCAAAACAGAGAACTTACTTCGCTCGTTCAATTACAGTAGCACTTTAAAATGTGATTCCAACCTTTAAAAACAAAATATTTCCATATTAAAAACATGATAATATATCGGATTTCATAACGAATTTAAACGTAATTTCAAATAACTATGGACTATATTAAACATACGTGTATTTAAAGACTATCGTTAATTCCGTCCTCGATAAGGACGAGATCAACATTTTTGCAGCCTGAATCGTTCTTTATCATATACATATTCAATTCTCTGTATAACTGAATGTTTCGCGTTAGCCGAACAAAATGAACCAATTTCCTTAACAGAAATTCATTCCGCGCTCAGTTTTCAATATTAAAATTTTATGTCGCTCTTGTAATACTACTGAACTAGAAGAGCGATCGAATCCACGAACCGAAATTAACTCGTTGAGAAATTGAAAGTTCGATGTCTGCTTAAATAGTCGAAATATCGACAATAGGTATATTGGCTATAAAAATGTAAACATTTTGTTTCCCGTGTATGTAACTAAACCCTGTGCACGTGAAGCTGCGTACGAAACAAACCACCGAAAACTAATTGGACATCTCTTTTACCTGACTGAAGAATACTTCATTTTATATATCAATTATATTTTATATACTGTCAATTTTTAATATCAGTAGTATGGATGCAAACACCGAATGTGATTTGGTAAGACTGATTCTAATGAGGTCTACATTATTTTTATTTTACTTTTATTGTGTTATTAAAACGTTATAATCATAGTAATTGTAATTAGATATTGATACGTTTCCAACTAAATCCACCCACCACACCTAATCTATCTCACATATTTTCAGTATTACATTTTAAAACATTTTGTAGTTGTGCCTACCTTTTGTTTAATTTCCGTAAAATCGCCCCGGAATTCTGAATAATTAGTCGCACCAACCGTACCTGTCTGTACGTAAAAACTTACGTTTTGTTAACTACTTATTCTTAGTAAATCAAGTCGGCAATATTATAAGTAACCACATTAACTATACCTAATCTTTTTCGCTTTCTGTATACATTTCATTGTTGTAGCCAACTCTAGGAATACAAAACATAACTAGCGGTTTAAACATGTTTGCATTGAAAATTCAATATTATTTTGTCCGTACAATCAAATGGATGGACCGATTTAGATCAAACAAATTCCACAAATTTTTATTAAGCACAGTATTATAAATACTGTATAGTGGTCCTGAATTCACATGTTTGTTATTTTTCAAAATATTGTGTCTACCATTTTGCAAAACAAAACAAACATTTCGTTGTTTCTTTCATCGAAATTGATCAAATGGCTCCTTCTATTTCTAATATCTATCTTAAATTTAAGATACAAACATTACAGAGGTTGTATCTTAAGGTGTATTAAGTTTACAGATGTTGATAAAAATATCTTCAGACCGTAAAACATTGTCTTCCTTGCTTGCGTGAAGTTAGGTAAAAAATTGTACACCTGTGACACTCAGAACACGAAAATTTATTGTTTGATGTCTGATTCATCAAAATTGGTCAAGCCGTTTACTATCTGTCAGCACCACAAAGTTACTTGTGAAAAATATTACCCTTCTCTGTGTGAGCTCAGTCCCGTAATACAAGTGAACTGTTGAACTGTTAATGTCAGTGAACATTGAACTAAGACAATCGTATGTAAGCCTATTTTGTAATGCAGTCTTAGTGTAATTTAATGAAAGCCCTAATGATCATATAATAAGAAACTAAATAAGTCATTTTGGAAGCCATAACTTAATTTGGAAATTTGTTGTTCGAAGTTTCTTCAACCCTGATTCTTGAAAAATGGTCTAGACCAGCAGTCGGCAACCATGCGCCCGTTGATAGGGTTTGAAGTGCCCGCGAAACAATTTGTAATTTTCTTTTCTTTTGGACGAAGGAACACACCACATTGTACCTGCTTCGAAGCACTGTATTATAAAATAGTACAAGCCATTTACCGAACCGCGCGACGTCTTCCCCCAATACGATTGTCGAGCTTGTCACCCAGAATTTTATTTTTTTCTAATATAATAATTACAGTGAATTAGTTTTCTTAAAGAAAAAGGACTGAAACCTTCATTTATGTTTTAAATGTGATTTTTACAAATTTTATACATAATGTTATTGTGATAAGTTCTTTAATTTATTTTTATTAAAATGTTTTCCTTTTTAACCACTTTCTTCGTTTAAAGTTTTGTTAGTTTTAAATATCGTGACCTATTCCTAATGCGAAAAATTTTCACAAATTTATATGAAAAGTACTGCAAAGCTTTTTTTTTTGATTGGTGTTCCACGTCTCTAAATATAAGCTCAAGGGTACTGTACAGCGACAGTTAATGTTTGTAACGTCCGGCTATTGAAATCCTCACCTTCCTATTTTCCATCGATGGGGTAGGAAGGGGACCGCCCATCGAACTGGTCCTCAGTTATATATGCGCTCCCCATAAAGTCAAAGGTTGCCTATGACTGGTCTTGCAACTGACTGAGTGCAATTAAAGAATGAAATAATTTATAGTTTGTTATTTTGTTCTTGCCGAGGGTGTGGGTGACACATTCTATACGGCTGTTACCAAAAGGTAAAGCCAAACTTTGGAAAATGGAATTCCAAATTTCAACTCCACATCTCATTTAATCAGCAGTAATTAATTTTTTCACAAAATCAGACATACTAACGGAAAACGAAGAATTTTATGGCATATGTTTATTGGACATTTTCCTTTAGTTTAATGAGTAGAATCATTTTTCAAAGTTTGGTACCACCTTTTGGAAACATCCTGGTGTAACAGGAAAGCTAACAGATAACTTTGAACATTGGGAATTTGAAGTAAATATTCAGAAAACGCAATATTTGGAGACTGGACAAAATTTGGACAGCACTCTTAAAGCTTGTAATTCATTGGTTAACAATTTTACTTAGGTGCTTAAATCTCTCAAAACGATCATAAATAGCATGCAAAATTTGTAACAAGGATTAGTAATGGCGTTAGTTCACTTATTACTTCCGTTGTTATGTACCTGGATATATTTTTCTTTTATTTTCTTAAAGAAAAAGGAAAGAAAAACCATAAAATGTGTATACATTAATAAAGTATTGTGCTCTCCCCTGCAATGAATTTTAGTTATTAGTTAGGCCTACTCATACGGGGGGGGGGGGAGCCAATTAGCATACACCAGTATGTATTATCATCATCAGCCGTGGCTCTACAACCCTTGGTGGGTTTTGGCCTGCTCCAAGAGTCGATTTTATTCTTCCCTACTGCGTGCCCTGGCTTTCCAGTTTCTTATGTTTAGCTTTCTGAGGTCCTCCTCTATCTGGTCTTTGAATCTACTTCGGGGTCGTCCCCTTTTTCTACTACGCATTGGTTTCTGGTAGAAAATATGTTTCGTAGGCTGTCCTTCCTCTATTCTCTCTGCGTCCAACTCACCTTAGCCTGCATATTACAGCACTATGTATACCGTACCTAATATCTGCGGATTTTTTGAACGAGCGAAGTGAGTTCTCAGTTTTAACTCGACAGTTTGGCATTTGTCTGTCTAGCTATCTATTTATTTGGGGGTATGTCTCATGATAACTTTAAAAAACATCAACCGATTTCATTAAAAAATCGTGTTCATATGCATGCGCGTTCATACTTGTATCCTACAGAGCACTATTGTTTTGAGATTGATGCCCCGAAAAACAGGAGGTAGAGATTCAAAAATGTGAGGGGTTCAAATTTAGAAAACGTCCATGTGTGTATCAAATTAAATGAAATTTTAACCAAAATATGGATTTCAGTGTTTATTTTTGAAAATTCAAAATTTTTGGACTCCGGTGTGGGCGAAACTTTTGTTAAATTACAAAAATTTGTGTGTTGAATCAAATTAAAGGGATTTTTAATTAAAATCTGATGTTAGTTTTTAATATCTGACATTTAAAAATTTTTAAAGTCCAGGACCCAAAACGTTGGGCAAAAGTTTGATAAATTTGCAAATCCCATGTGGGCCATCAAATGAAGGGGAATTTTATCTGAAGGCCATCAAAAATCTGATTATATAGGGCTAGTGTACAGTTTTGAAAATTTCAACATATTTGACCCCAGAGGCAAAAAGTTGAATCAATAATTTGAGAAAATTGTAAAAAACCCGGGTGTCAAACTAAAAAGGAATTTTAACACACAACCGATTGTTTGGAATTTTTAGCGTTTATTTTATGACTGCTCTATAATTATTACTTCATTAAACAAAAAGTAGCAGGGTAATCGGAATTTCTGTAATTGTTCTGATAATTGAAAAATTATATAATATCAAAATTCAATATTCAATAATAAATTTACTCAGTTCAAAATAGTGAGCGAGTTCGGTTTCTTCTGATAGTTTATATCTGTTTCGGATGTTGGATGTCATACAGACTATTTTACCTTTCTGCACTGCTGCACAGAATAAGTCAGTTGTATTCATGCCAAACCAGGTCCTTAAATTTCTCAGCCATGAGATTCTCGGTCGCCCAACTCCTCTCTTTCCAAGGACTTTTCCCTGTAGTATGGACTGCAATAAGTAAAATCTCTGTTCATTTCTCATGAGATGTCCCAGATACTGAAGCTTTCTTATCTTTACTGTGTTAATAACTTCCCTTTCTTTCTTCATCTTTCTAAGAACTTCAATATTAGTTATATGTGCTGTCCATGAAATACTCAGTATTTTACGGTAAAGCCACATTTCTAAAGATTCCAGTTTTTTAGTTGTGGGTTCAGTGAAAGTCCAAGATTGTACACCGCAGAAGAGATCCGTAGCAGCGTCGAAGTTTCATCTTTGTGTTTTTTTTTAAATCATGACTTTTGAATAAACTGCTCATTCTAGTGTACATTGCTCTCGCCTTTTCAGTTCTGCTCTTTATGTCTTGAGAGTTGTCCCAGTGTTCATTGACTATAGTACCAAGATATGTAAATTTGCTTACACGTTCAACTGACCTTTGGTGTACATTAAGGGTGCAGTTTGTGAACTTGTTCTTAGGTACAATCATTAGCTTTGTTTTATTAACATTTATGTCTAGACCATATCTACGGCTGCTTTCTGTTACTCTATTCGTTAGTTGTTGCAGCCCCTCTAAGCTATCTGCGAATATGACGGTATCATCCGCATAACGTAGGTTATTTATTCTTTCACCGTTCAGAGAGATTCCCACATCACATTCATCTAAAGCTTCTCTAAAAATACCTTCCGAGTAGATGTTGAATAAAAGCGGATATAGTATAATAAAAGAGGATCCTTGTCTTACTCCACGCAGAATATGTATGAGGGAGGTTACTATGTATTTTGTAACGACTGAGGAATCAAGTATTACTGTAGGCGTATTATAACAAGTATCGGGGACGTCTTCATTAACAAATTATGTTATTTCACATAAAGTGACAAAACTAATTCACGTTGATTATGACGTCAGCATAACATGTGCCAACGTTATACTAAATTTAACTTGTAGCCATCCATTATACTAAATATAGATAGGGAACCGAGTACTGACATATTTTTAGTGCTTTAAATTTTTTAATATTGACTTAATAGTTGTTTTAAAATGTTTAATGGGCGTAATTTTAGGTAACCGTCTAGGCGACTGTATTTATCAAGTTGTTCACTGGACAGGACTTCACCTTTAGGTCTCTTGTCCCCCTTCTAATAGACGTGGGAAGGCTGCGGCAATCTGCGGCAAACAAACTATACTCTTTCCGTTCTTAGTTCATGCCTGAAGTAAACAAACAGGTGTAGCACATCTGAAACGCTATTTGCTGCTTAATTACAGGCGGAAGCAGTACAGACAGGGTACATATAAAGTTGATACTTCATAAACAGAAGTAAATTGTGATACTCCTTACATTACTGACCAACATAAAACTTGGTGATTGTGACGGAGCGACAACGAAATATTTTATAACACCAGTTGGTTTCATTTATCACGCTTCTCTATCAATTGTTGATATCAGGCAGCTCATATGTTGTTGTGTTCTGATGGGGAACATATTCTTTCAGCTGGCTCTGTATTAATTCAGTATTATTGAGAATACAGTGATCTGTATACTCAACGCTGTGTATCTGTAAGTCTTAAAACAGCGTGCCCCAATCTTTCTGCAATCTCATCTACTACGAATGTTTTTAAATTGTGTTTTTCAGTTTGTTTCGCTTACTCTGAAACTTCAGTTTTCACTTAGCTTTCTTAAGAACAGATAATGTTTTTAAAATTAAGCCACTCAACACTTTTTTCCAGGCACTCTTCAGAATACGGTCATTCATCATGGAAATAATAAACTTGAATAGCAATATAAAATGTAAACAACGATGGCTAAACGTTGTAGACTAATAAAAGCCACTTATCACAGTGATACTGAATGGTTAGACAATTCTCACATGACCATAGCGCATGTACTATCAGTAGTTCGCCTTTGCTACTGAACAAGGAATGTGGTGACGTATGCCATTCCACTGCACGCATCACTGTAATACTACACATTTAAAAAACGTTTAACACAGTTCTGGTGTGACTTGACTGCCTCTCACAAGGTATTTCTTATAGTGAATAAAAAACAGTTTAACAAAATATTCAATAAATTACACTTACATATAATGGACGAAATTTCAATCTAATACGCACACAAAATTACAACTAAATACATCTGAATAATGTTTTTAGAACCAGTAATACTCCACCAACACAAGCACGCACGCTTAGACCCCCCTCAGGCGTCTCGGTAGCAAAGCTGATATGCATACAGTACCAGGCCCAGCTCCAGGCAGGGGCGAACCGTGCCACCGCCCAGGGCAGCAAATTTAAAAAGGCGGCAGATTCTGGGATCTTAAGTTTTGAAATTAAGGGAAAAAATAAATTTATTCATTTAATTTCATCACAATACGTAAAGTAAGTAAGAATTACTTTATGTATAAAGTCAGCGGAGTTTAACGAAGAGTCGAAAAATCGTGAACAAGAGAACGTAAACCTTGTATTCCTTATATTGTGTCATCAATTTTTATTGTAGCCGTTCGCTGCATCGTAAATATGAAAAAGTTCTAGTTATTTGACTAACACAACAATGTAAACATTCCTAGTCGTCATTTGAAAGCAATCGCCATATCTTTAGAGTAGGTCTAGTGTGCGTGAATGTGTTCACAGTTAAAATAGGGAGGGGGCGGCACTCATAAAAATTGCACAGGGCGGCAGAAGTGCTGGGTCCGGCCCTGGACATACCCATACTTTAATATGTATTAAAGCACAGCCAAAAAAGTTATACTTGAATTGCAACTCAAAAATTAATGTAACAAGGGTCATAAAATGCACAAAATTTATTTATGAATTCACAAGGAGCTTTTCATATAATACAGTTAATATATCACATGAAATTAGGAACTTGTGAAACTTGTTTTCAACAAACCAGTACAATGCCAGTAATCCAAACTATATTTTTTTTTTTAATGAAAACACTACTGTAGTTATAAAAGACAATCCTTATTTACAGTACTGTAAAATATGAAACCATTGGATTTATGAAACGTAAAGTAAAGAGTATTTCAGAAGTGTTTACATTACAACCATTACAACTAGTTTCTACTCACGGCCAGTTTATATATGTTTATACAGTACTTAATGGCCTGTCTATTTAAAATTTGATGTAGTTTTGGCATTCAACATATGCAGGCCCATATTTTGGATGTATAACGCCCCTGTGCAGTCATTAATTTTACGCCTCCTATTCCCTGAGATAAACTTCAGTGTCGCTATTCGTTTACAGACTATGGACAATAAATTGTTTAATTACTTACTTCAATTTTAAACTGTATTATAGACGGTATTTAAACTTAACTGAATACACAATATATGAAACAAAGGTGCAAGTTAAACATTTATACATTATTCTGAAGACGATATATGGTAAACACATAGAAAATAATCACTACAGTTTAATAACCTCAGTTAAAAATATCACTGAAACATCCAATTTGGTCAGTCAAACGTATATGGTAGAAACACTGCAATTTGATACTAACCATTTTGTGAAACTTACCGAACTTAGAGAAATGACTTTCTTCTGACTTTTGCATTTGCAAATGCATTTATCACTTCCTCAAAATCCAGACTGACAGTGATGTCTGATTCTATGGCGAGCACTCCAAGACTGACCAGTCGTTCTTGATTCTGTGCTGTCCGTAGATAGTTCTTGATTCGTTTTAAAACTGAAAATGACCTTTCAGCAGAACAGTTTGTTGCTGGAATACAGTTGTAGATCTTGAGTGCAGTGTACACATTTGGGTAGACATCACTAATTTTCTTCGAAGCCAACATTCTGCAGAGAAATGGAAGAGACGATAATTTGTTACCATCTTCTGTCTTCATAGATAACAGATAGCTTTTCAAATGGATGCATTCTTCACCAAACCTGCTTTCTATGTCGGAATCATAAATGGCTCGAAGTTTCTCTACAGCAGCATAAATTTGAGGAGCTTCTAGTTAGGTGATATTTGAGAGAAATTAAAATATTAAATTATATTCTTTGTAGACATTAACTCTCTTCTGTAACTCAGTCTGGAGAGTTTGTATGATCTTGGAATATGAAATTTCCATTCGTCTCAAGATCTTGTCATGTTCCAAGTCATCTGGTCCTAGTTCTTCTTCAGGACTTTCTGGTTCCGCTTCTGATTCAGATGATTCATCAAAAAATCGCCTACATTTAATTGGACATTTTGGTCTTGAAATCTCAACAGCTGAAGAAGAAGGAACTGATTCCAGACTCCTGATCTGATTAAGTTTCTTTTCAGCTGAATCTCTGTGATTGGGGAAACAGGTCTGAAGCTCAGTTAAATACATTGTAAGAGAGTCGTACATTTCAATAACAGTGGAAATGTCCATTTCCTGAGCTTGCAATTTTTTCATGACTTTGCCAAATTGTTGAAGAATAGAACCCCACACTGATGTCATGAATGCTACCTCAGTGCTATTTAATTTCTTAAGAAGACCCTCAGCTTGACATCTACCTTTACCCGTTTCATTTTCTGAAATAGCTCTTAATGCAGAAACCACTGCTTTCCAATGTGCATCCAAGCCCTTGCAAGCATCCTCACGTGCACACCATCGAGTTGTTGACAGTGATTTCAATGTCATGGTTACAGAATCAAAAAATGTTTCCAAGATATTCCATCTCCCTGTAGAATCTGCGAAGTAATTATATAAACTTTGCAATAACTCAAAAAAACCGTACTGCAGTAATACAGCATTTCACTGCTTGTGAACCAACTAGATTCAGTGAGTGAGCTGCACATGGAATGAAGAAAACAAGAGGATTTCTTTCCTTGAGTCTTGCTTGCAAGCCAGAATATATTCCAGACATGTTGGCCGCATTGTCATATGATTGACCTCTACAGTTATCAACTTTCAGACCATGTTGTTCTAAAGAATTCATTAGTGCTTCAAAATGCTTTTCTCCAGTATGGCCTGTATTTTTCATAAAACACAGAAATCTTTCAACTGAGAGCCCACAATCAGTTACATATCTAACAACTACACTTAACTGGTCATTATGAGATAAATCTGGCATAGAATCTACTATGACTGAAAAATATTTAGAAGAAATAACTTCATTGCCTATTTTTTCACTCACTGACTTTCCCATAAGATGTATTAATTCTTCATAAGTTGCTGGTGACAAGTATGATGTAGATCCTTTTCCAGGATTACCGAACCGTACAATATGGTCAGCCAGAAAAGAATCGTACTCTGCAATTAATTCCAAACACATCATGAAATTTCCATTTTTCACAGAGCCAAACTTCTCTTCGTCTCCACGAAATGCTAAACCCCTAGAAGCTAGTTTTTCAACTACAGAAACAACTCTTTTTAGTACATTTCTCCAATATGTAACTTCATGTTCATGCTGGCTGAGCAATCTTTTGTCAATTCTGTTCATCTCATTTCCTCTACTTTTCAATTTTAACAAGCAGTCTCTGTGAGAAGCAGAATTTTCATGTTCGGCTGTTCTTATGCCAGCATGGCTCCAATCATTGAAACCAAATGTTGCAAACTGAGATGTACCACCGAATAATTTGCATGGGGCACAGAACAGTGATCCTTGGCTGGGAGAATAAACAAGATATTCACGGTTCATAATTTCCCCATTTACTAAAATCCTATGGAATAGTTTCTTGCTGCAAAACCGTTGCGTTCCATCAGCATATCGCCGCGAGGACTGTGAAAAGTCAGCGTCTTTGTTTTGATTAATACCATTTTTTATCAAATAATCCCGAGTGTGGTCAGTGTTTTCCCAATAGAATGGATCATTACTAGGAATAGACACTGCAAAATCCACTTCCGTAGAGTGTGTAGCTTGTTCCTGTACTTCGAGATTTTCGACTTCCACATTGTCTTTACTGTTTTCCACTATAATTTCACCCGAATTTTCAGGCCTACACTGTTCACTTTTGTTTTCACCACTGAAATATGAGTCCAGTCGAGGTATTTTCTGCAAAATTTTACTCTCCCTCTGTCTTTTTTCCTCAGCTTTCTTGCGATATGCAGCACCACTTAATCTAGATCGCCCATCTATACCGTCCCTAAGCTATTATATCTTAACGGAAAAACCTATAGAAATACTGTTTTGTAGAACATTTAAAACTGAATAATTCACTGTCAACAGTTAAAATACTCGGTGTATCGTATAAAATGCCTTGATTTTGAAAGTTAATAACAAGTTGGAACCACGTGGAACGATGAAATGCCAACTTAACTCTGAACTAATAACAACATACACACCAAAGAATATGCACACTACTGCATCCGCGTAGGTGTACGAGCCACGAGCGTCTAGCCAGAGTAATTTCAATATAGGTGCTGCCATCTCGAAGAGAAGACTAATAGTACCGTACTACTTTAATGCCAGAGCCAGAACGCTAATCTACTTCGGGCTTTATAATGATATGAAGCGATGTTTTTTTTTAACCAGCTATATTTTGCCGCCCTAAAAATTTTGCCGCCCTGTGCACCTGCACATGTTGCACATGCCTAAATACGGCCCAGGGTATGTCTTCTTCATGCATTACATATTTATTCTTCATCAAATATTTTTATTTGACAACTCGACCAATTCTTGTCATCCTTCTGTCTCATTCACCACTCAAGTGTAAACTTGCTGACACTATATCAATCACAATGCTTATTGGGCACTATACCCATATGCAACTTAGGCTTTGAGTACCCATAATGTGCCCCCGTAACAAAAATTTTTTTTTTAAAGCTGTATTTAAACACTGATAAATAAATATTTATTACTAAAAAGATAATTTCAGCCTACTTTTCCTATTCAATTTGCATATGAATAAATGCTTTGCATTTTTTTATTTTTCAATTAAAGCTAAATATGCCTAAGATATCAGTAGCTATGAGAAAAAATCTTGAAAATCATGATTTTATCTGAACCAAAATATCAGGCTATAATTTATATAGTTTATAACATCACAAATATACCATAAAACTCAAAAATCTATAACTTCAAATTAAGTATACACAAATACCGTAAACTTTCACTTTTAACAGCCACAAGCTAACAGTGAGACAATCTGTTCAAATGATGTAAAATGGCTTTGTTAGTGCTGCAACCGAAGACAAAACAAGAACTAATTAGCAAGAAACCTTCTGAGGCATGTTACTAAGACATGAAGTAAGTTGCCCAGTTGCAAGTGACAACCACTTTTAGCACCTTTGTCCTTCACACATTTTAGTGTTTTAAACTGTCAGTATAATACTTGTGATGAACTGAAACTGTCCTTAAAGTGTCACAGATCTAAAGTCATGTTGGACATATTATATTGACTCCATTTTGAAACTAAATTCTGGACTTACTCCTTTTTGCGACTGTTTCAGTGACAGAACAGGGTGACTGAATGATTAAAACAATTCTAGTGCCAATTCCCTCACACCAGCAACCCCCACCACACACACCTACAACCCATAACGGTTACTTTGTACAGACATTCTGTATTTCAAATCCCACTGAGGAAGACGGACACCACGTCAAAATGTTTGGAACAAGAAACCAAAAGTAAGTTCACTTGTGAAAGTTTGTGTTATATATAATGATTAAAACAAATTTTTACTTTCCAAATTATTGATTACTTTATTATTTAAAAAGTATAGATTGTTACAGTACATTCTGTTTATTTGAAATAAGATTTACACAATATTACCTTCTTCATTTACATTTTTTTATGTCACCAAAACCTGATAGTACTTATCATTGTCATGATTATTATTGGTTTTAAAAATTTCTCCTAAAGTACTGGATCTGCTGTAATGTTGACCAATTTTCTCCATAATGATTTGTTAGTCATTTACCAATATTTGGCTCTTGGGAAGACAATCCCAGCTGTCAATCCATAATAATTTGCTGTTGTAAGAGCAAGTGCTAAAGCCTATCTGCACTTATGGATACAGCTCTGGGGCTGTGCAAAGAAATCAAACATAAATATAACATTTCAAAACAAGGTGCTTCAGTGTATTGTTGATGCACCATGGTATGTAAGAAACGACAACTTACACAGGGATTTAAAAATTGAACTTGTCATTGAGGAAATAAAAAAGCAGGCAGTGAAGCATGGGCAATGCATCTTGAAGCATGTACACCCTGGGATACGGCGACTGCTGGATACAACTAATGCAACTAGAAGGCTGAGACAAACTAAACCACTTGATCTGATGGATATTAGTTAAATGGCGAGATTATAGCCAATGGGTTATATCTCTTGATAAGTGTCTTTAATTATGAAATGTAAATTACTAGATGGGTAATAAAAATTGTAATAAAAATAAATAAATACCAAAAAAAATTACCAATATCATGTCTGTTGGGCTCTTTTATTGGTACACCAGGTTGAATAAAATCTAATGTAATATTGTCAAAAGACTTGCCTTATATAAAAAATTGACTTTCCTCGTCCTACATCAATTTTTTCATAATTTGGTTCTCTTCTAATTGTAACATTTCCTTTTTTGTCTTACTTAGGTTAATTCTATTAACTGGTATGAATTTTATATACCACACTGAAGGAGCTTTGGATATATTTTGAGTGGCTTCTTCTGAACCACAAACTACAGTCATGAATGACAGTTCCAATTTTTTCATAAGTTTTAGATTACTTTACAAATTTGCTATTTCTTGGATTACTATTTCTGTGTGCCTCTGAAGAAGCTTTTTAAAAACGAAAACCAATTCAGGCTATAAGATAAGACTTTTACGTTTTTACCCATAAAAACTGTGTGTTCTGAGCCGGTAGTGAAATAATTATATTTAGTTTCTATTACATTAGTTATTTTAAATTTTTATGTCCAAATATTCTATCAGGATGTATGAACGAGTGTCCAACAATCTGATAGAAATACTGAATCATTTTTAAGGTAGGCGCATCATGCAGAAATTTTATCAACATGCCAATCATAGTCTGGTTTTTGTTCTGCCCTCTGCAATCATCGGAGAACAGACAGTGTGGGCAGAGCAGGGCCGTATTTAGGATCTGTAGACCCCTCGGCTGAACCTGTGGTAAAACAGGGGTCTGGAAATTTTTTAGAGCAATTTTATAACTAAAAACCTAAATAGAAACATTTAAAGTTTATTATTAAATTGTAGAAAATGTTACTGTACAGTATTTAGAAGTTAATGAATTGATGACATAAAAATGAAAAGAATTGAAAATCATTAAGATATTTAACACGATTTATTAACATTGCTATGAACAACTATATTAAAGAAAGAACACAAAGTTTGCATGTGAAACGAATTTATTAGCAGTGTGTTAAAAGACGATACTATACTACAGTAAGTTACATTGCTACAGTAGTGAGTAGAGTAATATTACAGTACTATACAATACTATGACACTAATATGTATGAAAATACTGTGTGTACAATTTACTACTAAATTGTAGTTACTACATATAACTTAACTTGGAAATGGCTTAGTGGCTAATTGGTTTGTGCCTACACTTCATACTAATGAAGCTACTTATAATATCTTCATAACTTAGTTGTCTTAAAATATCACTTTTAATGCTAAGCAAAGCCAAAACGTTGAGCCTGTCTTCTAACATGTAGGTTCGAAGCCTGTTTTTGATCAACTTCAATTTTGAAAATGACCTTTCTCCACTGCAGTTAGTGACCATAAGTGACAGGTACATTCTTAGAGCAACCTCGATATTAGGAAAACAATCTTTGACATTTCTTTGTAGGAGGAGTTTATACATCCACCTCTCCTGACTAATGACTTTTTCATTTTCCTCATCATCTTTTTGAAACTCGTGGTAAAAAGCCTTGAACTGAATCAGTTCATTTCCCAATTGATCGTCTAAGTCATTGTTATATGTTTCTACTAAGTTTTGAGCTGCTGCAATTATCTCTTCATTAGTAAGTGTATCCAACTTGTTGAGAAACCCAAAACGGGTATCAACTAGTTTGTATGCCTCAAGCCTCTGCCGCAATGAAGATTCAAATTGATCTACGACAGGAAGGAAACTCTGGGTTCGAAATATTTCTGATGGGGTCAGCTTAACTTCTGGTGCTTGGACTGGGACACAGTCAAGAGGTGCCAAACACACGTTTATTTTGCGGTTGCGCCGTGTTTCACTCTCATACTCAGTGCAATCGCTAACTCAGCAGCTTTCACCTCATATTCTTCAAAGCTATCCCGTTTTGTTCCTATGAAGCTTGTTAGCGATGCTAGTGCTGAGGTGGCTGTGTTCACGTCCAATCTAGGGTTCTGCAGAATTTCACTAGTTTTGTTTACTTGTCCCAAGATATCATCCCAAAATACTGTGTAGAGCCCTGTTTCCATGTTTGACATTTTGTTATGCAAACTTAGAGCAGTAACATGTGATTTTCCTGAATCTTATTTGTTCTCTGAAATTTCAAAAAGTGCATTTTTTATTTCTTTATAGCCTCGCAAGAGGGCTTTTGTAGCATCTGCTCGGCATGACCAAAGTGTTGTTGTTGTCCTTTTTGGCACGAGAATGGGTTTGTCAGTTTCTGCTTTTTTCAAGCAATTGGTCAGAAATTCATATCTGTCAGTTGAGGCCATAAAATATACATAAAGTTCTTCCAAAAAGTCAAAAAAGCTTGCAGCACTCAGACAGCACTCGGCAGCAGCCTGCACTACAAGATTGAGTGAGTGCCCAGCACAGGGTACCCATATTGCTAAATTATTTTCTGCCAGTACCAATGCTTGAAGGCCATTGTACTTTTCGTTCACTGAAGAAGTGTTATCATAAGACTGAGCATGGCAGTTCTTAATGTCTATGTCATTCTCTTTCAAAAACTTGCTTAAGCCTTGAAACATATCTTTAGCTTTGTGGCCCTGGTTAGGCATGAATGTTACAAATCTTTCAAAAGGGATGTATTCCTCTAAATATCTGAAAATAACTGCGTCGACGTCTTTTATGATTATAAGAGGGCCCCACACCACACTATTAAAACAGACATTTTTTAGTTTTTTTCTATTCAAAATTAAAATTTTTAAACAGTTTTTTGTGTGGTGCGTGCCCATAGGCTGCAGCCTAGATAGCCTGCGCATAAATGTGGCCCTGGCAGAGGACATATCTGTATTTTTTAGTTGATTATACACAAAATAAACTGTTTCACAGGAGCCTCTTTCCAGATGGATGTAAAACATATTTTGTGTGTTTTGTGGACATTGTGAACTACATCAGCACATGATGAAATTATAGACAAAAACTTGCCTAATGTAATAAGAGGGCGCTTTGGCACTGTTAAATTTTTTCACAGTCAAATGAGTATGTAACTACTCCTAAATTTAACTGAAGGTGTTTATAAAATCTGCGAACTTTTAATTTATGAACTTTTCAATTTAAATCTAAGTTTTTTTTCATCTAAATCTATCGAGACTCTTTTTTTCTGCAACTGAATACAAACAGAACAACAATCTGTTGCAAGACACTAAATCCTATATTATATCCACACAACAAATTTTCCAGAAGTATTCATATTTTAATTCATTTTCAGAATCTGATGGTGACATTACACATGTCACATTGTTAGCTCGCTTCCTATACATTGCCTGTAAGTGTTTTTAGCACAGCAGTAATGGTGCCAACCATTAGATTCTAATGGTTGCAACTGTACAATATATTTTTTAACTGCTGTTTTATCAGTATCCAAAATTTCTGGATACCTATTACCAGCCCGTTTTTCCAGTGGAGGTTTTCCGGTAACAAAAACCTTTTTACAAACAGTATCTACTTGTTTACTTGTATAACCAAAAACAGACACAAATGTGGATTTGCCACCTTGCTCTAGTTCATGTGTCTTGTCTGAAGTTAGTTTTGGTTTAGAATATTTTACTGACAATTCTATACTGAAAATCACTGAATGGATTTCTACATCTATTTGTTACGTAAGTGCTTACACACCTCAAAGTCACTTTACCTTAATTTATTTTGTCTGGGACAGCATACAATTTTTTGTGCTCTTCTAACATCTTGTGGAGACAAGATGGTATATATGCATGCAATAAACACAGGACATGAATTCCCAGACATAACCAATGTAACACTAATAAAACATATACCACACAAAGGCACCATAATTTAGGAATTACAGTGAAAAATCTTGAATTGTTTCAAGATGCAGGAAGACCTAATAGAAGTGGACGAACTTGGACAGAAAGATCAAAGGAAACAAGCCAGTGAGCGTATGAAGGAGTATTGGAGACAGAGGAAACTCCAGGCAAAGAAAAAGAAATAAAGTTGTAGCGTGATCCTAAGTGGTCAATTCGCTTAAAAAAAAGGCACCATAATGAACATTTGGGAAAATTTACAAATATACAAACATAAAACAGAAAACAAACTAATACCTGAACAAATACAAATCAATACAAAACATGACACAATATTCAAAGCACTCAACATTGAAAATACACAAAAAACTAACACATACACCACAATCACACACAATAAAACCAATATGAAATACCAGAAGCCAACAGGAAGCCACAATAATAATAGTCAACCAACAACACATATGTACTTCACCAGACAAAAAAACCGGAAAGCTGAGGATGGGTACAAGATAGTACCCGAAACATGTTCCAAAAAAGGAAAAAAATAACATCTTGAGGTAAATTTAATTATAAATAATAAATGTATATATATATATATATATTACATTCAATATTTATAATTAAATTTACCTCAAGATGTTATTTTCCTATAATCAAAAATGTATTATATATATCAAGAAACGGACTGTAGCAGAAAGTGACTAAATATATATATATTATATAACATCACCAAATTCAGATAAATTTTGATAACAATAAGTATGTATAAAAAATGCTAAATGATGTTATGTTTGAATAAATAAATTGTGTGGATAGTAAAAAATAAATAAAAGGTAATTAACATGGAAGGTGTTATAATTGTAATACAATTAAAGTGTTTAATTGTAATAAGCCGAAAGTGATTAATAAAGAAACTAAAATAGTAGACTGACAGACAAACGACATTGACCCAACCCCAGAGATTGGCCAGTTAAGAAACCAGTTGAGAAACCAGTTAAGAAATCAAAATAAAGAAAACAAGACGGAGGAAGGAGAAGAAGAACGAAAACCAAGAGAGAACAAACCCATGAGGAAGAAAACAAGATGAAACGCATCAAGAAAACTAGACAAGTAATGAAAAATAGAGAAGGGAGAAATAATGTAACCCAAAGTAATAAAGACAATGAAATTCGGTTAAGAACCAAAACTATTAATGAATGTTAGTATTGATAAAATGACCATTATGAACCGTCAGTAATATGAAACAATGTATAAAAATACACTAACCAAAAGAGTTAGGGATATATGTAATTTGTTAACTAAGAAAGACACAATATTAATAATTTTATATAGATAGTGTGTAGAGAAAGAGAATAAAATGATGAGAAATAAATGGAAGTTGAATTAGTGAGAATGATTTATACTAGAGTGATATAATACTAAAGAAACATTAAATAAATTATAATGAACACTAAATGATTTAAGAAAGTGCTAATGAACAATAACTACAAATATTTTCTGTCATATAAATAGTAAGAGGAGGGTAGGCTAAGGTAAAGACTTAGTAAAATTACTCATGTTTTAGTTTTAAGAGTGAACAATATGTTTTAGTTTTAAGAGTGAACAATAACATTTAACAAGTTACAATGAATAGTATTTAGGATAGAACATTTATTCAGTAAATAATGAACACTAAGTAGTGATATTCACTGTGATGACTAGTAAATAGTATTGTTATAACTTAAAAATGTATTGTAAAAGTTTAAAGGTGTGTTTCACAAAGAAAAGTAATTAGATGGTGTTAATATGGAAGGGAGAGAAAAGCATTAGAAAATAAGTTTGTATCAACATTAATTCAATACCCATGTTATGAGGGGAGTTTAATGGAAAACGTTCAATAGAGGTGAGATTGTTTAGCACCAGAACAACAAATAAGAAATAATGAATTATATAAACTATTAGTTATGAAATGGATATGGCTGTAAGAGTTATACAGACCATAGGCCTAGATATTTTATTTTATATTGGAAACGAATAGCAAATAATTAGCAAGTAAGATTGAATAACACAGTTGTTATTAATTAAAACACATCCAGATACATTAAACCTAATTATAAATGCAAAATAACAATTTGGGACTAAATGAAATATGTTGTGTATGAAGCCACAAAAATCCAGTAATGGCTACTTAAATGTGAAACAGGCCTAACGGTCAAACATAAACAATTACTGATTGTACAAAAATCACCATGTAATGGACAAATCCAAGGTGACTAATTCATCAAGGATGAATAGTAGTTATTATTAAAAACCAAATATTAAATTAAGAAATTATATAAACAAAGAAATGTAATTGATAAGTATGAAATTAATTGTGAACTTAGAAAACTTGATAAAACCCAATATTGTGGGGTACCAAAATAATCTTTGTGAGAAAATATAAATGACAGTGCATTTAGATAATAACCCCGAAGGAAGATAAGAGGAGGAAGAAAGTCCGAAGATATGGGAAGATTTGAAAGAAATTCAAAAATTGATAACAATGTACTGATGTTGAGCTCACCCAATGAGAGCAAATACGTAACCATGGAAACGGCCGTTTAACGAGGTAATTACCGTTAAATACAATTACTTGGAAAGTGACGCTATCGCAAGCCAGACTTGAATTGTCTGTACAACACCTTTTAATGTTTAAGACTTCTTAGAAGTAAAACAAAGTGTAGAAATTGAGAGTACAGAAGTCTGATGGACGCAGAATACCATTTCCAGAGGGAGAAGACGTTTAACTCAATATGAAATATCCAAATAAGTCCAAACTACTTTGAAAAAGATGCCGAAGCCTGAATAAAGAACACAGGAACAATATTGATGCCATAATCCTTCCTTCTTGACATCCCGAATAATACCGTACTGCAAGGCTGTTAAGTATCAGTTAAATTATTTCAACTTCCAAAAAATAAACGCACTTTGAATATTTCTCAATGTATGGTGAATACCACTAAATCATTTTTATTCTCTTACAAGGATTGATCCATAAAATTATATCACTGAAAAACTTGTTAACTATAGAACTAACCTCATATTTATGTACGACTTATAAACATCTTGTATGACACTTAAACAAAACAATTACCACTACACGTTATCCTACATAAGGAAAAAACATTGTAGGGTTGTGTATTTTTAATGTTGTAACTGCATCTGAACCTTTTAACGTGATCCAAACAACTCACAAACATCGACAGAAATATTTGTTGATCGGTGAAATAGAACGCCATTACTGTTTATTTGTATTCAAAAGTCGATCGTTTAACCTTGAGTAAGAGTCTTATAAAGAATTATCAGGTGCAGAATTGTATATGAAAAATTAATTACAACTTGTGTCTATAAAATATTAACTTCAAATTAATAATAAATTTATACTGTGTGTGTTAAATCGTGTCTTATTTCCATTAGCAAAGTGTATGTTTAAAAATATAATGTATAGCAAAGGTTTCCAAGGCGACGTCTAGCGCTCAAGTAGCGAATCCTGCAACTGCTATCTTGATTGACACAAAATCGAGAAAAGGCGAGACGGATTGAATTCGTCGCCTCGTTCAAATAGAACATTGATAAGTAAACCATTTTAATTGTTTTATATAAACAATTTGGCGCCACCCGGAGATTATCCACTACGTTTGAACCTCAAATCGGGAACCACGATACCTGGTCCCCCAGTACGTTCACTACGGGCCCAAACATCGTGAATTATATCGCCGTGTGAGGACGCAGTGGTAAGAAACACAGACACATTTTTACACTCAGACACACTGTTATATTTTACAGAGGTATACTATACGAACGAAAGAAGAGACGAGACACGAGTTTGGTTATAATATATATATTACATTTAATATTTATAAATATATATTATTATATATATATAATAATAATAATAATAATTATTATTATTAGTAGTAGTATTTTATGATTAATTTTTTTTTAATTAAGAAAGGTGTGTTAGTGGTTATAATCACAAACAGGATTAACACTGTTGCATGCCACTATAGAAAAATTATTCCGATTAGCGCTTTCAAGCTTCACAGCTCGTCAGATCGGAAATCTTATCTGACGATGAGCTGTGAACCTTGAAAGTGATAATTGGAATGATTTTTTATAGTGGTATGCAACAGAGTTAATCCCGTTTGTTATTTTTTTAAGTGTGTAGAATAATAATGTTCAATTACTGAAAGAAACACATACAAAACGTTTAAATAGCAGCTGTACAGAAACAAGTGGATACACAAGATAATTTGAAATTGGTGTAGCCAACCATATTTATTTTCTTTGACAGATTTAATAATAAATGATTAAACTTTTATGTTTTAAGTAATTTAATTATTGATATAAAAATCTTATGAATTTATAAACTAAAAACATAAATAGTTAATACATGTTGGGCTTACCCTTTTTTGTGTCAGTATTTCATTGGTAATATGAATTCCAGTGGGGCATGCCTTTTATGAAATTGTGCTGGACATAAGCCACCCTATCCAGTAAACAAAGTGGCGCAAAATTTCAGATTTCAAGAAAATGGACTTACTCTCTTTTGCAGTTGGATAATTCAATTGTTTGAACACATTGGAATATTGTGCCACCTCTCCATACACCCACAGCATAATATTGTGCCATCGCTACTCAAAGTATTAGTGGTTTGTAATATTACTACATGGTGTGGAATAAGTAAATAAATAGTTGTCAGCTAAGTCATTAGTGTACATGTATCGCAAAGTGAGAATATTGCAGTGTTGTTCGTTTGCAATCACGATTTGAAACAGGCAGTTGTTTAGTTACTCAGGTGTTAATGTGAATAATTGCATTTTTAAATATAAATTTTTAATGGCAGGTATGATTCAGTATTTTTAACTATTGTTATGCAGTATTAGTGTTTTGTATCCAGTGTCACTGCGCTAAATAAAAATGTCAGAACTTCAAGATATAACTCCAGTGACAGAAAAATTATCCACAGTCAGGGGCACTGAATGATATATAGTTTTAAGAACATATGAAAGATGAGTATGGCTTCGTCTCTAAAAAAGCCTTAGAAAATCTAATAACCAAATCATGTGGAGTGTCTATCAGTAGTGTAAGATGTAAATTAAATAGAATTATTTGAAAGCCAGTAGCAGTTCAGGAGGCAAAGTTACTTTTCACATTCCAGGTTCTAAAACAAATATGAAAGCTAAGTTAGATAGTTTTCAAGTTGTGTTGTAAGTAATAAATGAATTTCATATAACTGAAAATGAAGGCGCACTAAAGGGATATTGAGCATTTTGAAAGACTGTGTAAATTGTAAATCTAGCAAGTGGAACCTCAGGCAAATAATTTGATACTTGCTATTTTGTTAGTAAAACCAAATTATGAATTCCTCATTGGAAGAACTAATCTACAAAATATGAGATTAAATTACTTGCAATAATTAAGTAGATGTAGAGATGTAGATGTAGATGTAGAGATATGTGACCTTGTCATATTGTAAAGAGCTGTAAGTTATGTGGACAAAATGTATTTTCATGGCACAACACCTAAGTGGTCTGTTATGAAATAGTGGTTTAAAAATGCCTATTCACAAGTGTCATCATGCAGATTGAGAGGATGGATTTGTCGTCTTAAAAACATTTACATCAGGGTCAATAATATATGTGCACGTATAACTTACTGTACCAGTGTACTATCAAGATGCTTTTCCTTGAGACATGTTCTAAGAATCATACTGTATGCTATTATCAGCCATGTTGTGTAGCCTATACATATGACTATCAAGGATGACTCAAAAGCATTATAACAGAGATGAATCTACTGACCAAGCACGCATACTACTGACATACTGACAAATCTACTTTTAAGGAAACACGCATAAGTCAATGTCGGACGACTCGACCAAAACAACCATCACACACACACACACACACACACACACACACACACACACACACACACACACACACACACACACACACACACACACACACACACACACACACACACACACACACACACACACACACACACACACACACACACACACACACACACACACACACACACACACACACACACACACACACACACACACACACACACACACACACACACACACACACACACACACACACACACACACACACAGTAGAGTTTTGTGGATACACAAAATGTATACAGTTTTGTGGATGTATTATGATATTGGGTCAAGTCCTGTGTTGGATTTAGTGTGTTTTTCCTTAAACGTTTCTGTGACTGCAGTCCTCTGCAGAATGGTGATGTGTTGACTCTTCCCTGGTAGGAATGGTTTCTGGTAGAATGTCTGTAGAGATGGAATAATGTATTCTATTAATTTGTGGTTAGTCAATTAGATACAAGGTTGGTCAGTTTATGTGTAAAGTATATATGTACATAAAGTTAAGGATGTAGCCTATTATATATTACTTTTGTTGTACTGTACTCAAAATTACAAAAAGAAGGAGAAAGTATAAAATTTTTATAAACATCATAAAATTATCCTGAAATTGTTTGTGGCCTATATGTTATATAGTAAAATTGAAAGTTAAGGGCATATGCGCAGAAACCAATTTATGGATGGACGAGTCCACTTTGAAATTGTGAATGGCGGGAGGGTAATGTAGAATCAGCTGGTATGCAAGTGAAGGTGGTGCCAACTTGCATGTGATGTTTTAGTTACCTGTACATTGTTATTTACTGTGTGATGTACTATCTGAGTCTTGCATTTGTTATTATTATTTCAATTCATTACTAATTGTATCGTTGTTTTACAGTCACTCATTTTTATAAGCTATTTAATTTTTCAGTTAATTTCTATTGTTTGTTTTTATTCTGTAATTACGTATTATCATAATTATTTGTGTTATCATCCAGTAACAAGATTTGTTAAAATGGATACTTCTCCTTCAACTAGCAAAGGCAGGAAAGTTATTCATAGTCAAGCACGGGATGTAATAATAAACAGTTTTTTGTTGTCCAGGATTAAAAAGATTCTTGCAATTAAATTAATACAAAGAACGCTTTCCTTTATGTAATGATAAACTGTAGAGATAGTCGAGTGTAACTAAGGAGTGGAAGTGAACAGTTTGCAAATTCCATTGCGATAAGAACGGTCAG
This sequence comes from Magicicada septendecula, assembly GCA_034769895.1. Lineage (NCBI taxonomy): Eukaryota > Metazoa > Arthropoda > Insecta > Hemiptera > Cicadidae > Magicicada > Magicicada septendecula. The sequence goes on from CM068376.1 coordinate 342,433,878, forward strand.
AAAGGCTGTAGTTTTTTACATCTCAGCAGTACACAATGACAGAACCAAACACTCAGATATGTTTATAAAACATTCTGATATGTAACAGCAACAAATTCCGATACGCGTGAACAGTACATATCTTTTGCTTGATTTGTACATAATTTAATTACAATATTATTATTATTATTTGATTTATGTCAGAAACAATAAACATATAATTTTTGTTTAAACCCAGCTGTGTGACTGTAGACACACACACACACACACACACACACACACACACACACACACACACACACACACACACACACACACACACACACACACACACACACACGGATAGAGATTCGTGGTGACACATTTACAAACAAACCTTAACAGTCGTGAGTTTTTGTTACTATTAGAAGTGATTTTCATAGGTTGGCTGCACCGTCGCTGATAACAACAATTCTCTTCTCACATCTCACAGCAACTCCCTCTACATCACCTTTCCCCTCAGACCGTAAGCGTTTTGCACATTTCCATGCCCTTAACTTTCAATTTTGCTATATCTTGTATCCACAAATTAACAGAGTACACTAAACTCACTAAAATAAACCTGTGGTGTACACAAATAAAATAAGGGTAGTGTACAAAATAAAAAAAACCTCTGCTCAACAGTCCCTAAAGAACCAAGGCATAACGCACGGCTTTTGTGTTTAGTGTGACGGTTGCATGGCTAGTACAACGTGCCACCACGTGCTACCGCTAGTTGCGGTATTCACAGCCAGAAGGGTAATGTACAACAATAACTAAAACATGCTAAATATGTTTTTAATATTTATTAGAATAGACTGTATGTTTGTGAAAATAATTTACAAGGTGAAAGGAGTTATCTTTGGTATTTATCAATAAATACTTAACAATCATAGATATAATTGTACTAGTCTAAACAATTTCATGTACTTGAGGAAACTGCATATTCTTAAACAGATTATATGATCACAGGAACCTTTCTGACTATCACTTCATTTCCTTATTGTTGAATGTGGTGATGAATTGCCTTCTGGTGGCTTCAATGATAAACTTGTATTATACTTTGACTGGCCCCATGTCCACAACTTGTTCATTGCACTTGTTTCTTCAGTGTCCTTTCTTGGTTCCACATCAACTACTTGTAGATCTGGTAATGATGAATTTGATGCTTGCTCACTTTGGAAAGAATTCATTTTTCTTGCATTTTCCTGCCGTAGCGATTCTAAGAAATTATCAACTAGAGATGGCTGGTGTTCAATAGTTATGTTTGGAGGTCCTTCACGGTGAAGATAAGCGACAGGCCAATGAAGAGGGCGGTCAATGTTGTGGTATGGGTAATAATGATCACTACACGGTCTCCATTGGTCCTTTGCTGCACTTCCAACATAGCACCTGCGCACAACATATAATTATTGATTTTTATTTTTGATGAATTTACTTTCATATTCAAAATGATATGAGCAATTAAAGTTTAACTGAAAAGGAAGACATTTTATACTAAAACTAGAATATATATTTTGTTAACTGAATTCTACCATTCCATTTATCACAGTCATGGGTACATATATACAAGGTCTGACCAGAAAGTATCCAACCATTTTGAAATTACAGAAACTGGTTGTACAACTGCATTTTTGCTTAGTTGGAGCAATTTATTGATGTATTGAACTATTCAGTTAGATGTGTAAGCATGTGTTGTCTATGACTGTTGTATTCATAATTTTGGTCGTAGCTATGAACTCACAATAACTCATCTCCAGTTATGACTTTTGAGGAAGACTGGGCCACTGTTAGTGGTATCAAACAAATCTTGTGCAGCACATAATTCATTTTGCTCATATGATAACAGTCATGGGGTGATTTTGCTGCTGCACATTTTATTCTAAGATCTCCTGTAAAAATCTCTGAAACACAAGCCCACGGAATACCCAGAACTCCTTCTAATACTCAAACTGCCAGCTGCTGATTTTCGTTTATTGCAACCCACACATGTTCAATTTTTTTTGGTATTCTGCTTGTTAAAGGGTTTCCAGAATGTGAACCACTTTCAACAGATTCCTGACCATATTTAAGGTGTTTGTACCGTAGTTTTATCCGTGTATAACTCATTAATGAGTCCCCTCCAAAGGCCTTTGGATTGTTGTCATGGTTTCTGTAGGCAAATATTCAAGTTGTACACGAGTTCTCTGATCTAGTTATTCATATATTATGAATATGTCAGTTACAGAAAACACGTGTTAACAGAGTAACTAATTCATTAGTCCAATATGTTAATGAATGTTAATGCATGTGTCAACAGATCCTGTTCCATCAAAATGTATCAATTTTCGTACAATATGGACCCAATGAATTATTTGAATGCTTAGCATTTTTGTGCTTGTTTAAATCTTTATATGAAATTTTCTTACTTTCATTCTTTTTTTTATTTGAAATTGTTATATCAGCTATAGTGTTTGCAATTAATACTGTTTACAAATTTATATTGTTACAGAATCTTTATTCTGTCACTATTGTGTGTGTTTTGTATACTTTTTATCTTTAAATAAATCATATCGTTACCCTATCATGGTGTGTGACTATGGTAGTATTCCCCGATGTGTGTGTGTGTGTGTGTGTGTGTGTGTGTGGCCTTGTCAGATGCCTGAACACATGTTACTGAATTGAAAAACACATGACACATTCTCCTGATGATGGTCTGATTACAAGAAGGGAGAATGGTGTACCAGACTTGGGTATAAATGGTCTGGAGGTTTAATTCCTATCCAAGATTGTTTAAACAGTTCCAATTATGTCGTGGATTGTCACAACAAGTTTGGCATGACTGTCAACAATTGAAACATATTTGCAAATCTTGGCAAATTTTGTTGTTTGTGGAACATTTGTATCGAGTTCATTGGTTGTTCTCAGTTAGTAAAATTTTACACTTCTGTAATTATTCAGTTTTTGTTATTCTGCAAGTATTTGTTTAATGCATTAATAAATAAATGATTATAGTTGTCTTGTTTGTTCATCATCTTCTTTCACAGCACTACACTTTATATAATATTGAAACTTTCTCATGTGAAAACTTACTTGTCTTTTTTGTTGAACGCGTTTCGGTGTCGTATTCACCTTCGTCAGCTTAGAACAGACTCTAAGCTGACGAAGGCGAATACGACGCCAAAACGCGTTCAACAAAAAAGACAAGTAAGTTTTCACATGAAAAAGTTTCAATATTATATAAAGTAAAATAAATGATTACTCTGTTAAATTATACATAAGCGAGTTACACAACCACAAGTCCACGATGCATAACCTTGTACACAATCCACTGATAGACTTAGTTTTCATGTGGCATTAATAAATTTTGTACACTCCACAAAAACATATAGCTTTTAGGCCTATTTCAAATTCATGTCCATACCGGTCGAATGCACACAAATGTTTACAGTGTACACACTTTATGGCATCACATCAGATGACACGCAGCTGCCCCACGTGTTCAACAAGCTTTTTCAATTTTATGATTGTTACAAATTTACATACGCATCTTTGTATCTATTCATGCAGTTTGTATAGCTGCAATGTATGAATGCCACACATGCAAGCACTAATCCATGGAGTATTCCACAAACAACGAAACATACATAGGAAGAAGACATTGTTTCATTATGCAAATTTCTTCTTTCAAAAAAAAAAAAAAAAAAAAAAAAATACTGTTTGGTTTATTGTTCTTGAACAACATTTCTGAATATTTTTTAAACAAAACTGAACTTGCCACACAAAAAAAGAATAATTTTCTCTTAATTTGACAGTAGAAAATGTCTTTTAAATATTTTTGAGGGAAATTGTCTTGATCCTGCACATAAAGATAATCATCAAAACTAAATGGATGTATCATACATACAGAAAGTATATTTAAATTAGAAACTTTACTTTATACATCACCATTATGTTTTCATATCTAATTGCTGAAGATAACACTTATTTGTTCAGTAGAGGTGAAATAAAGAGTAGTCGTCACAAAATAAGCATTTACAGACAGAAAGAATTATTAAATAATACACATATCATCCTAGACATACTGATAAGGATAGCTTTTGTAAAGTCATTGGTATGGAGTGCACCATTTTATGGAACTGAGATTTAGGGCGTTGGATATTCAGGAAAGACCTCTATCAAAACAGGTGAAATATCAATATGGTAGAAAATGACAAGAGATAAAATGGATAGTGGCATAAATTAGGTGATATACTAAGATTAGGTATATATATACATATATATACTGCAACGTTACAAGTATTTCAAAAATTCACACAAATACATTACCATGTACTCAACGCAACTATGAAGTGTATTACACTGGCCAGGTTGCAGGATTTTTTTTTTTTATTCTCGTTGCGTCCAGTATATGTAGTTGCACAATAATTAAATAATTTTCAAAGAGGAGTGAGATGTTGTTGATATGAAATAATTAATTAAAACCATTTCAAAATAATCATTCTATGATGTATTAATATTAATAGAAAATATGCAAATATTAAAAACTTCGAATCTTAGATAAATAAAAATATTTTCTTCTATAAGTTTACACAAATACAATGTAACCTTCTATGCTGTTCATGACATATAAAATAAACAACCATATAATCTTACTAGCTAAACAGACATATTAAACAAATTATGTAAACCTTTTATTTCAGTGTGTCTGACTTTGACTCAAATTTTAAATAATAGCAACTCATTTACAAACAAAAATAATATTCAGTCTCGAGAATAAAATTAATTGTTGCTCTAAACAAAATAAAAAATATAACATTTACTTCCAACCTATTATTTATTTCTATTGACACACCCAAATTTTAATATACAACAAAAGATTAGTATTTTTAAATTTTCTTGTTAAATTAAATTATTTTCTTTAACTACTATTTAAATTTAAAACTAAGTCTTTACTGTTCATATATAAGTTTCTTTTTGAGAGTTCTTTTCACAAACAAAAATATAATTGTTTATTCATCACCTGCGTACTGCCGACATTACTGTTGCGTGTGTGTGTGTGTGTGTCCCCTGAATCCTGAGAATTTGAAGATGATGATGATTATGCTGATGCTGTGTTCTCTGTCTCTACGGGTTGTTGTTTGTGATGGTCCAGAGTTCCTTCATAAGTCTTGGTGTGTGTGGTAAAGATGTCCTGTTCGATTGGCAGACCAGCAGCGTGACGTGTGAAGATATCTTGAGTCTCTGAGAACGCCCCAAAATTGCCACTGATATTTATACTGGACGGCAATCTGACAAGTCCAGGACTGTTTTCAACCTGTTAGATATTGTAACTTCATGCAAAGGGTCCTTTTAATTACAAATCACTTTTTGGTTCATTTTTGCGCTTTTGTAAACATCCTCGTAGCACAAGCGATATCATTGTTTGCGTAATTTTTTCCTGGTCACTCACATATAACACACTTATTAATTACTATTTAATTACAACAAATACTATTAAATGGTATATTTCAATATGGTATATACAAAATTGAATGCCAAGATTGCAATAAATGTTACATAGGACAAACAAAAAAACAACTGAAAAAACGTTATTTTGATCACCTAAACGCATACAAAAAACCAGAAATATACAAATCTAATTTGACCACACATGCAATAAACACTGGACATGAATTCCCAAACATAACCAACATGACACTAATAAAACACATACCACACAAAGGCACCATAATGAACATTTGGGAAAATTTACAAATATACAAACATAAAACACAAAAACTGATACCTGAACAAATACAAATCAATACAAAACATGACACAATTTTAAAAGCACTCAACATCGAAAATACACAAAATACTAATACATACACCACAATCACACGCAATAAAACCAATTTAAAGTACCAGAAGCCAACAGGAACCCACAATAACATCCAACCAACACATATGTACTTCACCAGACACAAAATCCGGAAGGCTGAGGATGGGTACAAAATGGTACCCGAAACATGTACCTAATAAGGAAAGAAACATCTTGAGGTAAATTCAATATAAAATTAAATATTATATATATATATATATATGACATATCACAATAGATAATGATTTTAACACATACATCTTAGGAAGGACAGGTTGAGGAAGTCGTAGAAAAGCAAATCTGTAAGATGTCAAGATAAGGACAGGATGTCAGATTTTTCTCCAAATGAGAAGACCAGCATACATCAGAAGCAAGTAGTCGCAGTGATAAGTAAATCCTTACATCATTAAGAAGATACTTCCGTAAGATATATTAAATATTCTGTACCACAGAAAAATACACATAAATGAGTACAGTGAAACCTCGGAATGCGAGTAACGTGGTCTACGAGCGTTTTGCAAGACGAGCAAAAATTTTAAATAAATTGTAACTTGATAAGCGAGCGAGGTTCCGCAATACAAGCGTCATGTGTGCCTACGTTTTCCCCTCCTCTGAGCCTACGTTTTCCCCTCCCCTCTGCCTCTCTTTCCTGGGCGATTGTGTGTAATATTCTCCCGCGCTGGACTTCAGTTGGCGTGCCTCGCTCGCATAGTCAACACCGTACGAGCGTATACATGTTTTGTTTCTTTCATTAGTGTTATTAGTGTTATAATTAGTGTTATAACTGTACTGCAACAATGGGCCCAGTGAAGGAAAAAAAGGCTGAAAAGGAATTCGGTCGGCAGAAGGAGATGATTACGATGGAAGTTAAAAAGGAAATGATCGAAAAGCACGAACGAGGTATGCGAGTGGCTGATATCGCGAGATTTTATAACAAGTCTACATCAACGATTTGCACAATATTAAAGAAGAAAGAAGAAATAAAAGGGCTAGATGCAGCAAAAGGAGTCACAAGAGTATCAAAGCAACGGCCACGTGTTGTGGAAGATGTAGAAAAGTTGCTTCTCGTTTGGATAAATGATAAGCAACTAGCAGGTGATACTGTGACCGAGAATTTAATCTGCGAGAAGGCAAAGACGTTGTATGCCAACCTCGTAAGTAAACTGCCATGTAGTACACGTACGTCAACAGAAATCGAAGAAAGCTTCAAGGCCAGCAGGGGATGGTTTGATAACTTTAAGAGGAGAAGTGGCATCCATAGTGTTGCGAGGCATGGGGAGGCTGCAAGTTCGGATGCTAAGGCAGCTGAGGCATTCACTGCTGAGTTCCAGAAGCTCATTGTTACCAAGTGTTACCTGCCGCAGCAAGTTTTTAACTGCGATGAAACAGGACTTTTTTGGAAAAAGATGCCGAAGAGGACCTACATTACAGCAGAAGAGAATGCAATGCCCGGTCACAAGCCCATGAAAGACCATTTAACCCTGTTATTGTGTGCTAATGCCAGCGGGGATTTAAAAGTAAAGCCCCTGCTTGTGTATCATTCCGAGAATCCACGAGCCTTCAAGAAATGCAAGGTGCAGAAGAGCCAGTTAAATGTTATGTGGAGGTCCAACACTAAGGCTTGGGTCACTCGTATGTTCTTTGTTGAATGGATGAATGAGGTCTTTGGTCCTGTAGTGAAGAAATACATTTTAGATAATAATCTGCCGCTCAAAGTCTTGCTGGTTATGGACAATGCTCCTGCTCATCCTCCAGGCCTTGAGGACGACTTACTGGAGGAATTCAAGTTCATTAAGTTAAGTTCCTTCCTCCCAACACTACTCCACTACTCCAGCCTATGGATCAGCAAGTCATTTCGAACTTCAAGAAGCTATACACCAAAGCACTATTTCAGCGATGCTTCGAAGTGACCGAAGGAACAGACCTTACCCTCCGAGAGTTTTGGAGAAATCATTTCCACATCGTGAACTGCCTGAAGATCATCGATAAAGCATGGGATGGGGTCACCAAGAGAACTCTCACTTCTGCTTGGGGAAAACTGTGGCCTGACTGTGTTCTTGGACGTGATTTTGAGGGGATTGCTGATGAAAATGAGCTGCCGATTGTTGATGAAATTGTGTCCTTAGGGAAGACCATGGGGCTGGAGGTGAATGATGCTGACATTCAAGAGTTGGTGGAAGAACATAGCCAGGAACTGACCATCAACGAACTGATGGACCTGCATCACGAACAACAGGAGGAGGTTATGGAGGAGATCTCGACCGGTGAAGAGGAGGAGGAAAAGTCAGAGGAATCTCTCACTTCAAATGAGATTCGGGAGAAGTGCAAAATGTGGGAAACGGTGCAAAATTTTATAGAAAAACACCACCCGAATAAGGCTGTAGCAATGCGAGCGATGAATCTGTTCAATGACAATGCAATGTCACATTTTCGTGAAATCCTCAAAAAGAGGCAAAAGCAACAGTCATTAGACAGGTTCCTTGTTAAAGTTGCACGAAAAGAAAACAATTCTAGTGAGCCAACAGATAGCAGTGATTCCGTTAGTGAAATTCGTGCTACACAATAACCCTTCTCATGTCATCTCTCTCGTCTCCCTCACACCAACAATGACTCTATTGTAAGGTAAAGTGCAGTTTAATTTGTTTTACGTTATACTGTATTTTGTATTAGAAATGTTATGCGAATAAATATTTTTGTGTTGTGGAACGAATCATCCGCGTTTCAATTGTTTCTTATGGGAAAATTTGCTTTGATATACGAGCGCTTTGGATTACAAGCACGTTCCCGGAACGAATTATGCTCGCAATCCAAGGTTCCACTGTATTATCTTTTGTAAATGAATGTATTATCTTTTGAATGTATATACTGCTATTACATTATGTTTTGTACATACCGCTATTATAATTGATGTTAAGGATTATAAAAGCATTATAGTGCAAATATAGCTGTTTTCTTCAAAGAGTGGAATGAATTATTGTATGTATAGTAAACTAGGAAAAGAAGGGAAACAAAGTGGTATAGGCAATTAAGGAGGTTACTTTGTCACGTATTAGCACAGTTGTTTGGACTGTAGGATTAGTGTAAGTGAAACAACTTTCCCATGTGTGTGAGACAGAAAATCCTTCATTTGAATGACAATCATTTCTAAAGGCATATATTTTCCAATGACAGACTGAATAAATTTATTTTCAAATTATTGTTTTACAAGCTGACAGCATTAGAAAAAAATGCCCTCCCCTCCTGTATGGCTGTGGCAAATGACTGGCAGTTAAACCACCTGGGTATGTTAATGATGATGAAATTATAATGATTTCAGTGAGTTATAAAATATTTTATTTTCAGAAAATCAGTTCTCAATATTTATGTTTGGCTGAAACAAATTTAAGGTAAATTTAAACAGCGTTGTATATTTGTGACAAATACACTAAATTAACAAGATGTCCTAACATTTCTTTAAAAGGCATTATTAACGTACAAGTCTATTTGCTTTTGGTTTAAAAAATGCTTTCTTTGGTTTTTGATTAGTTTGATGTATCCTCTCATATATACAGTAGGGCATCAATCACCCGAAAGTCAAATATCCAAACTCAGTGTAAAAGAGAATCTGATGTAATTATTGTTATTGGCCACCATGCATTCTAACTTCATTTCTCTTAAAATTAAATTTTATGTTGATTTTAATGTATTATCACTTCATATATATAAAAATGAAAACCAGAGTAGCCTATTTAACTGATTTTTATAATACAACAATAATTCTTGAGTGTACGAGGGTTATTCGGAAAGTAAGGTCCGAATCGCCGTAGCTAATCGAATGACGCGCGAACATTGAAATGCGAATGCGCACCGACTCCCGGCATGCCTTGCGCGTCAAGCGACGCCATTTGCATTGGTATTGTTGCAGTGTGCTGTTTACAGTGTCAGTTCAAAATGTTTAAAACAATTGATCAGCCCGCCGACTGTGAAATACGTTCAGTGATTCGGTTTTTGACAGCAAGGAACGTTTCACCAGCAGAAATTCATCGACAGATAAGTGAAGTGTACGGCCCCAATGCGATGAGTGACAGCAAAGTGCGTAAGTGGGTGAGAGCTTTCAAGGACAGACGGGAAAATGTCCATGATGAGCCGCGATCAGGCCGACCATCAGTGATCACAGAAGATTTGGTCAATGCCGTGGACGAAAAAATTCGTGAAGACCGGCGATTGACAATTTTAACTTTAGCATTGGAATTTCCGAATGTGGGTAGAACAACTTTGCACAAAATTGTCTCTGAAAATTTGCAATTTCGCAAATTGTGCTCACGTTGGGTTCCCAGGCTGCTTACTGAGGAACACCAAATGAAAAGAATGGCTTGTGCTCTTGATTTTTTTGGACCGATATCATAAGGAAGGTGATCAACTTTTAGAGAACATTGTCACAGGGGACGGCACATTGTCAATGGAATGGTGTCACATGACATCACCAGTCAAAGTCAAGGCCAAGCAGACAATCTCAACACGCAAGGTTATGGCAACCGTGTTTTGGGATAGACATGGAGTCTTGTTAGTCGAGTTTATGCAGCAAGGGACAACAATAAATGTAGCCGCTTACTGCGCTACCCTGACTAAACTTCGACGTGCAATACAGAATAAGCGACGTGGCCTTCTGACATCTGGAGTTTTGTTGCTGCATGACAATGCTAGACCCCATTCTGCCATTCAAACCCAAAATCTGATCAGATCTTTTGGATGGGAACAGATTGACCACCCACCGTACAGTCCAGACTTGGCGCCGAGCGATTTTCACTTGTTCTGCTACCTAAAAGAGTTTCTCGGCGGCAAGCGCTTCGCCACAGATGACGAGGTGAAAGAAGCAGTTAAAGACTGGTTATCCTCACAGGCGGCAGACTTCTATGACTTCGGCATACAAAAGCTTGTAGAACGTTATGACAAATGTTTAAACAAAAATGGAAACTATGTAGAAAAATAGAGAAAGATGTAAGGAATTAAATAAAAAAAGTTTTTTGAAAAAATCTGTGATGGTTTATTTTTTATAAGAAATCGGACCTTACTTTCCGAATAACCCTCGTATAAGCAGAAAACAAATAAATAGTAATATGAATATGATTATACGGACATTGTAATGAAACATCACTGTAATATGTACCATAATAATATAAAAAAGTGTTTTGTATTTTTTAGATAGTTTGGATAACTGATGCTTATTGTATATGCATTTGGATACTATAATTTACCTGTTAATATGATTATAAATACTGGTTACAAATGGGATGAAAAGAAGAATCTCTTTGTGTTGATCATATATTTTGTAGAACCTAACAGTTTTGACTGTGGATTCACAGAGTCTAACTAGAGTGCTATTTTGAAACTCAACTTTATATCAAGTTTTTGGTATAACTTAATTACAAAAAATGTTACATAAAAATTATTACCATGGATAATTGTATCCTTCTGAGTACCCACAGTGATGACCTGACCTGCAGCAGTAATCCCAATCTCCATTGTCCACGGGGCATGACCAAATGCCAACTTCTATGTTTTGGGTGCAGTAGGTTCCAGCTTTACATGGACGACCACTCACAGTAAATGTTCGCCATGTCCCATCACTGATACCTCCTTAAGATGTAGGAATCATTTAAATTAGCAGTGGTATTCTTAGACATAGTTGGGTTGGTTTATTTAAAAAAATTATGAACACATTAAAATCTTGGTAATTTGGACTGTTTGAGAAGAAGGCCATTCCAAATTTATGAATATTTGATTTAAGTTAGGGAACTTAGTCTAAATTAACATAAAACTCTTTCTTACCTACACAATTAAACAATAATCCCTTTTTGTGTTACATTTTATCTAAATTATTTTTCTTACTTACAAATCAGATGTTATTCTAATTCCATGAACTGGAAAAAAGTGTCACTAATAACACAAAAACAGCACAAAAGTGAATACACTTAAATGTTTTAACTGTACTTATTAATGAAACAGTACTGCTTAATTATAACTCATAAGCTGCAGAACTCACTGACTATTTTCAACAAAATATTTTTACTATTAGATGAAATCAAATTAATTTTATTTTGTTTACATTTATTAGTGTTTACATATCTGTTGACAGATAATAATTTTGTCAATTATTAAAGATAGTGAGATTGTGTTTTGAAGAAAAAATTCTTCATTATTTGATGTCCCACATAGATTTCACATTTTTTCAAAATTTTAACTTCCAGTTTTCCAAGGTACCATTACAGTTAAAAAAAATTAACATTATATTTGGATTTGGATGAAAATTGTTTTACCCGATACGCAGCATAGATTTTTACAATTAAAAATTTTAATCCCTTTCTTGACTAATTATAAGTAAAATACTACTGACTCGGAACACTAAGTTTTTTATTGGTAAAAATGTAAAATTTTTACCTTGTAGCCTGAACCAGTTCTTGGTTATTACAAACTTTGTCAGAGACCCTTTTGAGCTCTTGTGTTATAAAATTTTAAAATTTCCAAAATTCAACACTGTATTCAGTGGCAAGGGCCACTGGCAACGTTTCAAGGTTGGCCCCCTTCGAGTTCTATAGATTGTTGTTCTTACGTGTTTTATAATGTTCAAATAATATCCATACCTACTGAATCTGCTGGCCTGTTATTAACAAAAACAAAAAAATTTGGCACCAATTCTCCAAATTTCACTAGTTAGATCATAACTTTTGCTTAATTAGTCAAGTATTTACTGAAAAGCCTTTTAATTATTTTAATTACCCCAAGTTCAACTCTGTCTTTGCCTTTGCCTCTCCATTGCAAAATATCTTGGTAATTTTTGCTAGAATATTTTTCTCAGTATAAAAGAGAAAGAATGTGGGTCCCATTTTCCTTGTGAGCCCATGGAGATTTGCCAGTCTAGCCACCAAGTAGTTATGCCCCTCACTGTATTCAGATTTTGGTTAAAATTCTCTTTAATTTGATATGCCTATAGACTTTAGCAAATTTAAAAAAATTTTAATCCTTCACATTTTTGTCTCCAGTGTCTATTTTGGGAAGGATCAACCTTAAATATAATAGGGACCTGTCGGGTAAAAGTATTGTACATTTTTAAGTTTGATGCATTTGAAAGGTATCATCATGATACATACCAACTCACCTCGTTCATTCAACACAAACATAATTGAAACCTACAAATAGTATTTTCATTTATCATAAAAACACAGTATTAAAGTTAGCTTGGAAAGAATAGGCAATTAATTACAATCTCTCATTTGCTTTATAAAAAACTGAAATAGTTCAAAATCAGAATCTGTGGTGGTAAGTTGGACCACATTATCAATAAATTCCCTGCTCTTGTAAATCAACTGTTGAATTATGTTGGTAGCCCTAGGTTTGTTGCTGTCTTCTTTTACCAATAGCCCTGCAAGTATGTCTTTCACAACATCCTCTTCAGGCATCATTAACGGATCTTCTTTACCTGTTTCCTTCATTCTTCCAATTTTAATTTAATTTTCCCCAGCCTGACATAAATATTCATGATAATTGTCTTGACATAAACCTTCCAGTTCAAACTCTACGCAATTTTTCCTCAACATAACACTCCATACATTTATAATCATACATTGTTTCACATCCATTAGTTACAAAAAGCTGCTCTAATGTTATACGTTTTTGAGTTTTTAAGTGTTTCTCTCCTCTTCTGGTTTAATCATTTTGGAAAAAAACATAATATTTTTCAAGTTACCTGTGACAGAGACTCAGTGTTTTATGTCTTAAAAACTAGTTTTTCCAACAGCACTATTCAATGAATCATCAGACTGTGGAGGTTGTCCACTACTGATAAAACTTTAACTTAATTTTCACCAATCTTCATGTTTCTTAGGGTTTCTGTAGAAACTTTCTCATTTATAGAACCCAAGAAACCATTTAAAGATGAAACAAACCAACCAGAAGTATTTATTTTATATCTTTGATTGCTTGTGGATTCTTAGACTTACCTATAATAACTGATTTCACTTTATGAGTTCCATTTCTGTTAAAGACAAACACCGCTTATAGCATCTACTGTGTTTTCTTACAGAACTAATAGTTTTTTCACAACTTATGTATTTTCTTGTAAGAATGCTGCTTCAATTGCCTTTTAGAATGTTTCTATGAAAGTCTAACACTGTCTTTATCTATGCTGACATTTTCTTTATGCATTTTCTAGTTCTTCCAAATCATGATAATTCGAAAACTAGGTAAGCCAATCAGTAACTTTTGAATCTGAATTTAACTGACAGACTTTTGCCACCATAGAAAAAATATAAGGCAACATTTCGGCTACCCAAAAACTTGGCAGCCATCTTCAGGCTAATTATAAACTACCTTATGTAAAGAAATAAATAATACTCTATCAAGCAGTGACAGAGAGCCAACAAACTAATAATAACAAAACTTCACATAATATATAATCAAAAGATAAAATAATATAACTGAATACTTACTACGAAAAACACACAACATTCACAGAACATATGCATGACTTACATGAACACTTGCACACCAACAAGTCAAAAAAACACTGTAACCTTGTTTGTGTACGGATGTTCATGCGCATTGTGCTCGTACTTTGTAAGTGTTGTGTTTTTTCATAATAAGTATTCATTTGTGTTAGTTATCATTTGATAGTATATTATGTGAAGTTTTGTTACTATTAGTTTGTTGACTGTCTGTCACTGGTTGACAGAGTATTATTTACTTCTTTACATGTCTTAGTTTATAATTAGTCTGAAGATGGCTACCAAGCACTTGGGTGGCCGAAACATCACATTTATATTTTTTCTGTGATCGCAAAAGTCTATCAGTTATATTCAAATTCAAGTGTCTACAATCCATCACAGCCATCTTTTAAAAAAGTTGTCAATCAATACCATGACCTGATTGTTCAACAAATCTTTGTAATTCAACACCCCCACACCTTACTGGTTCGTCTATGGCAACAAATATTTGCTGTTTATACCATAACAACTCTTTACCTACCTAAAATTAATGACAATTCTTATTTGTAATTTTTATTCCTATATTAGAATGAAAATGTGAACTGTTGTAGAATAATTTTTTTGTGCAATTAATGTCAAAGTCCCACTAATTCGGGCAGCAGGCTAAATTAACAAGGTGAATATTTATCCCAAAATAGCATGAATTACAAATTAGAAGTGTATGAAATAGAAAGATTTTACTTTAATAATTAAAATGAAGTACATATATTAGAAAAAAAAGAAATGTACTTCCAGATCATCAGACTTCTTTTGTGTAAGATTCAGTAGTAAACAAAAATAAGTTATATAAAAAGTGTAGTAAATTATTTAAGTGTTTTAATTAATTATGTAGAACTTTTAGACTGGTTTTACTTGCTGAAAAGACAAACAGCCCTATTGTCTTTGCTAAAAAAAGTGCTTGCATTTCTATTGTTTTGAATAGGGGCCAAGACAGCCAAAGCCCTGAATGATATTTATTCCTAGTAAACCCCATTCTTAAACTGTTGATTGGGGAAGCATACCTACTTTCAGACAGTTAATAACACAAGTAATACTCACTGATTGGGTCACTGGGTGGTAGAGGATGTCCTGCAGGAGGAATATAGCAGTGGGCATCAGTGAAGTCCCATGAGAATAACCAGTAATCAGAGCTGTGAACAAAGTCCAGTCCTGGTCGTAAATCCCGTTCCTCAATTGCACTCAACTCACAGTTGTTGCCTCTGTCGATGTCAGTGAAATGTTAAAACACAGTCTACATCGTAATTAATTTTGATTAAGTGTTCACTATTCTTTATACTATTCAGGGCAACCCATAGGTCACCCGTGGGTGCCCAGAAAATATTTTTGTGAGGTTCCACATTCACAATTTTGTCAGCCATTAGAGCTTCCATTTTATAAATAGATTCGTTCTACAATACAAATGAAACATTCAGGCAATACATTCTTATGAATCCAGCATTGTTAATAACAAGACAACTCCAATTTAAAAGATACATATTTGTGTTTTTGAATGAGAAAATTGAGCACTCGGTGTTAACTCGACCATTTCACATTTGTCTGTCTGTTTGAGGCATGTCTCACCTTAAATTTTGAATGTTGCAAGTGATTTTTATAAAATTTGCCATGCATTTCATTTCATTTATATTTAATGTAAAATGTCATCTTCATTGTTTCATGAGTTTGTTAACATTTTGTAATATAGGTGTCTACTAAATGAACTACTATTAATTTCAACTATTAGTTAATTGAACTATTATTCATTTTGACTATTAGTTAATTTATCTATTAGTTAACTGAACTAACATTAATTTTGACTATTAGTTATTTGAACTACTATTAATTTCTACTACTATTTAATTGAATTACTATGAAAGTCAACTATTAGTTGATTGGACTATAATTTAATTTAACTACAGTCAATTCCAACCATTACTTAATTGGACTATTAATTAATGGGGCCATTGGTTCGGTGAACTATAATTTAATTGTCCTACTAGTATTCTCAACTATTATTTAATTGGACTATTAGTTAATTTAACTATTAGTTTGGGCCATTAGTTTGATGAACTATTATGTAATTGACCTATTATTATTTTCAACTATTAGTTAATTGGACTATTAACTTATTAGTTAATAAGCTATTAGTTAGTTACACTATTATCTAATTGGATATTGGGTCAATTAGATAGGTTAATTGGGTCATTAGTTGATTGAACTATAATCTAATCAGTCTACTATTATTTTCAATTATTAGTTATTAGGGCTATTAGTTATTTGGGTCATTAGTTGATTGAGCGATTGTTTAATTGAACTACTATTATTTTCAACTATTAGTTATTTGGACTATCAGTTAATAAGGCTATTAGTTAATTAGGCCATTAGTTGATTGAACCTTTATTTAATTAGACTACTATTATGTTCAACTATTAATTAATAAGGCAATTAGTTAATTTCACTATTATTGAATTAGACAAATATTATTTTCAACTATGAGTTAATTGACCTATTACTTAATTGGAACGTTATTTGATTGAAATAATAGTCAATCAAGCTATTAGTTAATTAGACGATTATTATTATTGAACTATTAGTTAATTGGGCTATTATTTGATTGGACTATTAATCAATCAGGCCATTAGTTAAGTGGGCTATTATTTAATAGAGTTATAATTAATTTGGCTATTAGTTAACCGGATTATTAGCCACAATTACAATTATTAGTGCAATTAATTAATAGGGCTAATAGTTAATTGAACTAATAATTAATCGGGCCCTTGGTTGATAGAACTATTATTTAATTGGTCTATTATTATTTTCAAATATTAGTTAATTGGACTATTAGTTAATTGGGCCATCGGTTGATTGAACTGTTATGTAGTTGACCTATTATTATTTTTAAGTATTAATTAATTGGACTATTAATCGAGGTATTAGTTAGTTGTGCAGTTAATTAATTGGCCCATTAGTTGATTGAAATATTATTTAATTAGTCTACTATTATGTTTAAATATTAGTTAATCAGGTTATTAGTTAATTGTGCTATTAATTAATAAGTCTATTATTATTTTTCAACTATTAGTTAATTTGGCTATTATTTAATTGGACTATTAGTCAATCTGGATATTAGTTAATTGCGCTCTTAGTTAATAGGGATACTAGTTATTTGTACTATTAACTATTAGGGCGATTAGTTAATTGGACTATTAGTTAATTTGGGTATTAGTTGATTACGCTTTTGTTTTATTGGGCCATTAGTTAAGCGGACCATTAGTTAATTGGACTATTAATAAACAGAGCTATTAGATAATCGAGCTATAGTTAATTGGACGATTAATAAACAAGGCGTTTAGTTAATGGGACTATTAGTAATTAATTGGGCTATTACTTAACTGAACTACTATTAATTTAAACTATTAGTTGACTATGCTATTATTTAATGTAGCCGTCAGGTTTTCTAAACACACACCTTCTTGTTTTTCAACAAAATAACGAATTCTTTTTTATTAAACTTTGTTGGACAATTAGTTAATAGGGCTATTAGTTAATTGACATATTAGTCAATGAGGCTACTAGCTAATTGGCCTATCAGCTAATCGGGCTTTTAGTTAATAGATGATTATTTAATTTGACTATTAGTTAACAGGGCTAAAATTTAATGGGGCTATTAGTTAATCGTAGCATTAGTTAATTGTACTATTAGTTAATTTGGCTAATATCAAATAGGGTTATGAGTTAATTGCCATGTTATTTAATTAAACGATTAGTTAATAAATCATTAGTTAATTGGACCATTAGTTAATTGGGCTATTAGGAAATTAAAAAAATATGTAATAGACGTACTATTATTTTCAAGGCTTAGTTAATCGGGCTATTAGTTAATTGCCCTATTAGGTAATGGCTATGTTTGTTAATAGCGCTATTAGTTAATGGGACTATTAGTTAATTGGGCTAAGAGTTAAATTTGCTTTTAGTTAATTGACCTATTATTTAATAGGTCTATTAGTTAATCAGTCTATTGGTTAATTAAGCTATTAGTTAATTGTGCTATTAGTAATAGGGCTATCAGTTATTTGCACTATTAGTAATTGAGCTATCATTTAATTGCATTATTTGTTAATTGGGCCATTATGTGATTTAAATAATATTTAATTGGCGTACTATTATTTTCTGTTAGGCCAATACCCTAATTATGAACTAATGTGGGTATTAGTTAATTGGGCTGTTAGTCAGATGGGCAACTATTAATTTAAAGTATTAGTTTTCCAAGTTATTGTGCTATTATTTAGTTGAACTACTATTAATTTAAACTATTAGTGAATTGGACTATTGATTGATTAAGCAATTGTTTCATTGGCCTACTGCTATTTTAAATTATTAGTTAATTGAACTACTGTTAACTGTGACTATTAGTTAGTTGAACTACTATTAACTTCTACTATTCATTAATTGGGCTATTAGTTAATTAAACTACTATTCATTTCAACTATTAGTTGATTGGGCTGTTATTTAATGTAGCTCTCAGGTTTGTAAACACACATCTTCTTGATTTTCAACAAAATAACCAAATGACAAGTTCTTTTTGATTCAACTTTTGTAGATTAATTATTAAAACTTTAAACTCTTCCTCAGATCCTCACAAAAAGAAAGTCCTGGCTGCGCCACATTAGTCTGCACCTGCCTAATAATCTGACAAATATCTACTACGTCTGATTTCACTCCTACTATATTAATTGTACATGAATGTTTTAAGATTTTCTGCTGAATATTTTGTGACCTGTTTTGTGAGTCATTTATACATGTAACCTTCCAGAATAGAGTGCTACGGAACATGGTAAGTGCTCCATGGTACATCAGAAATAGTGATCTACATCGAGACCTTAGGATCCCTGATGTCGCTAGTGAAATTAAAAGGTTTGCTGCAAAGCACGAATCTAGACTACACCAGCATATCAATGTAGAAGCTATTCAACTGCTTGACTACACCAATACAGTGAGAAGGCTGAAGAGAACTAAAACTTTTGAATTAGTGTAGTGCAGTGTGTGCAAAAATCTAGAAAGTAATATATAGTACACCAGTGGGCGACTGTATAAGTAACTTAAATTATAACAAACATTAGATGTAAATTGATGGTTGGTCTTTTAGACCAGTTTCAATAAAAAAAAATAAAAACATAAATAAATAAAAAATTATACATGTGCTCATGTGTTTACTCTGAATTGTATTGCTTTGTTTTTCTATGTTCGTATTATATAATGTAATTATTACATTCCATATTAAAAGAATAAAGCAATATGAACGAATTAGGTAACAAGGCCTATATTTTTAATCTTCCACACTGTTCTATAAACTAAATGGAATGGAAACAAAGAAGCCATGTATTCTATACCAACAGTGGTTTGTAATTAAACATATATGTAAGTAAAAAATATAAAGATCATTTGATTTGAGAAGAAACAAAAATTGGTACTTCCACAATAACCAAACCCACACTCATTTACAATATTTATGCAATTATTAGCATTGATGTGTAGTGAGTATAGCATATAATTTTTTTATATTATAAAAATTATTATAAATTATTTGTATATGTTATAAATTAAATAGCTTGTTGACAATTAAGATCGTTTTTCATTGTCGCATTTTTGCCAAAAAAATGATTGTAGCAGTAATATTGCTCTGATATGTGCCAGGAAAAAGTTATTGGTATTTTAAACTTTAATATAATTTTCTCAGAATTAACAAAAATGCAGTTTGAACCTTGTCAAACCAATTCAGCGATTTATATCCCAAAAATGCAAAATCTAAGACGATTACTTTTATAGATTGAGTAAGGAATCATGATGTGCTAAAATCTAAAAATCTTGTTATATAAGGGTGTTTGTGCTGGAGTTCAGATTCACTAAACACTGTATGGTTTTCAGATACTTTTATTGATAATTTTTTCTGTTTTGTTAAGGATTTTCTCCTACCCAAATATGAAAAGAATATAATTACACATAGTACTTATATATTTAAATATATTCAACACTTAAACATAATTTAATTACATATTAAACATATACCAGGGGATTCTAAATTGCAATATATGTTTATCTATTTCCTCTTGACTGTGTTTTCTACTTATGCTTACCTTCAGCATCCTTTGGCTGAAGACCATGGCTGTTCATAGCATTCTTAAATTTAAATCATTTCTTAAAATTAAAATAAACCAACTTTTATACTTAAATAGTGACACTTACTTATAACTAAATGTCGCACACCTAAAGTGTGACTGTTGCCTTGCTCTTGTGCATTCTGCCTTGCAGGTTTCTTCATCTGGGACAAGAAGAGAAACATGGATAGCAGATGGTAGCAAACGAGCTGGAACTCCGTATGCAATGTAGCATACTGAAACAAACACACCATACTCATAAAATTTCATATGATTATTTTAATATTTGTAAAATTAAAAGAAAAACATAAGTAATAGTTTGAAATAGTAACAGTAAAGTAGCTCACAATTCATTTGTTGAGGTCATATTACTGGCCAAATCCAACCTTAACCTGCCTCCTAGCTGCAGGGGTAACATCATTTGATAATGTAAAGTTGAGCAAGTAGTACTTGAAATGTGGATGAAACACAGTCTTGCTGATGATACTGAACTTCCTGGCCATAATAGGCTGTGTTGTAATTTGTAATTTTTAATGCTAATACTCGCTATTGTAATCTGCTACTATTGGAATCACTACTGTGATGACAATGATATAGTGGCTGTGAGCACTGGATTGACTTATTACTAATATGGGATGAGGTATGAAGTTGCCGGGGATTTACATTTTTATTTGTGTTTTATGTCCAATTATGAGTATGAGCATATATTCTAGTCTAGTTAGGCTAACTGCAAAGTCCAAATGTTCAAGTACAACAAAAACTATTCATTTTATTAAGGTACCTATTTTATATGGTACCTGAATTTCCACAACTCACTTTACTCAGACTCTGCAGACAAATAGTAAAGACTTGGCTCGGCAGGTGGGCACAATAACACCCCCTTCCCACAAATCCAGTCTCAGTGACTGCATACTGTTGTTGTAGTCAGCGGCTTGTTTTATTAGTTATACAGTAATTTTGTGCTGTACAGTTTCAATAACAAACTATGTTGAGTTATATAGTTAATGAACACCATTTGCTCAGCCTATGTATTAGGATAAGTTTAAAACTGTATGGACAGGCAGGGGCGGATTTGCTGTACTGCTGCCCCCAGGCATGGCAGATAATGCCGCCCCCTCCACCGTCTCCTATCTCTCTCCCTCATTCCCCCTCCCTTCCCCTCTTCGATTTCACATCCTCTTTCCCCCAGTTTGATTGTCTGCCTCGTTTCCTTTGACTGTCAGGTGAATATTTCATGTAAAAATAAACAAACATTGATAATATAAATATTTACTTGTCAGAAGAAAATAATTTTAGTTAGAAATTAAGGGAAACGTAAATAAAATCACATAAAATATGGGTACAAACATTATTTATTAAATGACAAACGGAAAATACTGGTACAGTTATATATGCAACTCAACTAATTTTATCGTAGATGAATTTATCGGAGATAATTTTTATATTTGTGTGTGCTTAATTGAACTGACTTTTATACTTATAAATTTGTTTGAATCTAAAAATATCATTTCTTAACTCAAATTTTGCGCTCCCCAAAATTTCCCGCCCCAGGCAAGTACCTAGTCTGCCTGTGCGTAAATCCGCCCCTGTGGACAGGTAGACCTCAGTCATCATTACTAAGATTTAAAAGTGTGCATAAATAAAAGAATGGAGCTGTTTTATCGTGAAGCCAATTATGAAAAAACCTTGGGTAACTCAACTGAGTACAAGTAATGGATTGTATTGCTGGGCTGTTTCCTTTCTTGCACTGATGCAAGTCCTTAGAATAAGACAAGGCTTAATATTTAAAACTATTTGGCAACAGCTTGTGTTGGATATTAGAAATCACTTAGGCATATATTACAAAGAGACCTACCAAAACAATATTACAAATTACTCAAATCGTACATAACTGACAGACATTTTCAGGTGAAATATGAAGGAGAATATTCTGAACTGGAGAAAATAACAGCTGGAGTTCCGCAGGGTAGTGTTTTGGGACCGTTCTTGTATTTGTTATATACAAGGGACCTCCTTACTGTAGAAGATGCAACCATTGCCACCTTTGCAGATGATACTGCAATTCTAGCGACTGGAAATAAAATTGAAGAAGCTGCAGTGAAACTTCAAAGAGCCTCTGAAGTCTGATGCTGTGAGCAAATGGACCAAAAAATGGTGCATTAGATTAAATGAGATGAAGACAGTCAATGTAAATTTTACAAATCTAAAGATTGGTCATCGGATACAAGTTATAATTAATTCATTACCAATTCCTTATGCTAATACAGCTAAATATTTAGGAATGACATTAGACCCAAAGCTTAAATGGAAGGAGCACGTCAAAAAGAAAAAGCAGGAGTTGAATCTAAAGTTCAGAAAAATGTACTGGCTCTTGTGAAGACAATCCCAGCTGTCAATCCATAATAAATTGCTGTTGTATAAGCAAGTGCTAAAGCCTATATGGGCCTATGGGATACAGCTCTGGGGCTGTGCAAAGAAATCAAACATAAATATAATTCAAACATTTCAAAACAAGGTGCTTCGGTGCATTGTTGATGCATCATGGTATGTAAGAAACGACAACTTACACAGGGATTTAAAAATTGAACTTGTCATTGAGGAAATAAAAAAGCAGGCAGTGAAGCATGGGCAACACATCTTGAAGCATGTACACTAGGGTGGAACGAAAAAATCAAGTTTGGATTTTTAATTTGTAATAGCGTGGAAAAGTTGCCTTTTGGTGTAGATAAGATAAAAAAAAGATATGAAAAATATTGGAGCACGTCTTGAGGTGCTGGAAGGACGATAAATTTTCATAAAATTGCAATTTTCGCTACATTTTTAAGTTTTTTTAAGAAGTTGTCAAAAATTTTTTTTTATTTCAAATACTGTCAAAAAAGCAGTTTTTATATCAAAAAAGACATACAATTTTTTTTTTACTTTTTGGATTATGTCTTGAGGTGCCGCAAGAGCGGTAAAGTTTTATAAAAACACACTTTTTGTAACTTTTTCAAAGAATTTTACGTGTCTCAATTATGCAATAAAAAGTTTCAAATAGGCGTTTTAGAGGATTGTTTTTTGATGGAAGAAGAGACAAAACAATTGTTCAAGAAAAGAAAGGAATTAAGTTGTACAAAAAATTTATTTCAGAAGAGCACGTTTCGCTAATAGAGGAACCAAACTCAAAGTTTTTAGGCCACATAACACCTAAATCTGGCACTGGAAAAGACATAGCAGACAGTATACTGGAGTTTCTTGAAGATAGAGAACACAACGAACAACTTTTGAACTTTACTGCTATTGGGTGTGATGGAACCGTTGTAAACACTGGACATAATAATGGTGTGATTTCTTTGATGGAAAATGAAATAGGAAGACCTTTACAATGGTTAGTTTGTTTGTTCCATGGAAATGAGCTACCTTTGCGACATCTTTTTTGTCATTTAGATGGTAAAACGAAGGGACCCAATGAGTTTAAAGGCGAAATAGGTCAGCAGCTGGAAAATTGTGCTAATCTTCCTGTGGTTATTTTCTTGCCAATTGAAAATAACCTTCCTCTTTTGGAGAACATAAATGATTTAAGTACAGATCAGTAGTATTTATTGGATATGTGTATCGCTGTATCAAGTGGAAATTGCTCACTAGATTTATCTTTAAGAAACCCTGGAAAACTTGCTCACTCCAGGTGGCTTACATTAGCAAACCGTATACTTAGATTGTATGTGGCAACTGAAAATCCAACTGAAAACCTTAAGACTCTGGCTGAGTACATTGTGAAAGTGTATGCACCTGTGTGGTTTAACATTAAGTTAAAACCTTCATGTACTTATGGTTCCAAACATCTGTTTAAGCATCTCATATTCACGCTATCTCTCTGATGATTTCAAGAACGTTCTAGACCCGGTTATTCAAAGAAATGGGTACTTTGCTGCTGCAGAAAATCTCCTTTTGTCCATGCTATGTGATGAGCGCAAAAATGTAAGAGAACTTGGTTTACGACATGTTTTAAAAGCAAGAACAGAAAGTAGAGGCGGAGTCAGGAAGTTTAAAGTTCCAAAGATAAACTTTGACGCAAAGGATTACATCGACATGATCTCATGGGCTGAAAATGATGTAACTGAACCCCCCTTGGTAAAACATGTTTCCATTGACTCTCTCTAAGACTTTATACGGAAGACATCTGAAGCTCAACCAAATAGTGGACCCGCTTATTGACTTTCCCCGGCTTCCTTGTCACACGCAAGCAGTGGAAAGAGCTGTGAAACTGGTGACCGAATCGGCTCAAAATGTCTGTGGTTCAATCGCAAGAGAAGGATATATAAGAGCAAAAATTGACTCACGTGAGAACATGCCAAAATTTGATACAAAAAAAAAACAGTTTAATGTGTCAATGAAGTAGAAACAAACATTTTGCAGCTGTAACATTTGTAATTATTAAGGGTTTTTTAAATCATAAAAAATGAACTTTCAATGTCTTTAAAAGTGTATTATGATATTTTTTTACGTGTGCTCTAATAAAAAAAATATATAATTGATTTGACGTGCTTTTATTTCAACCTTATTTACTACTATTTGTAACAACCAAAATGTTCGCAAAAGTTTCAAAATTAGCAAAAATACAAACTTTTTGACCTTAAAAAGTATTTTTTTATTATTATTATATTTTGTAATTAATAATTTTTTCTAATTTTAATGCTTATATATGTATTTACAACTATCTTTTGTAACATTATATGTATGAGAAAACCATAAAAAATAATTTATCAAAGTTTATAATTTTTCAATATTTTAATTTTTTTACAAACTTTAAGCTCTTTGCGGAACCTCAAGATGTTGTAGTATAGCAACCAAATTTTTTTTCTTCTTTTTGAACCTAAAAGGCAACTTTCCCTACTATTACAAAACTAAAAAAAAAATTAAAAAAAGGCCATTTTCGTTGCACACTAATGTACACCCTGGGATAGGGCGACTGCTGGATACAACTAATGCAACTAGAAGGCTGAGATGAACTAAACCACTTGATCTGATTGATATTAGTTAAATGGGGAGATTATAGCCAATGGGTTATATCTCTTGATTAGTGTCTTTAATTATGAAATGTAAATTACTAGATGGGTAGCACTCAGTTGTAATAAAAATAAATAAAAAAACTTGGGCATATGTGAGTATTCCATAAACTACAGACATTTGGTTAAAAAAAGATCATTCCCTTAATTTAAAGAAGTAAAAGCAATATTAAATAGAATTATTTTATGATGATAAGATGACTGATTGAGAGACAGTAACATTCCTAGGGAGCAATGAATGTCTATCTAGCAACTTGACAAATAAAGACATGCAAATAAAACTTTTAGAAGTTTCATCAGCATATTATCAATCCATTTTCAAATCACAAATTTTTTTAGCAAGTATCAATCAGTGTCATACAAAATGGTGTAATTGACACAGTGTTACAGACAAAATCAGATCAGAAATACCTACTGCATCATAGTACTTGACAAGACAACTGATGCGACCAATAAGTCAATTATCAAAAGTTTTGCAATTTGTTGATAATGATGGAAATTGTCAGGGATGGTTTTTGCACTTCACTGACACTAGTTTAGACTGAACTGTACAAGGGTTGTTCCAATATGTCATGAAAGTTGTAGACGATTTAGAGTGTTAAAGAAAACTTGTAGCCTATATGTCTGATGAAGCAGTTGTTATGGCTGGTCATGTATATGGATTGTAAGCAAGGCAATAAGTTAATTTTAAAATACTGCTATTTTATATTGTATGTAGCTCTGCCTTAATATTGCATATTTTAGACCATTTTGTTTTATTAAAGCAGCCTAAAATACTTGAAGTACTTTGTATTCCTAATGATGCAATTTCACAAATATTGTTGAAGTATTAGTCATTATATGTTGTCACAATATCATTTTAGTTTTAAAAGTCTGTAATGTGATCAAAGGGACGCCCTTTTGGGAGTGATCTAGTGTAGGTCTTGAACTCAGTACATGCCACTGAGTGTACACAAAGGCAGGAAGCCACGAAAACGTTATTACCTGAAACTTGAGGCTACATCCCGAACTGATGAAGCGACAGTAGAGCATAACTTTGCCCACTTGGCTATTTTTGCCCTTGAACTTGAAGAGACGAATTCATTATTTTACACGGTCCTGAATGTATAGGCTATACATATATATTTTTTAAAGTGGAGTATACTATTAACAGTGCATAAATTATCACTAACCGGGGAGTTAACTAACAGTCAGAATCATAGTAACAATTATGAATTACTGGTTATACCAATACGAATGACTGGTTACTTTTAGATTACAGACTCAGGGCTGTGCACTGCACAATCAGGGGGTGGAAAATCACATCATCATCAATGTGTATAAATGATGCATTCTACCCACTCAATTTCAACTTTTTAATGTATCTCAAAGTCTTGCAATTATGTCCATATTATGTATTTTTTGTATAATACATAAACTTGTATGAAATTCATAAAACATGTCAAAATATCGGTATGGAGATCCATACATGACTTCCATGTTCTAAGATTTATATTTAAAATCATATTTGAAATGAAATATTTCCATAGAAACTACTTCTTTCTATTGCTTCAGCCTTAACCACAGTACTGTGGTCACTAACGTATACCACCTCACGTTTTCGCACTCGATTTTCACTGATGATGGCAGTCGATGGCATTGCCGAAACGTCTGGTTTTGCAGAAAACATTGGACTACGGCTAAACAGCCCGGGAAGGAATTTTAACAAAAAACTACTCCTTTGTTGCCGATAACGTAGTACACATACAAAAAATTCTCCCCTCCCTCTTCAACTATAATTTTCATTAATAGAAAATAATTACCCCCACCCCGTTCAACTAGCCTCTTCACTTATAGATATTTCATCTACGTTTCTACAGTGGATTATTATGAGCTTCTTATCAGGATACTTTGTTTATCAAAATTAAGTACTTTAATCTTGTTAAAACATAAAATGTTGCAGGTAAGCTACCCCTTTCTCTTAACCGATCTTCACAAAAATGCAGGGATGCATGCAAAAAATAATTGATTCTGTTTGAATGTGAGGCCGCACAATGTGCGGCAGTTATCGTTCGTCATAGAAACAATTACTCATGTTAAAACATGAACAGTGGCCTGTAAACTACCCCTTTCCCTTAACCGATCTTCACCAACGCCAAAAGGTCTTGAGAACTCTACAATGCAGTGATGCGTGCAAGAAAATATTTGATTCTGTTTGAATGTGCGCCAGTTATCGTTCGTCATGGAAACATTTCTCTTGTTACAACATAAAATGTTGCAGGTAAACTACCCCTTCCCCTTAACCGATCTTCAACAAAATCAACAGGCCTTGAGTTCTCTACAAATCAGGAATGAATGCAAAAAAATTATTTGATTCTCTTTTAATTTACGGCAGTTATCTTTCGCCATAAAAACATTCCCTTGTTAAAACATAAAATGTTGCTGGTAAGCTACCCCTTTCCCTCAAACGATCTTCAACAAAATCAACAGACATTGAGTTCTCTATAATTCAAAAAGGTATGCAAAAACGTAGTTGATTCTGTTTGAATTTACTGCAGTTATCGTTCGTCATATAAAAAATTACCCTTGTTAAAACATAAATGTTGCAGGTAAACTACCTTTTTCCCTTAACCTATCTTCACCAACACCAATAGGTCTTGAGAACTCTACAATACAGGGCTGTTTGCAAAACATTATTTGATTCTGTTTGAATTTGCGGCTGTTATCGTTTGCCATAGAAAAAAATTACCCTTGATAAAAAAAGTTGCAGGTAAACTACCCCTTTCCCTTAACCGATCTTCACCAAAAACAATAGGTATTGAGTACTCTACAGTTCAGGACTGTATGCAAAACATTATTTGATTCTGTTTGAATTTGCGGCTTTTATCGTTTGCGATAGAAAATACCCTTGTTAAAACGTAAAACGTTGCAGGTAAACTACCCCTTTCCCTTAACCGATCTTCACCAAAACCAACAGGTCTTGAGAACTCTACAATTCAGGACAGTATGCAAAACATTATTTGATTCTGTTTGCATTTGCAGCTATTATCGTTTACCATAGAAAAAATTACCCTTGATAAAAAACCGTTGCAGGTAAACTACCCCTTTCCCTTAACCGATCTTCACAAAAAACAATACGACTTGAGTACTCTACAAATCAGGGCTGTATGCAGAAAATTATTTGATTCTGTTTGAATTTGCGGCTGTTATCGTTTGCCATAGAAAATACCCTTGTTAAAACATAAAACGTAGCAGGTAAACTACCCCTTTCCCTTAACCGATCTTCACCAAAAACAATAGGTCTTGAGATCTCTACGATTTATGGTTGTATGCAAATAATCATTTGATTCTGTTTGAATTTGCGGCTTTTATCGTTTGCCATACAAATTACCCATGTTAAAACATAAAACGTTGCTGGTAAACTACCCCTTTCCATTAACCGATCTTCACCAAAAACAATAGGTCTTGAGAACTCCACAATTCTGGGCTGTATGCAAAAGAGTAGTTGATTCTGTTTGAATTTGCGGCTGTTATCGTTTGCCATACAAAAAAATTACCCTTGATTAAAAAAAAACCGTTGCCGGTAAACTACCCCTTTCCCTTAACCGATCTTCACAAAAAACAATAGGTCTTGAGTACTCTACAAATCAGGGCTGTATGCAAAAAATTATTTGATTCTGTTTGAATTTGCGGCTGTTATCGTTTGCCATAGAAAAAAAATCTAAGACACAAATAGACACACACACACACACACACACACACACACACACACACACACACACACACACACACACACACACACACACACACACACACACACACACACACACACACACACACACACACACACACACACACACACACACACACACACACACACACACACACACACACACACACACACACACACACACACACACACACACTTTTCGAAAAATGACTTTTTTCATGTTTTGAGTGTAGTACAATCAGAATCTGCAATAATCTCGAACACGATTTTTTTTGCCATCACCATACCGTACTTCCATTTCCTTAAGGAACAGGGAAGTAAAACACCCGAAGCCACAGTAGATCCAAATAAAAAAAACCGTTGCAGGTAAACTACCCCTTGCCCTCAACCGATCTTCACCAAAAACAATAGGTCACGAGTACTCTACAAATCAGGGCTGTATGCAAAAAATTATTTGATTCTGTTTGAATTTGCGGCAGTTATCGTTTG
This sequence comes from Magicicada septendecula, assembly GCA_034769895.1. Classification (NCBI taxonomy): domain Eukaryota; kingdom Metazoa; phylum Arthropoda; class Insecta; order Hemiptera; family Cicadidae; genus Magicicada; species Magicicada septendecula. Next base: position 342,463,610 of record CM068376.1, read on the forward strand.
CCATAGAAAAAAATACGCTTGATAAAAAATGTTGCAGGTAAACTACCCCTTCCCCTCAACCGATCTTCACCAGAAACAATAGGTCTTGAGTACTCTACAAATCAGGGCTGTATGCAGAAAATTATTTGATTCTGTTTGAATTTGCGGCTGTTATCGTTTGCCATAGAAAATACCCTTGTTAAAAAAACGTTGTAGGTAAACTACCCCTTTCCCTTAACCGATCTTCACCAAAAACAATAGGTCTTGAGAACTCTACAACTCAGAGCTGTATGCGAAACATTATTTGATTCTGTTTGAATTTGCGGCTGTTATCGTTTGCCAAAAAAAAAATTTCCCTTGATAAAAAAAAACCGTTGCAGGTAAACTACCCCTTCCCCTCAACCGATCTTCACCAAAAACAATAGGTCGCGAGTACTCTACAAATCAGGGCTGTATGCAAAAAATTATTTGATTCTGTTTGAATTTGCGGCAGTTATCGTTTGCCGTAGAAAATACGCTTGATAAAAAACGTTGCCGGTAAACTACCCCTTCCCCTCAACCGATCTTCACCAAAAACAATAGGTCTTGAGTACTCTACAAATCAGGGCTGTATGCAGAAAATTATTTGATTCTGTTTGAATTTGCGGCTGTTATCGTTTGCCATAGAAAATACCCTTGTTAAAAAAACGTTGTAGGTAAACTACCCCTTTCCCTTAACCGATCTTCACCAAAAACAAAAGGTCTTGAGAACTCTACAATTTAGGGCAGATGCAAAACATTATTTGATTATGTTTGAATTTGCGGCTGTTATCGTTTGCCATAGTAAATACCATTGTTAAAACATAAAACGGTACAGGTAAACTACCCCTTTCCCTTAACCGATCTTTACCAAAATCAACAGATCGTGAGAACTCTACAATTCAGGGCTGTATGCGAAACATTATTTGATTCTGTTTGAATTTGCGGCTGTTATCGTTTGCCAAACAAACAAAATTACCCTTGATAAAAAAAAACTGTTGCAGGTTAACTACCCCTTTCCCTCAACCGATCTTCACCAAAAACAATAGATCGCGAGTACTGTACAAACCAGGGCTGCATGCTAAAAATTATTTGATTCTGTTTGAATTTGCGTCTGTTATCGTTTGCCATAGAAAAAAAATCTATAGACACACAGACAGACAGACAGACACACAGACAGACACACACAGAGACACTTTTCGGAAAACGACTTTTTTTCATGTTTTGAGTGTAGTAGAATCAGAATCTGCAATAATCTCGAACACGATTTTTTTTGCCATCACCATACTTCCATTCCTTAAGGAATATGGAAGTAAAATTAACTATAAAGTAAATTTTTATTACAAGGTCCAGGATCAGGTAATGTCTTCTTTTAATAGCAGATTCAGAAAAATAAAAACCTTTGATAGCGTATTTGGATTGTTCAGTATTAATTTTTTTAATTACACGAAAGACAAAGTATTTGTGTATTGTAAAGATATAAACTTAAAACGATTCTTGTGATGAGGCAGATATTGAGGGGACTGATTTGGTCAATGAACTGAATGCTTCAAGACTTAAGTTTTTTCCAAAATCCACTGGACAATCCGCACAGTATATTTTATTAGCTTTTTCAAAATAATTTGTTCTCAAGATTCCCAAAAACGGCAATACTGCATATATTAACAGTATCAGCTGCAGCTGGCAAAAGATCATTCTGGAAGTTAAAAATTAAAAAATGATTTTAAGATCAGCATGGCTTAGAGCAGCGGTTCCCAAACTTTTTCGGTCATGGAACCCTTCAGAAGACATTTTATTTCCGTGGAACCCTAACTCGTTAGGTTCTCCCAACGTTCTTCCTTCTTCCATCTATTCCTATTGCCAGAGTGTATTGCATAACATAGCCGTAGTAGGGTTTGAAATAAAGAGAAAACATTTTATATATAACCAAAAATATTTATTTTGGGACAAGATAATATTGTATAGGTATAGGCTATATATAACCACAAACATTTATTTTGGTACAAGAAAATATTGGATATAACCACAAACATTTATTTTGGTACAAGAAAATATTAGATTTACACCTAATGTGATGAATGAAATTGTTTCATTTTTGTACTTAAAGTAGTTTTGAAATTGGGCTTTATGTCCGACAGCTGAATACGTAAATCCAGAGCGGCATCTAACTTACTCCTAAATTTGTTTTTGGTGTAAGCATAAGCTGAAAAGCCTGATTCGCATCGATAGGTGGACGTGAAGGGGAGCAGAGCACGGATAGCCTTTTCGGCTACTGACGGGTATACGTCTATCAGTCCTACCCAAAAGTCATTCAGTGGCACAGATTCAAATTTCGTTTTTAAAGCAGAGGTACATTGAATTTCAATAAGATCTTCATACTCTGGCACGAACAACATGTGAGGTTTATTTCGGTTGACAAATAGGTTTTGCACCCACTCGATGTCCCTGTTGGTGTCTGGGATGTACTCCGACAGAGATTTCACGAGGTTCATTAAATGCTCACAAATGTTTTTGTGCACATCAGCTTCGATTTCTAATTCGTTTTCACTCAGAAACTGGGCCAGGAGAGGAAAGCATGCGAAGTTTTTCTCAGTTACACATTCGATCCAAAAGTTAAGTCTGGTTTTCAATGATGTTATTTTGTCTCTCACTGCGAACGTGGTTGTATCATTCCGCTGCAAAGATGTAGTAACTTCATTAAGTTTCCCGAATATGTCAGCGAGGTAAGCACACCGCATGAGCCACTTCTCGTTGCGTAAAAAATTCGGCATATTTGCTAGGGGCGGAAAGGTCCTCCCCTATAAAGAAAACCTGAAGCTCGTTACTCAGCTCAAAAAGCCTGGCCAGGACTTTTCCTCTTGAAAGCCATCTAACTTCTGTGTGAAGTAAAAGCGATTGATGTTGACTTCCCATTTCTTCACAAGCCTTTGCAAAAAGTCTTGACTGGAGTGGGCGAGACTTAACATAATTGACAATTTTTACAGCCTCATTAAGAAGTCCTTTAAGTCAGATGGAATATTCTTCGCCACAAGGGCATGCCGATGCAAGAAGCAATGACTACTGGTACAATTTGGCGCTACATTTTTTATTCTTGATATCGTCCCTTTCAATTTTTCCACCATCGCTGCAGCCCCATCGCTGCATACGTTAACACACTTATCCCAATCAAGATCGTGTTTACGCATGTAACAATTGATGATTTTAAACATTTCTTCCCCGGTTGCATTGGTCTCCAAAGGTGCGCATAGAAACAAATCGTCTTCCATAGATTCTTCGAACGGATATCTCACGAAAACAAGCAATATCGAAAGTCCGGCGACATCTGTACTCTCGTCCAGTTGCATTGAAAACGCTTTACAATTTTTCAGTCTCTGAATTAATTCATCTTCCATATAGTCTGAGATTTTATGAATACGGTCGGACACAGTGTTGTTAGAACATTGGACTGCTGAAACTTTTTTCGCTGCCTCCTCTCCAAGCACGCAACCGACTATTTCTTTCACACACGGTTTGATGAGATCCTCTGCAATTGTATGTGGTTTCCCAGCACGGGCAATCCTGTAACTTAAGAGAAACGATGCTTCAGTTGCATTTTCATTATCGGCCTTTGCATATTTCTGTAAGCAAGCCACAGCGGCATCTTGGACTTCCTTGTGGTTTTTAAAAAACTAACGTCCTTTCCCTTTAGGTGCGGGTGGTTTGTTTCCAGGTGTCGTTTCAGCTTAGCGGGTGCCAAGGAACTGTTAAGGAGGATTTTGTTGCAAATGACGCATTGCCCATCCGGGTGTTCTGCACTTCCAATAGGAATGAAACCTAAAGATAGATAAGATTCATCGTATTTCCTTTTTTCGAAGATCTTAAACCTTCACTTTCGATCCTGTCACTAGTCGATATGTTCGCTTCTTGACCATTAGTACGAGGGTCATCTTTCATCCCAGTTGTGCCCTAAAATGAATAAAATAATAAAACAGAGCGGTCAGACTCCAGGCTGACTCAATTTGTGCACAGAAAAAACTACAGTAAACTCTCGAAATTACGGCACTCAATACAGCGGCATGCCCACATTTTGCATAATAATATTATTACAAACAAAAAAACAAAAAATGAAATACTAGCCAAAAGACATTTGCAATTTTTTTTCGTAATCCAAATTGATAAATTTTGAATATAAATATTGTAAATACTGCCGTGCAAATGAAAAGAGACGTAAGCGCAGATTTTGAGCAAAATAAGTTTTTTATATCGTTTTGTTTCCCAGTGTGAGTGAGTGACGTATCTCAAGTGATTTTGTAATGTGTGATATTGTTAAAGTAATTTTATGGTACCAAAAATTTTAAAAGCCATTTGTTTACATTTTTATTTTTATTATTTATATATAGTGTAATTTTTATTAGAATTTGGTGACTAGAAATGGATGTCGCTGCCGGCCCGTCAAATACGTCCGTTAGCAGACGTAAACGGGGTAAACCATTAAAAAGTGGTGAAAAATCAATAGTTCTAAACGTTTTCACTAAGCTTAGTGAAAAGTATAAAACACTTCCTTTTAAAGAGCTAGATAAACTAACTGCTGAATTTACCGGAGTATCTGAAAGAAATGTCCAAACGATACGGAGTGAAATTAAAAAAACAGGGAAACTCGTTACTCCAGGGAAAAAAAAGGAAACGCGAGATGAGTGTTTTAGGAAAGTGCGATGACTTTGTTAAAACTGCTATACGTCGTAAAGTCCATAACTTTTTTCCCATAAAGAAGCTCCTACCCTAACTAAAGTTCTGTCAGCGGTAAATAGTGATCCCGATTTACCTAATATGGGCCGTACCAGTTTGCATAAACTTTTAAAATCTATTGGTTTTGAATTCATTAAAAAAAATAAATTGACTATAATTTTTGATAGAGACGACATATTGATGTGGCGACGGAGTTATTTGAGATCGATTAAAAAGTACAGGCATGACAATCGTCACATTTTTATCTTGATGAAACGTGGGTTAATGAAGGACATACAACCAGTAAAGTGTGGGGTGTGGAGTGATTCCACAATAAAAACACCCAAACAAGCTTTTTTGTCGGGACTGACAACTGGAATAAAGCCAGCAGCTAGCAAAGGCAAACGGTTAATAATTGTTCATATTGGCAACGAAAATGGGTTTTTAAATGGGGGGCTATTAATGTTTGAATCTAAAAAAAGTGGGGACTATCATACTGAAATGAATGGAGATATATTTAAAACGTGGTTTGAAGGAATTATTAAGCTTTTGCCAAATAACAGTGTCATAGTTATGGACAATGCCCCATATCACTCAGTTTACTCCAGTTTACTCGTGTATTTTGTTTATGTATAAAACTAAAAACAAAAGTATGTCACTTAAGCCAAAAAATTGTGTTTTAATTCACAACGAAAACAGTGACACAAGCTTACGTGTAAAAAATACTCGTATATGTTACGATTTGTGTACTGAACTGAAGAAAAAAATATCAACTGTTACAAAAAGTCACATTGTAGTCAAAATATTGGTATGTTTATGATAAAGTGTTTGCCTTGTGCAATGTAACAAGTCTCATTCCGCGTATAAGTTTACTGTCGGATTTTTTATTATGGATACTCGAGTTTAAGCGTTAATTACAAGTGAACCTGTAGGTCTACTTATAAACTAGTTACATCAAATTTTTGCGCATTTAATTTTGCGTTGATCTGTGGAAGAAACATATTTTTTGAAGGTTGATTTAAATTTTTTTTCGCGGTTAGAGTAAAAAAAGTCCATGTTTTTTTGTGTTTTTCAAGAAACCGCTCTCTTTGAAATTATATAAATTAAAAACCCTTGGTCCAATCATAACTAAATTTTTACACAGTATGGGCACAATTGTTTTCAATACATTACTTAAGTTACAAAATTGTTTTTTGACCCAAAAAAAAGTTGTTATCAGTTTGTGAAACAACTTTTTCTTGGTACAGGATAGTCGTACAAAGGCAGACTTGGTCTTGTTTTGAAGCTCTTGATCGTGGTTATCAAAATCCACAACTGCTGCAAACATACATTGAGATGCCGATTTTATACAGAGTGATATTCATGCAAGGGTGTGTGTGGACTGGACCGTGTGTAAGCGGGCGTTCCGGCGTCGAAAGCGGGTGCCGTGTTGCCACGTTCAATCACCCCGGCCGCTTCACTGCAGTTGAACAGTTGCTGTTTGGATAATTTTAACACCTTATTAATGTTATAACATTGTTTTCTATTATCCATTTCCCATCACCTTTTCTCATGAGGGCCGTGTGGTAAGCGGGCCATACGGCAGTGAAGGCGTGTGCAGTGTTTCCGCGATGATTCACCCCAGACCCGGACTTTGCCCTGGCTTTTGTGGCCTACCCCCAGACACGTATGATTTGCTCGTTAAAAATGATTCATTTGAACATTGGTCAGTTTGAGTCATCAGTTCTTTAAATCTGCTTCGTCCGCATGCCACTTGTCATTCTGGCTCTGTTGGTCGTTGTGTTTATATCACGTCAAGATGCCTCCGAGACCTCCGCTCTCAGAGGGTGAAGTTGCGATGATTTTAAGTGCTATATGTTTTTTTAAGAGTGAAGGAGAAAAGGTTGGCGACAAGAGGTTTCCTGTATACCAGAAAGTATCACAGTGTCTTGGAGTATCCTTAGCGTCTGTGAAGAGAGTGAGTGCCTCTACCAACGAGAACGAAGAAAATACGTCACCTGGATCAAGAAAGAAGCAGTGTGTCAGGCGAGGACGTCCGAAAATCCAACTTGATGACTTCACTTTGGGCACAATACGGAGGAACATACATGATTTTTACATAGACTAGATTTTTCCCACAGTCAAAAACCTCCACACGAAACTTGTTGAAAATATGGCAGATTTTCCTGAGATGTCAAGATCTACTCTCTTGAAGATTGTTAAAAGCTTGGGATTTAGATATAAGAAGCCAGTCCTGATGGAATCTGTGACAGTTGCTGCGTCCCGGCATACCTTCCTGAGAGAAATGAGAAAGCTACGTTCCCAGGGGTACAAGATATTCTTTACAGACGAGACCTGGTGCGGACAGAACCACACGATGAGGTACGGGTGGGAAGAAACGTGCTGGATGCATTAGAAAATAATTTTGACAACTATGATCAATACAGAGGACACAGAAAAATCTTGTTTATGTAAAAATCATGTATGCTCCTCCGTATTGTGCCCAAAGTGAAGTCATCAAGTTGGATTTTCGGACGTCCTCGCCTGACACACTGCTTCTTTCTTGATCCAGGTGACGTATTTTCTTCGTTCTCGTTGGTAGAGGCACGCACTCTCTTCACAGACGCTAAGGATACTCCAAAACACTGTGATACTTTCTGGTATACAGGAAACTCTTGTCGCCAACCTTTTCTCCTTCACTCTTAAAAAAACATATAGCACTTAAAATCATCGCAACTTCACCCTCTGAGAGCGGAGTTCTCCGAGGCATCTTGACGTGATATAAACACAACGACCAACACAGCCAGAATGACAAGTGGCATGCGGACGAAGCAGATTTAAAGAACTGATGACTCAGACTGACCAATGTTCAAATGAATCATTTTTAACGAGCAAATCATACGTGTCTGGGGGTAGGCCACAAAAGCCAGGGCAAAGTCCGGGTCTGGGGTGAATCATCGCGGAAACACTGCACACGCCTTCACTGCCGTATGGCCCGCTTACCACACGGCCCTCATGAGAAAAGGTGATGGGAAATGGATAATAGAAAACAATGTTATAACATTAATAAGGTGTTAAAATTATCCAAACAGCAACTGTTCAACTGCAGTGAAGCGGCCGGGGTGATTGAACGTGGCAACACGGCACCCGCTTTCGACGCCGGAACGCCCGCTTACACACGGTCCAGTCCACACACACCCTTGCATGAATATCACTCTGTATAAAATCGGCATCTCAATGTATGTTTGCAGCAGTTGTGGATTTTGATAACCACCATCAAGAGCTTCAAAACAAGACCAAGTCTGCCTTTGTACGACTATCCTGTACCAAGAAAAAGTTGTTTCACAAAACTGATAACTTTTTTTTGGATCATAAAACAATTTTGTAACTTAAGTAATGTATTGAAAACACTTGTGCCCATACTGTATAAAAATTTAGTTATGATTGGACCAAGGGTTTTTAATTTATATAATTTCAAAGAGAGCGGTTTCTTTTAAAACACAAAAAACATGACTTTTTTTACTCTAACCGCGAAAAAAAATTTAAATCAACCTTCAGAAATATGTTTCTTACACAGATCAACGCAAAATTAAATGCGCAAAATTTTGATGTAACTAGTTTATAAGTAGACCTACAGGTTCACTTGTAATTAACGCTTAAACTCGAGTATCCATAATAAAAAATCCGACAGTAGGTACCAATTTTGAATATAATCTGTCGGTACTTCGCTGTCAGTGTGCCACGCCTGATAATTACAACAACCATAGCGTGTTTTTCACTCACGTGTTTCTGTTTACGTCTGGCGCAAACTTACGGCGAATAGATAATACGTAGGTACTTCAGTTGTAATTCACTAAAATTTTCGGACACATTACAACCAAATTCAGACGTATATGACGGGAAAAAATGTGCGTGTAAGATCAACGCAACTTTGCTTGTGTTTTTGTCTGTTTGCTAGTTCAGAGCAGTTGTTTTCAAATTCAATGAGTGTGCTTTGACCAAGCAAGCACATTTTTCCCTGTTTACGCATTTACTGTAATTCTAATAACCTTTTATTTTTACTTACCGAACTGCAATGAAGAGCATGTTCTTGAAATTCATCATGTCCAGATGGCAGTGTCTCAGTAGAGCTAGTACTAGAAGTTCCACGTAATATATTTTTGGCACCTGAAAGCTTACCCGTCTTGAGCCAGTTATCCATGGTGTTAGTTAAACTGAACTGAGTGAAGCTAGTGTATTTATAAAACAAAGAACCTGGATGTTGTTAGAAAAGCCAAGAGCGCTCTAGCGTGCGCGCGAGGAATTTTCTCGGAACTCCATGCGATTTTCCTGGAGAGGTCGCGCGGGTCTGAGACGCCGGGCTGTGATAAAACGACTTCTATTGGCGAGTGCTCCCCCTACCATCGCATTGAGTTCTAGGAACCAAATGACGTGTACATTTCCTTGTTTGCTGCTTGGACGACAACTGACAATCGAATAGTTGGCCTCGTGCGGTTTTATTTTAAAATCCGATTTTTGAGATTTTTCGCGGAACCCCTACGATGCTTTTGTGGAACCCTAGGGTCCGCGGAACACAGTTTGGGAACCGCTGGCTTAGAGGCAGACAGACATGGTGTGGCAAATTCGAGATTGCACACAGGCGCATGATTGTCTGGTGACATTCCTCTACAGACTATATTCTACTTATCCTGACAGGACTTCAAGTCTTGGCCAACATCTGCTAGCCACATTTATGACTTCTTGCGATGTTAATGGAACATTTTAAGCTCCATTCAATCCATTCAAGAGTGGATGAGACCAAGAGGTGATGATGAGAGAAGGGGAACAATAATGTCATAATGGGTACAACACAATAATGGGAACAATAATGGGTACAACACAATAATGGGAACAATAATGGGTACTTCCCATGTCCTTAGGAACGATATCACAGTTTCTATGATTGCAATTTGCATTTAACAGCGTGGAAACAAGAAAAATATAAGCTACGATTGGAAATACATAACTGAAGAAACCCCTACTGCAGTAAATGAGATTCATACACACATAGTACACAACAGTTAGACCATTCTGCTGTAACAATTATTTTTGGTTACAACAGAATGATAATTAAGTGATACGCTTTAATGTTTAAATTAAACCTACTTACGCAGTATCTTAGTTTGTCTTACATTTCTATCTGGCCACAATATCTATCGTGCGTTTTCATACAATATTTTGCTTTTACGGAAAATTGAACTGTCTTGTCTTGCTCATTTTAAATTTGAAAAACTTTATGATAATTTTACTCAGAAGCCTCTTCAGATAACTTCAAGAGATAAACATTTTGTATTTGTTGGGGATAGTTTTGAAAAGCATACTGATCTATAATGGTTCTTTATCCTCAACAATGTGCAAACCAGAATGCTTTTCTGATACAATTAATTTTTTTTTAAATTGTTATATATTAATGAAACAATGTTATTCATTTAATTAAGGGTATTTCATTTACTGTACCGTGGTTTTGGGTGAAATTTTCAATTTTATGTTTTTGATATACAATGGTATTTCAAAGTGTTGTTTATGATGAAATAACATTAATTTGGCTCGAAAATGTGTTTAAAATGTGTAAAATTATAATTTTTCAATCCCTTGTAACATCAAAATAACCAGTTTTTACAGGTCCATAATTTCAATGTTTATCATAATATGAAAACTGAATTTCACCGTGATCTCAAAACATGTTCAAGAATCAAAAAGGAGGACCTGTAAGACAATCAAAAGTAATTATAAACGTTTCGAATACGCCTTCTAGTGTAAGTAGAATGATTCAAGAAGAAGTGGGGCTACACGAACCACAACAAGGCACTCCAAGCACGTCAAAACATGTTTCTGAACAGAAAATAATGCCTAATAAAGCATTGTATGAACATGTTAATAACAGTGAATGAATGTAATGAAAGGTTAATTAGTGGGAACGTAATATTAGATATCAGTTAACTGTCAGAAGTTTTTTTCATATGTAAGCCCTCTAGTACACTACTCATAAACTCTCAGAACTTTGATGCCCAATTGCCGAAAATTAAATTTTCTCATACTTTTTCTCAAAAACTACAAACGCTAGAGTAATGAAATGTTTACAGTATGTTACTAGTGCTTGCTTCATACCAGCGGCATCTTTTCAACGCTTTAGGTGAACAATGAAGATTACAAAAAATAATTAATCTGGAAAACATTGGATCACATTTAGCGTCTATGGAAAAAATTCATAAAATTAAAAATTTAGAATTTTTGTATCAAAAAATGCTAACTGACGGATAAAGTACATTTAAATGTAAGTTTAAATAATAAACTACATTTATACAAATGAATTTCAAATTTTAGTAAAAAAAAGAAATAAAATATAAAACAATGTAACTTACAGTGGTCTATAGGTTTCTGTAGACTGGATGAACCTCCATATGACGATGGCGGAAGGTAAGTGTGAGACGAACTGACGTATCCGTATCCTGAAGAGGCAAAGTAAGTAGACTTTTCTGGTGGAATAAATGGCGAATGTATAGAATTACCTATCGGAGGTCCGTAATTGGACGAAGGCGGGTAATACGTGGGCTGAGGTTCTTTGACGGGAGGACCGTACGACGACGGAGGATAATACGGCGGAGGTTTTGAGGGAGGGTAGTAAGTAGGAGGTGGTAAATAAGAGGTGGGCCTGGGGTGTCCGACCGCTGTGCCGCCACTTTGATACGCCGTCTCGGGGTAATACGGTGGTCCATAAGCCCAGTGGTCTAGTTCGCATCCGTGACCATAGCTGCCTCTGTGGTACAGTTCACGTCCGGGATCGTCGACGAAATGTTTCATCGGATTGAGCTCGGATATTGGCCAGTCCGTGAGTTGGCAGTTATCGCTTGTGTCGCCTATGACTGGAGATCCATACCTGCACCAACAAGAAATATATATTTAGAGACTTCACAATACATATAATTCACATAAAAATGGAATATACAAAACAGAATGTCTAGATTGCAATAAATTTTACGTAGGACAAACGAAGAAAAGACTAGTGATTGATTCCCTGCACACCGCAAGCGTTTTTGAAGCCTAATGTAAATAAACCTAATTAAGCCACATACTGTCTAAATAATAAACATCAATTTCCAGCTATTCATATTGTTAAATTAATAATAAAAAAACACATTAATTCCTTTTAGTCTGACACCCTGCTGGATTTTCACAATTTTTTCAAATTTTTGATCTCTTGACGCCTTGGGTTCCCAAAAGTTTGAAATTTCGAAAATGTAACACTAAATTCAAATGTTAGTTAAAATTCTCTTTAATTTGATATCCCACATGATTTTTGCGATTTTATCAAAATGTTCATCCACTTTTTGAGCCTTGACGTCCAAAAAGTTTGAAATGTTCAAACATGAACCCTATATTCAAATTGTGGTTTAAATTTTCTTTAATTTGATGCTCCACATGGGCTTTTGCGATTTTTTGGACAATTTTGACCCCTCACAGTTCCCCTCTCATCTATTTTGGATTAATCAATCTCGAAAAAAATAGTGTTCTGTGCAGTAAAAATGTGGACACACGTGCCAAGTTTTATATAGTGAGACACATCCCAAGCGGCCGGGTCAAAGCTTCGCCCGTTTATGTAGTGAGACACATCCCAAGCGGCCGAGTCAAAGCTTCGCCCGTTAATGTAGTGAGACACATCCCAAGCGGCCGAGTCAAATCTTCGCCCGTTTATATAGTGAGACACATCCCAAGCGGCCGAGTCAAAGCTTCGCCCGTTTATGTAGTGAGACACATCCCAAGCGGCCGAGTCAAAGCTTCGCTCGTTTATGTAGTGAGACACATCCCAAGCGGCCGAGTTAAAGCTTCGCCCGTTAATGTAGTGAGACACATCCCAAGCGGCCGAGTCAAATCTTCGCCCGTTTATATAGTGAGACACATCCCAAGCGGCCGAGTCAAAGCTTCGCCCGTTTATGTAGTGAGACACATCCCAAGCGGCCGAGTCAAAGCTTCGCTCGTTTATGTAGTGAGACACATCCCAAGCGGCCGAGTTAAAGCTTCGCCCGTTAATGTAGTGAGACACATCCCAAGCGGCCGAGTCAAATCTTCGCCCGTTTATATAGTGAGACACATCCCAAGCGGCCGAGTCAAAGCTTCGCCCGTTTATGTAGTGAGACACATCCCAAGCGGCCGAGTCAAAGCTTCGCTCGTTTATGTAGTGAGACACATCCCAAGCGGCCGAGTCAAAGCTTCGCCCGTTAATGTAGTGAGACACATCCCAAGCGGCCGAGTCAAATCTTCGCCCGTTTATATAGTGAGACACATCCCAAGCGGCCGAGTCAAAGCTTCGCCCGTTTATGTAGTGAGACACATCCCAAGCGGCCGAGTCAAAGCTTCGCTCGTTTATGTAGTGAGACACATCCCAAGCGGCCGAGTTAAAGCTTCGCCCGTTCATTTATTGTTACAACGTAAACGGTTTCTTTGGTTAGTTGGTGCTCTTTGTTTCAAGTTTGTACAGAAAAGTCTATGCCGATTCAGGTTGTATTTGTTATAATAATAATAATTTTCATTATTTACCACCTACGATTATTACTCCATGACCTATGTTTTACTTCCATTAACGTTTTATTTGAACTCAAATGATATAACTTAGCAGGACTTTTATACCGTAAAACAACATAGACCTACATCGACGGCTCAGTATGAAACTTTTCACTCGGAGAAAGTGGTTTTTTTGACGACCCCTTTTCGTTCCGTCTTTCAAATAAAAACATTACTAATTCATACTTTCACACTGACAATCTGGATTTCGAACTCCAAATTTCTTTGCTCAATTTTGTTCAAAAGGTTTGTCTTACCCGAATAGAAAAATTGTGAAAAAAGTTTTGCTGTTATTACTTTTATTTGTTAACTCGCGGTATTTGCCGCATAATATTTACGCAAATAACAGCTTAAAATTTATCAAAGATTATTTGAAGTATTTCCGGGAGCACAAGGGGAGATATGACATCGACAGTGGTATCAGAATTTCTTTTCCAACTTAAATAAAACATGTGTCGTGATTCTAAAAACAGTTTTTCTGGCCATCAGGTTATGGTTTACAGCGGCAATTGTTCACATCCGCAGAGGTTTCCAAAACATTATAATTTAAGTGCTTCTCAGTGAAAACTAAAGGTAAGGAGATACAGAGTTAGCGATTCGCTGAGGACCAAGATGCGCACTCGCGATCCGAGGATACTTACAGCAATGTTTTAATTCATAAACTCGTAAAGATTCAATATTTTGGTATTTACGCGATACTATTTTAAGAATATCACGAGGGGAACAAAGTAATGACAGTTCCGGAGAATGGTACTTTTGAAAAGGAAAGTGCAAGGTGATTTTTTAGAGCGGTAGCAGAAAACCTTTAGTTGACAGGAAAAATAATGAATAGGGCATACATAAGGAGGAAATGTTAATATGAGAAGTATAGTATAGTATAGTAACCTTGTTCAGTCCGCCTAGTAGCTTCTTTTTTATATCGATGACGCGTTTCGAAGCATACGCTTCACCATCGGATTTAAAAATATCCTTCGTAGGAAGTCTTCATCGGTTAAAATTCAATAGCATTTGCAGTGTATACGCGTCAGTGGCGTTGGTCGACCACTGAGTGGTTGTTCGTCTCTGTCTGATAAAGCAGGTTAAAGGTGGTGTCTTGTAGCCATAGGTGCGCACCTACTGACGCGTATATGCTACTGAATGATGACGAGGGGTATTTTAAGAGCCGATGGTGAAGCATACGTTTCGTAACGCGTCATCAAAAAAAAAGGAATATGGAAGTAAAAAAGAAGTCACAAGGCGGATTGAAAAAGGTTAGTTTGTCTATTCATAGAAATCACTTGGATATCATTGTAAACCTGCGTGCTAAAAAGGTATAATATGTTTAATCTAAGCAAATATACCTAAGCTGTAAAAAAGAAGTAGGGTATCTATGGGTAAGAGAGCTTTTCAAAAGGCAGAAGTTTTGCTGACGGCAAGAAAGATTTCGAATGGATTGAGAAGGAGATCTGGTAAGTGGTCCATCAAAAAGAAACAAGAAAGGTACCTAGAGAGCTAGAAATGTGTTTATGACGAAGAATAATTAAGGTGAAATGGACTGATACGGCAGTGAGAAACGATGAAGTACTGATGAGAATAGGAGAGGAAAGAGAAATGCTGAAAGTAATAAGAAAGAGGAAAACGTCTTGGTTGCTCCATGTATTGCGTAGAATCTGTCTGCAAATATGGACCGCAGAGGGTAAGGTGGTAGGAAAGAGGGAGCGGGTTGATGACGTCAGAAACGGAAGGCGTTATAGTCAGATACACAGGACCGAGAGAAATGAACATCACTAAAGAGATAATTAAAACAAGGTCATAGATATATTGAGAGATAATTCGAAAAACCGTGGTTACGAACTCTCGAGGTCGTATACTAAAAAGCGATTATGAACTTAACGTGTGGCAGAGAGGATGTGCACATTGTACGAAAAGGTGTAGCGACCAGCTGATGTGAAGGTGGAGAAACCACTAAGTCTACCGTGAAATTGAGGACGACGAGGAAAAGATGAAAGAATTAGGTCACTCAGGTGATTTGCCACCAAATTTTCAGATTTCCTTATACCTGAAATACTGAGGTCAAACATCACAGACCCCCGGATGACGAGGAGGCAGGAAGGAAGTACAGCAATAAATATATATATATATTTATATTGGTTTTTATATGAATATTTATAAATGTTTTGCATATACAAGCAGTTGAACCACTTGATTGTAAATAATACGGCTAAATTAATATAAATATATTTAATATATGTATAGACACGTACAATAAACATTTATAAAAACATAAAAATGCAAAATGCAAATTAAAAAACATTTTTTATGCTTTAGTTTCGCCCTCTCTTAAGAGCGGAGTTCCGGACCTGACAACGAACACCTTACCTGAAGCTGAAAGCCCGGCACGTGAAGAAGTTGACACTCAAGCATTCCCTCTCGCAGTCCTTGAGCGATTCCACCTGTATCGTCAACCTCGTCATGGAGTCGATCAGTCGTAATCCGCTACGAACCCGTTCGAAACATTCTGTAAGATAACAACCAGGGCTTATTAGAGAATTTCCTCAATGCTGAGCGTTTCTCCTGCCAATACACTATAAAGGCAAATTACATGTATTCCATATTCAACGCATTAAACACATAAAATTATACGTTAATCAGAAACAAGGAATTTCCCAATACCGCCAGACATTATTCTCCTTTAATGATGGTTCTGCATTTATCTCTATCTTCAGCATCTTCTAATTGAAGGCCATACTTGTCTATATCCTTCTGTTTGCAGTCAATCCATTTTTTCCTGGGCTTCCTCCTCCTTCTTCTTCTTCTTCTTCCTTCTGGCTCCCATCCTATCACTGCTTTGGGGATTCTACCTTCTTCTATTCTATCGAGATTCCCATACCACATCAATCATTTTTGTTCTACCATTTCCTGAACCGTGTTTTCCACTTTCATAAGTTGTCTGAGTGTTTCATTCCTCACTCTTTCTACCCTGGATCTCCTAGCCGATCTTCCGTCTCTGTAGAAAGCTTAACTGTGCTCCGTCTCTGCTTCGTATGCTCTTAACAATTGTCTTGTAAATGGTTGTTTATTATATTCCCATTCCATAAAATAGAATTTAACATTCCTATTGCTTTCCGACCCTCACAAGTTCCTTTCCTTATTAGACGATCCATCATCCAGTTCCATTATTGACCATAAGTAACGAAAGCTCTCAACCTTTTTAATCAGATTGCCTCAAATATATAAATTATCTGGGTCAGTCGTCATGTAATTCACATTCAAATCCCATTTTCTGTATTCTCCCACTAATCTTTGCACATATAATCAGCATCCTCGCCACAACAGTATTATGAATATGGATATTGTAATAACAACGTGGTTGTCAACCGGATAAAGTGTTTCTATTAATCTGTTGTAAAATTTAATTGGACAAGCGGGCGTGTGTTAAATTCAATTGACGGCGTGCGCGTGTTTTAACGCATAATGAGTGAAATAATGAGGGCTGCAGAATTAAGTATTCAGATAATAGGTGGAGATCGTAGGCGATTTGCAGATAATATTTGAGGATTTTGGAGTTAGTATAAATGTTACGAAAACTAAAGTAACAGGAATCGCTAAAGAAACAACCATAATAATTGTGATGATAAAAGGGAGTTAAAACTAAAGGAGAAAGACGATTTTTAATACCTTGTACTTATAATAATATCGAAGCCGCGCTGTGGATACAATAAATATTATTACTACTATTACATTCATCTGTATTTTGTAAGTAACTCTTAAGTATTTCTTGCAGATTTATATTAGGTTCTTCAAATATTAAGTATTACTGAAGTAAAAGTATATTGTTTTATCACCTTACGCACGTTTCACTGATTAAATCGGCATTATCAGAGGTTTATAAATGATTAAACAAACAACTGAATTGATTCGATTTCAGTATAAAAAATAACGGATAACTGAATCAATTTAATATAAAATAAATGCTCGATTTAATTTGATTATGCTTATCGATTGTTTTAATGTTATTTACTCAGTCAGTTCTGACGGTTATATTGGAAATATACTATTTTTATATTTAATTTATTTTAATAAATTTATAATTTTAAATAGATCATCTTGTTTTGTTTTTACTTGCGTTTGTTCTTTAATTACTGAATTATTGCTATTGTGTTTGTAAATATTAAAAATTAATTAAAAACACACAAAAATATCAAAAAATGAATAGGTTGGTAAATGACCTGAAGCGCTCAATACCAAATACAACATAGTGGTCTGTACAAAATTACTAGTAGAAAAATAATGAATATTTGGGAAAATCTTAATATTTAATATTTTACTTGCAGAAATAGTTAATATTTGAAGAACTGTTCGTACTATTACATTATATAATATTTCGGACGTTGGTCGTCGTTTTACAAACAATTCTAAGCACAACGTTTCGACATATAAAAATCTGAGGACGTCCTCAGGTAAAATAACTTTTTACCATATCTTATCTATCGGTACTAAAAAGATATCGTCAAAACTTACCAGTGAAAAGATTATTAAGTATTAAAAACAAATATTTAAAAAATTAATTAATTTTATTTTTACTTACTAAGGTCTATTAATTTTCACCTCGGGTCACAAAAGTAAACGATTTCTTAACGATGGCTAACGTCCGAAATAACTTAATACTTAATAGTAATAACAACATGCCATAGAATTATAGTTTTAAGACTCGTATAGGATAAGTAGAATTGCACTTGGTGAATAGGTAGTGCAGTCTAATAATTAACGTTGAATTCATTATGCTAATGCTTAGTATGGGGCATCGAAACAGATATGGGAAATCAAAAGTATAGAAATAAAATATTTGGAAAGCGTCGAAGTATTGTCGCGACGAACAGTGGAAAAGATTAGCTGGAAAGAAATGATAACAAATGAAAATAAATGATAGGAGAATAATGATTGAAGCAATTCTTCTTCTCCTACAGTCGTTACAACCTAGTATGGGTTTTAGCCTCTTCAACGATTTTTCTAGATCCAGCCCTCTCATTACACAGTCTTCTCCGTCTTCTTATCCCGTATTCCTCAGATCCTTTTCAACATCCTCGATCCATATCTTCCTTGGCCTTCCTCTTGAACTGGTCCCCATTCTAACATTTTTCTGGGAACTCTGCGTTATTGTATCCTCATTGTGTGTTCCAGCCGGGCTATCCTTCTACTCTTTATAAACGTTACTATATCAGTTCCGTGTATCAGATTACTTATTTCACGATTCTCCACCAGCCGTCGTTATATTGCACGGGTCGAAAAAATTTTCTCAGTATTTTTCGCTCGAATATTCTGAGACACTGTTCGTCTTTTTGCGTTAATATGCAGGTTTCACATGCATATGTTGAAACTGGCCTAATTATGCAAAATTTCTAGCTCCGGGCCTGTTTACACAGTTTACTGGAGTAAGAGTCAACTCATTCAGGTAAGGGAATCCCAAATCCGCGTAGTCGTTCACCCGAGTCGTCTGCTCAAGGCCGTCCTTGTGTAAAGGGAAACGAATCCTGAACCGTTCGGAAATGACTCATTTCCACCTTTTTCTTATTTAAATGTCCAACAACAAAAACGATTTTTTCAGAGTTTTGTTCGCTCACAATAGTCTGGAGTAAAAGTATTCGATAACATTATTATTTTTTTTTTTACGAGAATTGTGCGTATGAGAAATCTGATAAGTGCCGGTGCAGTCTATGAGCAACTAGACAATCGGACGTGGGAACCGAGGCGAAGTTGTTCACCTTCAGTTGTTTGCTCAAGGTTTGTTCAGACCGGTATCTGAGTGCAATCTCACTGCCTCTGTGTCCTCTGTATCAGTCGTTCGTCGATATCCTAATATCATGTACAGTAATCCCGTGGGTTCTCAAGTGTGCAGTGCTGACTGCATTACTCGTTGTGGGAGCATCTACAGCGCTCGCGGGTACGTGTCGCTCATATTCGGATTGAGGAGGACAAAAACTGAGCAAATCGATTACTTCTGGCTGGCAATCTCGCTTACTGTTTTCTCAGCATCGATCCCTTAATCGAGGAGAGTATACAATTTAATGGAGTTCTGAAGGATTTATTATCTCAATACAGGTAGCATCATAAGAGGTTCTAAACAAAATGAAGGAGGCCTCTGTTTTTCGATTCGTTAAGGCCGGTGTCACCTGGGTCGCACAGCCCAACAGTTGAAAACATTTTATTGCTCCTGTCAATACCGCCAGGTCGACCGGCCGTCTCGTCTGCAACTCGGGCCAATCAGTTGCTTTTCGTTCACGGCACCACGAGAAGTAGGTATTATTCAACGAAGCTTTAATTCATAAAATTCTACAGCGTCCAGAAATGTGAGATATTGCTTAGACTATTGTAGCCTACGTGTCGCCCAATTGCAAAAGTGGATGTGTCCAAAAAACATTTTTGTGAGATATTCGGCCACGTTATTCTCCATTCACACATGGTTGAGAAAGCGGAGAAAACCGTTTAATATTAAATACAATATCTTTGTAATGCTGCCTAGCGCAAAAGGGTACTACATATGGAATTCACCAAATCTTCGTTACTTTACATCAGTAACTGCCGAAGAATCAAGTAATATTGGTTTATTACAACGCGTTAATGAAAATTATGATAACGAGAAAGTTTATGAAGATATGATAATGTGGTTTAAATATATCATCAACAAATGTTTGACCCATTTGTTTGATGTATCTAATTCCAAATTCTTTGTAGTTTTCTTTTATCTTACAATAAATAACTTGATTGTAAATAAAACAATATGCCTGTAGTTTTTTATTTTTTTTTATTTTTGCAATCTGTTTACAAAATAAACATTTGGCAAAATTGGTGACAATATATATGACATGTAGAGGGTGGTCCATTGATCACTCCTCCTTAAGCACTAATATTACATAAATCTAGCCGGAATGTCTACTTGTTTGTGGCGTTTGAGTCTTCTTGTGTTGGTGCCTGCGTCTTCCATGAGCTTTTGAGCTAGTTCGTTGGGGTGCGCTGCTAGTCTCTTACTGTAGTTAACGAAAAATCGTTTGATTTCATTACGGACAGAAGTCACTTGGGGGTCGTTCTCGATGACATTATTCGGTACGTACCAAGGAGCGTTGACCATAGCTCGGAGCACCACATTCTGGAATCGTTGTAAAATCTCGATATTTGAAGTACTCGCTGTCCCCCACAGCTGGATGCCATATGTCCAGGTTGGCTTACGTATGGCTTTGTAGATAAGGAGTTTGCTTTCCAGAGTTACAGGGGATCTCCTTCCGAGTAGCCAATACATTTGCCTGTACTGTAGTCTGAGCTGTTTGTTTTTGGTAATTATGTGCTTTCGCCAGGTAAGGCGGCGGTGCAGATATATACCGAGGTATTTTACATCTTCCTTTTGTGGTAGTCGGCAGTGTTAGGGGAGACCGGGTTACAATGTTTTATTGCCACGCGTTGGGCACCATATACAACGTTAAATGTTTTATGCAAATTTATTTGCATAAATTAATTGATTTTTTTTTCTTTATTAGGTCGCAACCCCAAGTTTGGGTGGTCACATACGACTTTATATTTTCTGTGAATTTATAATTGTAAACGTTAATTGTTCAAATAACTAAATTACCTTGATTACTATGATTGGCAATTCTTTATCAGTTTGAATAAATTGTTTATTATTGATGCTAAATATATCTGCTCATAGGAACTTCATCATGTAAGGGATGATAATTAATTGTATTCTATTCTAAGGAGTTTTCCATAACTGTAGGTTTTTACTACAGGTCCTTACTGCTCCAGGACGGGCATACCATATATGATGATACACTCTGATATCACTGAACTTTAATACGTCCCGCGTTCTGGAGCACCATATGTAAACAGGTGTTTAGGTCAATAACAATTATGTGACTCAGACACTATGAACTTTTGTGAACAATACAAATTTATTTGTATATTCAATGTCATTTAAATCCTGAAATAAAGTTAGCGTTTCTATACAACACATTAAATACACAATGCTGTTATATTATCTCTAACATCTATGAACATCTACAAATCAATAAAGGTTAATTAATGGCCTTACAAATTTTAATATATCCTGCTCTATGGATTCATATTTCTCAATTTGCGTTACTTAGAGAGCAATTAAATAAATGTATAGTCAACTCAGTGGCGAGTTCTTTTTGAGTGGCAGGACAGTGGCAACCTAATCTAATGGTACATGAATAATAATAATTTACTTGGTGTTCGTATCCGATTTGCGGTGACTAACTGCGTACTTCCTCATTCTGCGACGAGGTCCAGGCTGTAGATAAGACGATTAATCTACTCCGCGTCATTGAATTGTGACACACCAACTCCACTTCACTTGACACTCCGTCAACGACACTATTTGTTCCACATTTTATTCGGATACTCGCATTAACGAAAATGACTAATATCGGTCATTCGAATATTACTTCATTGTCTAAGAATACTTTCGCGTGCGGGTTCTCGGTGTACATGTGCAATAGTTTATGCCGCGTTCAACTAGAGCGATTGTACCATTTTTTAATGTATTTATTATGCAAATATAATTGGTTTTATTTGCATTTCAATGAGTTAATTCGTGGCACAATCTCACTATATTGTCCCATGTCACTTACGTCGCGGTAATGTGATATATTGTCAATACTGAATCACGCGCATTCGATTCTTAAAACTGGATATTTATAATCACAAAGTCTGATTGTACTTAACTCGACATTGTCTTAGTATTTAACTTCCACGATCTAATGAATTCTATTAACGCACGGGTTAGTTCTACAGTTTTACATAGTTTCTGATACACTCCCGAACGATTATCTGCTTGTATCAATATACTTTACTACAGTCCATCTGAAAGACTCTGGCTGATTGGTACCGAAATAAAATAGACTGACGAAAATTAAAATACGACCGAACTGAGACTGAACTCAAATTGACTGTTTGAAAATTGAAAATCGACTGAACTGAGATTTAAAATAGACTGAACTCTTCTTCTCTGCGAACACCTAATTTTATTTCTTCAGCAACACGACTCCCTCCACGGATAGCATACCCTTACTACTATCACTGTCATGATTGGCTTCTCGCTTCCGATTCTGCGAAGACTCCTCCTAGATACTCTGGCCGGGGTCTCTAGTCTACTTCCCATTAGCTCTTCACCCTCGTCTCCATGTTGACGTCTTCTTAACACCCGCCTTTGCCGAATTCCTTGTTCCTGATAGGTCAGTCTAGACCCCTCTCTAAAAGTCTGGCTGTCCACACCACCTCCACGTATGACAACGGACCTAATTACACGGTTGTCTGCTACGTGATTGTCTTACGTTCCCTACTGTCCTTCTCAAGCGATTTCCTTTCCGCACATGTGTGTACCATAACTCGGGTGTGTCGAATCGCCGTATTGTCCTCGACTTCCCTTGTTACGTTCACACGCTGATGGTGGTCATCTTCCAGGAACTAACATCTGCTCTGCAGCCCTCCAAGATGCTCCGTATGTTGTGCCAGTAAGCAAGTTACCCGCTGTGCGGCTATGCATGTTCTTTTGTTCTTAATTGCATCCGCTCGTAGACTGCCTTTGTGGAAAATGTTATGTCCATGTGCAGCCGGTAACTCACACGTGTATGCCGAAAATGTTGGCGTCCCCTTAGTACACGCTTTGTCGGTAATTGTGACGAAAAGACACAGTCTTTTGTTTCTTTGTTATTGTAGCCTTTTGCGCTTATGTCGTTCGTTCACGTCCAACATCTGCTGTGTGCTGAGGCATTGTCTTTCTTAAGTCATTGTCTAACGGCGGTCGTTTGGCTATAACATGCATCACTCTTGACAGTTGACGCCCGCTACAGTGCCGTTTACTCAAAAAAAAAAATTCTCTACTGTAATTGCTTCACAGGGTCTAGTTGATACACTTTTTACATTTTTATTTTTATAATTTTTGTTTTTAATGCTACAGATGCAAATAAAATGTCATTTAGTACAACTACTTTTTATCTATAATAATAAACTACTATCAAGGTTTTGTAAAAGTTAATTTATAAGAAAAAAATAATTTTATATACAATGACAAAACGTATCAACTTAACCCAGCGTGGGTTAAGTTGATACGTGAATGGGTCAAGTTGATACTCAAGTGAGTAGATTGATGCGGTGAGGAGAAAGAAATGAAATGATGTTAGAAATTTTATTAAACCAGATTTTATTATAAGTACAGAGGATAAGCACTAAAATACTAAAGGAAAAGAAACTAAATCTATTAAAAACAATTTTAGGAATGCTTTGCATACAACCTTTGTAATTAAGTTGTTTGTTATCAAACATTATTATATTTGCTATTAAACGTAAAATTGAATTATTTATACTTAATTGATAATACACATTGTAATCAAATTAATTTAAATAAGAAAAAACTCTATCTTTAAGGCAAACGAGTTCCGTAACTTGTAACTAAAAACTAAACACTAGAGTGGCGATTAGCAAAACTCTAATAGAAATAAAAAACTAAAAATTTAAAATAGTTCAAAAACAAAAGGAGGCTTATAAAACTATAGGCCTAATGTTTAATCCGAGTCAGATGACAAGCACACATCTGATTGGCAGTTGATACAAGTGTAAGTAGGGCTATCTTCTCCACAGCTTATGTGAGCCCAATTTTTACAGGAGATGCATTGAATCCAGTCTTGACCTGATTTAGATGTAGAGTAGGTTTCCAGACACATTAAACAAAATGTTTCTTCATCTCCCTCAGAATCGGACTCGACTTCCTGGCTTCCTCTTTTTGAGCTCGCTCTTTTCTTTGTTTCCTTGACATTTTGTTTTTTACAGCTGTCTTCATTTTACAGCTAAGTGATTTAAATAATTTCATTTTCGCTTTTTCTTGTTTTATCAATTTCTTCAACTCTCTTTCTGTTGTTTCTTTTTCAATTCTTTCTTTTACTGGACTATCTGTGAGGATACTTGATTTCAATGGCTGCCTACCTTTTCCACTCCTTTTTCGTTCTCCAGCCTTTGGAAGTGGCCGAATATGTTCCGGCTTTAAGGCAGGCGAAGAAGCTGTTGAAGACTCACCTGTTAAATTCACAACGGTTGGTTCGATTTCTGCTGATGCTGAGGGTCCAACTGGACGATCAGTGACGTAGCTGGACAACAAATCTTCATCCCTAAATATATGTGGGTTGAACGGCATTATTCCAGTTGACTTGAAACCTGCTATAATATTGTTTGGTGTCATAGAATTTGCGAAAGCACTCTTGACAAGACAGGGAATATCATATAGGGTTATGGTCTTCCCTGGGTTGCTTGTAAGCCAGTTGTCGGCAGCTGAAAAATAAAACTTCTTAAATGGTCCATAAACTGATTTATCTAGCTGTTGAAGACGATGGGATGTGTGAGGTGGAAACGAAAGTAAAATGACACCGTTGTTCTTGCAGAAATTTAACACTTCTATAGACAAGTGTGAGTCATGGTTGTCCAGTAAAAGAAGGCAGGGATGTTCAGGCGAAGACTTCACATGTCGATGAAAGTGTTGTACAAAAATTACGAAAGAAGGGCCTGTCATCCAACCTGATGGATGTGCTGTTCCAATACAACCAGGTTTCTCCGTGAATGAAATGGTCTTTATAGAACACTCTTGGAAAGATGAAAAGAGGCGGTACAAAGTTACCTATAGCACTAACTGCAGTGGCAATCGTGACAGTTTTCCCTCGTTCAGCTGAAGTAGCCTTCCCGACTTGACGAGCTCCTTTCTCAGCTACAATTTTACTAGACCGTTGAACGGTCTGCACACCTGTTTCATCTGCATTCCACACGTCTTTACTTTGAAATTTATATCTGTCAAAGACAGTTTTAAGATTTCAAAAAAAGATGAAACATTATGTTTGTTAAAACTAGTGGCACGACTGAGGCTGGTCGCTTCTGGCTCTCGTAGAGAAAGATTCCGGTGTCTTTTTAAAAATTTAGAAAACCATTCTGCAGAAGCCATTTTTGAGTTATACCATGTATCAGTCACTTTTACTTGATTTGCTAAAGCCAATTCATAAGCTATTTCCCTTATATTTTTTGGAGTCAAACCATAATATATTTTTGAGCAAATAAGAATGTATTGTGTAAGCTCTTCTTCTAGATGGTCATTTAGTATCTGACGAGGTTTGGCATAGCCCATACGGACATATAAATTTGAGTCTAAGTTTGGGTTTTTTTCTTTTTTATTTTTGTATCTAAGAAGAGTCATTTTATCTATTTCGAATGTTTTCGCAGATTTCCGCAAAGACATTGTGCCATTCTTTATTTCGCCATACGCTTTCTCAAACAATTCAAGAGGTATTTCACCCCTTTTAGTTTTTTTCTGATAGTTTCTCGGATTTTCTGGAAAAAAAAATGAAATACACGATTAAAAGCGTGTGGGTTAAGTTGATACACCGTATCAACCTGACCCACGTGAAGCGTATCAACTTGACCCAAACGACGCCATTACGTTAACCCCGAAACTACGAGAACAGGTTAAAATTTAAACTACGTCTGTAAGTAAACATTCTTACCTATCTCCTCAAGGAATGACGTAAAGTATTGGACTACGTGATAGAATCACTGAAATGGACTCTACAGTAGCTCGAAGAAGACCGCACAAATTTACTTTCGGGCACAAAAAACAGTCTTTTGTCAATAAATCACAGACCAGTGGAACCTGATCCTACCGCACACGCGTGCTTACTGAGTATCGATCGGTTGCCTATTCACCCGCCGTCTTGCTCCTTAGCGCATGCGTATTCAGAAATTAACGTTGCTGTATCAACTTGACCCTGTATCAACTAGACCCGGTCTCCCCTACCGTCGGGCAGCTGTCACGTCTCATAGTGAAGGTAACGTGTGATGATTTAGTTCCGTTCGCCTTTATCCGCCACTTCTTTAACCATTGATGGATTTCATTAAGGTTGATCTGTAGGTTACGTGAGGCGCAGGCAGCATCTGCATGCGAGACCAGGATCGCCGTGTCGTCGGCGAAAGTTGCTGTCATAACTTGATTTGAAGTTGGAAGGTTTGCGGTATATATTAGGTAGAGCACAGGACCCAGTATACTTCATTGTGGGACTCCAGAGTTGACTTGATGCAAGCTTGTAAATTCATCTTGATGTTGAAACGATATAAATTTCTATCAAATGAAATAATAATCGAGTCCCTGTTCGGGCGCCACTGAAACAATATAATTTTACTTCATTATTAACAAACTCTTACCTTAGGGTGCCTTCTCCAGAGTCTTACAGACGAAACCTGCTGCAGAAAGGTTAGTTGAGGTGGGCGATAAAATTATAATAACACAGTTTATATTTTTACAAATTGCTTCTGGTTTATTAAACAAATTAATTACTTCGTCTTACTTTGATAACAATTAAAGTTCTAATTTCTTTCTGGTATATGTATATAATCTTCACATTAGTAACATGTGAAATCAAACGAATTAGTAAAATGAACATTTCTTACTCGACTAGCCTATGGCAAATTATTTATGTTTTTTATGAACCAGTACGTAATTTATATCTTTACCCTTAGAGATCTCTAGTGTTTAGGAAAATGTCTGTAAATGTTACAACATAGTTAAATGTTACTGTAGTTATAAGTTCTGAATTGATAATATGGTACTCATCCTGGTAGTGGCTTCGCTCCAACTAGTGATGCACGTGTTTTATCCCTCACTTCGAAAGTCGATGCATGCTCATTAAAGTAATTTTATATCTACTGTTACTAAGTGTTACTGGTTGCTAAAACCATATTGTTCACGTTTAATAATTGTGTCGGCCAACGTAACTTTATCGGTACGAACACTAATAGCTTTTTAACTAGTTGACCGCTTTCTTGGTTCGATCGCACTCCCGCAACTGTTTATACTGAGTTTACTGTGTTTTTAATTAAACTTTCAATGCTTTGATTGAATATCTTCACATATGGTAATATAAAGTCGGTACGAGCACTTAGGTTTTTAATTAGCTGACCGGGCGCTATATTGTTTGTACCCTTTTTATAAATATTTTATTAGATAGGCCGTTTTTAATTTCGGCCTATCTTACACACCCGAGGCCACCGTTTAACTTGTGGATGCACTGCTCCCTACTACTGTCTGATGCAAACTCTAGGGTGACACACTTCTTACTGTGATTCACAACGACTGCTGGCAAGCTGTTGCGTAATACGTCTGGGCTGGGCAGTCTAGACATCAACAGTTTATGATAACCTTGTATGTTGCTGGTTACAATGGGGCACCTAACAGGTGAATACTAACTGCTGGTTAAAACTGAATTGAATCTTTACTGTCTCTGACACACAATTCTGTACCGTTACAATGTTTGACAAAGAAGTATCTGCCTTGGAGGTATGATCTGAGGACAAGATAGTAATCGTGTGGAAGGAGTTTCTTCAATTTGTATAATAGGCCGGTGTACCAAACCTTGTCAAAGGCCTGGCTTATATCCAGGAAGGCTGGAGAGCAATATCGTTTACCCTCGAGATCGCTGCTTATTTTATTTACAATGCGATTGACCTGTTCTATGGTGCCATGTTTTTTTTTTGAAGCCAAATTGGAAATCAGGTATTGTCTCCCTCTCATGTAATATTGGTTGGAGTCTTTGAAGAAGAAGTTTTTCAAACACCTTTGATAAAAGAGGCAAAAGACTTATGGGTCTATAAGATGTTATAGCGTGCACTGGTTTACCGGGTTTGGGCAGCATTACAATCTGCACAACTTTCCACTGGTGCGGGAAATGGCCGAGTCGCAGGATGGAATTGAAAATCTGGGTTATCGCTTCAGACATTCTTTCGTTATCTCTTGTAGCACTTTGCCGGTAATCAGGTCATACCCTGGCGCTTTCTTGGGGTTGATTTCCCTAGTGATAACTGCTTGCACCTCCTTTAATTTGAATTTACAAGCTGGTAATGTCATCTGGAACGGGACATTTAGGAATGCAGCTACCTCATCATCGTGTTCAGGTTCATCAGAATGATATGGTTGAAACACCGTATCCAGATAGTGTGCAAATGCCCCGGTTTTTCATTTACCATCTCTGGCCCACTGTCCACTGGTGTCCATAATTGGGGATGGATTGTTGCGGTCGTTTAATACGTTTTGTGGCTTTCCAAAGCGAGTAATTATTAGCTTCTGAGGCTGAGAGGTTCTCCAGATATTCTTGAAGTCCTTGATTTTTCAAGTCATAAAGTAAGTTCTTCAAGTCCGTCGAGGCTTTATTTAATTTTTGTTTATTGGTCGTTGTTCTGTTCATCCGCCATTGTTTCCTGAGCATGCGTTTGTAAGCAATTTTTTCCCTAACTATGACTGGGCATGATTCGTTGATTTGCGTCATGTTGCGGTCAGGTGTAGCCATCCACGCAGCTGTTTGTATGGATTTTGTGATGGTTTCGACCGCGTATTCTATGTGAGTGTCTGTTTTCAATGGGATGTTCAAAGTTATTAAACCGTCTAGATGGCGTCTGAACAAGTCTCAGTCAGTTAGTCTGCTATATAAGGTTTTTTATATAATGTTTTTGTCTTCGAACAATTTGGGAGTGAACTGTTACTATCACAGGGGAGTGATCGGAGGATAGGTCCAGGCTTGTCTGTGCCCGGATTTGACTGATGTTGAGACCTTTGGTGATACAGAAATCGAGGAGGTCCGGTAATCGGTTTCTATCTGTAGGCCAGTAAGTTGGCTCCCCTGATGAGATATAACTAAGATTATGAGCTTGAATGGTTGCCAGGAGTGCAGTGCCCTTGCCACTTGTAATTCTTGACCCCCATCTGCTGTGCTTAGTGTTATAATATGCCTGTAGTTGAAACCTAGTTTTCTCCTATGAATAAGGTACGGTGTTCTTTTTCCTGAAAGACAATTTTTGTTGGACGTATCCCCTTTTGAAAATGTGCGACAGATATTCAAACAGAAAAAGAAGTGTTGGTTAATAACTGTAAATGAAAAACCATCAAATGAAAAAAAAAAGTTCATCGAACGATACGGCAGTTTGGCTCTTCCTTCTTTGAAACGTGCACACGACTTAAAACACAAGGAAAGTACAGGAGCCTGCAACAACGCATGCTGATGATTACGTAACGCCTTACCACTAAAGTACAGTGCATTTATTAAATTATTAAATGAAAATATTAATTAATTAATTAATTAATTAATTTTTATTGATTTACCGCTGTCGTAAAATCTCTTCGGTATACAACCCGGCCGTCCAAATTCGTTTCTAGCGTATATGTCATACTCTCTGTCCGGAATCAGATCTATGTATGGATCCAGATTTCTGTACAGTCGTTCCCCTAGATGGCAGTTGTCCCCCGGCAGACTGGGTGAAAGACTGTACCTAAAAATGAGAAAAACACGATTGTCGTAATGAACAGTAATAATAATAATAATAATAATAATAATAATGTGCTGGTGGAGAGAATTGTTGGTAGAGCTAATTGCCAAAGTTGTGAGGCATGTGTGCCACAGGAAGCGGCAAGCATTCTCTGGGACTCCAGAGATTGCGGAGCTTCGAGGAAAGTGTCTTAAACTCAGAAGAGCGACACAGCGGTCAAGAAACCGGAAGTCGGCTGAACATAAGGCGCGCATCCGACGTTATCATAAGCCGGTTTTGATGAAGCGGGAGGTATTCCGCTCTTTAGTAAAGAGGAATTATGCCAGGCTGTATAAGAAAGCGTCGGGACCTGGCGAAGTGCTAAAAGCAATCAGAGATCTCGCCTTCTGTTGCGGATGTGTAATGCATGCAGTGGCGGATTATCCATAACGCTAGGCTATACTGCAGCGCCGGGCACCAGGACCTCAGTCCAGAGGAGGTCATTGCTGCTCATTGTAATTACTATTTCGCTAAATATTTGTTGTATTTCAGAGTTTAATAAAATAATTTATAACTTTTGAAACTGTGTATGCCATTTATCAGTGTAAATAATGGATAAAAGGTTGAATTTTGAATCGGGGGGGGGGTGGACATCAGTCCAATGGCAGCATAGGGCACCACGTGCTTCTAATCCTCCCCTGAATGCATGCCTCACAGTTGGGGTTATCTAAAACTAAGCGGCTTGTCCTCATCAGTAAGAGCAAAAGAGATCCGGAAGCACTAGCCTATTGTATTATGGGCCATCGTACAGCGGAGAACGTTCTTGAGAAGCTTCTCAGACTGAGATTGCTGTCTACGATTCTGGAGGCTATGGACCTGTCGCCAAGACAAAATTGTTTCAGAGTGGGAGGTCGACGATGAATGCCGTTCAGAAGGTCATAGGCAGTCAGAAGAGCTGAGAATTATAACCAGTATTGGCGACGCGTCGTCCTCTTCGTCACCTTGGACGTCAAAACAGCCTTTAATTGAGCGAGGAGATTGAAACCACGGAAGGAGTGGCGGTCACGGTTCAGGGAGCATATGGAATACCACAGCCTCTTGAGCTGCCTGACGTCGAGTATGCCGCAGCAAGAGACGTTGAGCTCAGCACGGTGATGCGTGCTGTCAATGTCTGGACGGTCTCTCGATGGGAGTGAACAACACAGAGATCGTTGTCCTCACAACGAAAAGGATGCCTACTATTCACCCCATGCGAGTAGACGTGGTGAAGACGTAGATCCGTCAGACTGCAGACAAGGCTGCAAGAGAGTCACTCGGCAGGCCAAAATCTAGTAAACGACGGCTGTTGATGACCGCAATCGATTTGGTCGTTTTCTATGGGCTGAATATCTCAGGAATGAGACAGAGACGAGGCGCGTCTGCATACCGTACAGTCTCCAAATCGACCGTTCCAGTTATTCCTGTCGTCAGGGAGCAGGAGCCTCGAGGAATGTGGACAGCAAGGCTGGTTCCAGAAATTCAGAAATGGATGGAGAGAAAGCAATGGGAAGTAGGGTACTACCTTACACTACTTCTGAGCTGGAACGGATATTCCCATAGGCGCCCGACTGCTCTGGTGTAAGTGACGATGCACACCGTTCCGTCTCTGCGGTAGGTGGGAACAAAGGTGGAAAGAATTGGAGGCAGAGTTGGGTCTAACACCGGAGACCGAGAAAGCTTCTGGGACCGGGTACCGCATTACATCGATGCGATCCTACGAGCAAAGAAGGCGGAGTTAGATCGAGCATGCCCTAAACACATAAAAGAAATTAAAAATACGTCAGAAGGAAGCTGTAGGAACGAAAGGCAAAGCTTAGCCTGAATTAATGTGACAAACGGTCCCGGGCTATTGATCAAGGAATATTAGGTGGTCCGACACTATGGGCTGTTTCATACAAGTGCGTGAACAGCAGATTTTCCACCTACTCCTCAACAGTACTACTACTACTATCATTACTTTTTATTATAGGCTATATATGAAATCAGTAGCGTGGCGTCCATGTAACCGCTGTTTCCGGCGGGAACAGTACAGGAAATGAAAGAAAATAAAATTCATTTTAATACAGAATAAATATATTAGTTACTGAATAATCTGAAATGCGAACAATATTAGTAGTGAAACTTGAAGAAAAGCATAGCATTGCTTTCGAACTGCTGGGCACTTCCACCGTCTTGTGTTGCCGGCTAGGACATCGGCAATGTTTTACTGCGTGTGGTCATTGAACCTGTAGTAGTTGTTACCGGACAAACTGTAGAGGGGGACACACATTCGTCCACCCAATGTGTTGCCGTTGTATAAACCGGGAAAACTCTCAGTTAGCAGCTATGTTTGTTTTCGGAACCGACGTGCAGCAGTTACTACTAGTAAGTAAATATTTGCATTTTGTTCGTTTAGTTATACGTTTCTCTGTTTGTCTTTATTATTTCTAATTCAATTATCTGTGTCCTGATTTATTCTGTGTTAGTATAGTGGAGTCAGATCCCGCTGAACCGGGACTTTCTTCTTCTGCTAGCGAATGATAGAAAATACTCTAACAAAATATTTTGGCTCTAAAAAACACTTCGTACTAGAAAACATTCGAATTAATTTTTTAGGTCTATCACAACCGGCAACAGCTGTTATATACCCACCCCACGCCACTGTATGAAATTATCACCAACTTTTTATCGTAGCTTGCTGAATCGCTAGCTGCTGAAACTTAGCTTCATGCAATTTGTCGTTTTGGACTTATCCGATACAAACTAGCGGCTAGCAGTTCAGCAACAGGCTGCGACAGAGTTGCACTGCAAACACAAAATACCTGACCGACAATGAGATTAATATAATATTTACCTCAGAGCAAAACCAATAACAGTTCGTAAATAATTACAGGTTCCTGCATTAACTGCGTTGATTTACGAAAACATAATTAGGTATTTTTTTTCTATCGTGTGGCACTACTGTTTCATAGCCAAACATTCTGTATATCCTAAAGTGTACACATACCTGTAACTGAATATATTGCAGGCAAACTTGCGTTCGTTGGCGCATTCAGATTCGCAATGGTAGAGAGTGGCTGCTGAGAGTGACAGGATCACTACCGCGCGATCCAAACGGAACCCGGTCTTCGCTCGCACAAAACACTCTGCAATTTCATATCACACATTAATATCTTGCTTAACAATATTTTGTATTGCTTACATGACGTTTATAGTGTGAGTAGACACACACACACACACACACGCTCGCGCTCGAACGCATACGAACCAATAGATATTATCAAACGTAATTATTAAATACTTCTTAAATGTGAAACTAGTTTGTTACTCATTATAGTTAATTGTACATTTCGATATACAATAATCACATTCACTCACATTATTCTTGTTATCAAATTAATAATAAATAATTCTTTATTTTTTCAAAACAAGAACATATTTTTATTATAATTATCTTGTTGATACATCCTCTTCGTTCACTTTTTTAATATTATATATATATATATATATATATATATATATATATATATATATATATATATATTAAACTTCCACTATGACCACTTACTTTTTGGTTTTGTTACCCAGACGTTTCGACGTGGTATTCGTCTTCTTCAATGGGATTTAAATACTGAATGTCTGTACAGTAACGGTTATGGGATGTAGGTGTGTGTGGTGGGGGTTGCTGGTGGGAGGGAATTGGCGCTGGGATTCGAATTTTGTTTTGGAATCAGTGTATCGAAAAGTATGTGTGATCTATAATGTAATTGTTAAACGAACAATTAATTAAACATATTAAACGAAAAATTACATTATAGATCACACATACTTTTCGATACACTGATTCCAACACAAAATTCGAATCCCAGCGCCAATTCCCTCCCACCAGCAACCCCCACCACACACACCTACATCCCATAACCGTTACTGTACAGACATTCAGTATTTAAATCCCACTGAAGAAGACGAATACCACGTCGAAACGTCTGGGTAACAAAACCAAAAAGTACTTACTACACCTACTTATTTAATATATATATAATATTTTTATTGTTTTCTATAGTGTTTCGACGGTTTTAAGTTCGTGGCATCATCAGAAGTATAACGTGTAAAAACAGTTATTTTTATATTGATGATTGATGATTATTTCTTTTTTTAGATTGATGATGTCTACTTTAAAACTGTTGAAACATTGTAAAAAACAATAAACAAATTCTTTTTTTTTAAATGTAAAGTATTATTAACATATATACCCTATTTGAGTGTGTGTGTCCGTCCTCTTCACTGTCATTTTCAAAAATGTAAAAATCTGTCGTTTTTATGACTGAAGTCATTTTTACATTGTTACTGATAGATTATTAATGTAAATCGCATTATTATTTGTAAAGATGACAGTAAAGAGGACTGTTTTAACAATGTAAAAACAAATTTAATAAAAATATATTGGTGCAGTAAATAAAAAAATAATATAAAACAAGACAATTGTGGACACACACACACACACACACACACACACACACACACACACACACACACACACACACACACACACACACACACACACACACACACACACACACACACACACACACACACACACACACACACACACACACACACACACACACACACACACACACACACACATCGGGTAAAAAACTTAATTAAATACATATTCGATAAGATACGTTTTCTACAATCGAAAGAAATATTGAAATATTTAGGAGCTGTAGGCACGAAAAGCTGGGCCTTGGGCCTGTGGAAACGGTTACGCACAAGCCGTGAAGACAACACGGTAGGGTATTTGCAAACAATGGTCTGATGCAACTTATTCTCTGATTTTGCTATAGATATTTTCGACTGTCGGCTCTTCGTAAGAGCCATAAAATTATTTTACTAAATAAAAGTAAATTATTGCAGCCTTGAAATACAAACAACGTTTATTTTACCGTGAGCATTGTAGTTGTTTTATTGTTATTGTAAAATCTTGTCAGCCAGTTTTCGAGCTGTTTCTCCCCCCCCCCCCTTGGAAAGATCGTACGGACAAATAGAGAAAAATCGTGTAGGAAATAAGCTGAAAATCTTATTTCATGGCTATTAATCTGTTGTACAATATAAATTACACTTATTTTTTGTTTATTAATATACGGAATCCAAGAAGATTACAGTTGAACTTATTGCTGAAGAAGTGTTGGCACTATTGGCATCCAAAAGCTCGAGTTTTTGGCATTATTTACAAAGAACTTAGAGAATGCTCACGTAACCACGGCTTTTATTTCCCTTATTGATTTTTACGGTTTATCAAAACTGAATTATTTGTAATGCTCAGAAACGCATTTGTCCAATAGGGCTGCTTGTATGAAAATATTAATTAACACACAGTTATGTACTTTGGCATGATTCGAATATTTTCCTTCTTGTCAACAACTGTTATTGTACAAACATTCCACATGCGATTTAAAAATCCACATGTTTACTATCTGGGGCGATTCTTTACAAGCCAGCTATATATATTTTAAGCCTCCCACCCCACGGAGCGAGTAAGGAAGCCACTTTAACTCAGGCTTCCGTTATGCTTCTTGTGAGTTTTTTTTAACATAGAAAATCGTGGGTTTCTGTTTATTCGTTAACTTGATAACAAACGTTCTGCAAAAACCCGTTTTGAGTGTCAAGGACCGTCTGGAGAACATCTCACGAGTCGCTTAAAGAAAAATTAAGTTTTTGATAACTGATTGTAACGTAAGGTTTGAACATTGCGTCGACGTTTCGGCAAAAGTCTTGTCGTCATCAGGAAGCGAATAAAGGCAACACGGAAACAACTTAATATGCATATTGTTATGTATGGAATATTATAATTATATTTTATTTATATAATTATGATATATGTATAGTCATTATTAGTATTCTTTATGTAAAACACACCATACACACAACCCCCCCACACACACACATACACACTCGTTATATACGTAGGACTGGTGATTATTTCTGTGTTGCTCGTGTACAGGACCTGATAATGGCAATAAATTTTGTCGAAACGTCGACGCAAATATTTTAAAATTGTGTCTAGTTAATGACTGGACCTCAAAAAATATTTCGCCATTTATAAATTCACGGTCACTACTGAGCTAAGAATATCAACAGACTTGTCGCCCACACACTTTACTGATAGTTTTATAAGAAAGATTACAGACATATTATTACGGTTCTTGATACTTAAAATCATTTTAATAGTAAAGAAACTTGAAGTTAAGTGTCGTGAATGATCATAATTATGTACAAACAGACTGTAAAACATCGTAAGTTTTAACAAAATACAATGCATTAAAAAGGTGATTTTTTTAATAAAAGAAAATTCAGTGTACTTACATTTTCAATAAGACTAAATAGTTTGTGCGTATGTTTTGTGTAAAACTACTAACAAAATTATAATTCTAGTGAATTAAGCAGGGCTGTGCAGAACTGACCATCGCTTGGCGACTGTTGCAAGCTATACCCGCCACCTCTACCGCCTCCTCCACCATAGCCATCCCCCCAATAATTTGCCCCAACACCCCAATCCTTAGGGCCGCCGACGTCGTAGCGCTGTTGCCATCCTCCGCCTCCTCCGTACTCCGTCCACGGCCTGTACCCGCTCCACGGCCGCGAACACGACTTGGGCGCGTTCCTGTCGCGCTCGAAGTAGTCGTAATCACGGTCGGAGTTGAAGTCCAGAGTGACGTCCAAGTGCGAAGACGGAACTGATGTCAGCTGACACGTGCTGCGCCCCTGGCCCGACGGATCAAACCTAATTAACACTATGTATCAATATACAGACAGATATCTATGGAATCCTGGACTTTAAGGAAAGCGGACAGGAGCAGCCTTGAAGCTTCTGAGTCGTAGTGATGAAGGAGAGCCTTAAGTCTACCACAGACGGAAAGAATACATGTCGGTGAAAAAAAGGATGTCGATTGGATCCATTGCGGAAAGGAGAAGTAATACGGCTGGTCACCTGTTACGCCATTCAAACTGGTTCACCACCCTGGCAGGAGTGCATGGATGGGGTTAAAGAAGGAAGAAGGTGTGTGGTGATCAAAAGGTTCTCCACAGAAAGGAAGAAATTCCAAGCCCACCAATCTTTGGGTTGAGGATAAAAAGAAGAAGTAGAAGAAGAGGAAGAAGATGGGTTGAGGAGAAGAAGAATACTAACAAATTAGCAGGTAAAAGAAAATTTAAAAACTTAGCATTGAAAGTGTTAAGTTGCAGAGAATAAGATGGTTTGGCTATTCAAATAGGCAATAAGAGAAGCCAGTGGAAAAAAGATTACGAAATGGAAACTCCAAGGTGGACTGAAGATACGATGGGATGAAAGGACATGAGGGTTACGGGGGTGACGGAGAGGAGGAGTGGCTGCCATTCTACAAGAACTGTACAGCTTAATAATAATAACGATCATAACAACAAAAACAATAATAGTACAGAAGATGACACTATGCCAATTTGCTACATATGCTAGGTTCTTATCTTACTTTTCTCTGGTGTCCGGACAAAGGCGGATTCCGTATTCCAGGGTGTAATAGGCAGAAACATAAAATCAGGTCCCCTTCTTCCCTCCCTCCCTCACTCCAATATGAAGATCTTTCACACTTCTTTGAATCCTTAAATTTTTTTCTACTTTTCTACAAATGTTTGTTATACTGCAGACAGCAGACTAAGTTTATAACTGACCTGCCAAGACTATGACATGCAAGAATCAAAAGCACAATATTAGCTAATTTCTAATAAAATAATTTATTTATGATAATGACAAAATGTCCAATATTTTACAGCGACTTAGTTTTTATTAGGCTTACTAGTATTCTATTTTTCGCAATTTTGTTACAATCTGTGGCCTCCCCTCTCTGTACACAATCTTCACAATATTACAACACCCGCATAGATCTTCGAGTTGAGCAACTGTGTTCATCTTTTGCCAGATTTATTTTTTTGTATTTTCTTTCCTATTACATCAGTATGCTATGCCATACTATCCACATATACGTTACAAAATGTAGGGGAAAGGCGACAGTCGTCTCTCACCACTTCGTGTCATTGTTATTAATTTTATTATTCAATTAAAATACGAAAGAGGAAGGTTGCTGACGAATGCACACTGTGCCGCCGTTGGTAAACGTATTGAGAATAACTGTGTATTTCAATATAATCTATATTCGATTGTTTCCGAGTCATACTCAAATATATGAACCCATAACGTTTTTTAATCTTTCAGTAAACCTGACCACATGAATTGGCTACAGTACTGCCCAGAGTTATAACGATATACGAGGGTAAGTAAAAAAAGTAAAGGCAAATTTTTAAAAAGAAACTTTTTATTGTGAAAACAAGATGACAAGTAACATCATTTCTCTATATAATCTCCCTCAACTTCTATGCACTTGATCCATCTCATGACAAGCTTCGTAATTCCGTCCTGGAAGAAGATTTGTGGCATCGTGCACCGCCACTCGCGCACCGCCTCCACAACCTCGTCATCCGACGAAAACTTGGATTCACGCAGGTGCTCCTTCATCGGACCAAAAAGGTGAAAATCACTTGGAGCTAGGTCAGGACTGTACGGCGGATGCTCCAGCAGCTTAAAACCAAGATCTTGAATGCACTGGATCGTTTTCCCCGCAGTATGAGGACGGGCATTGTCCTGAAGCAAAAGCACACCTTTTGAAAGTTTTCCTCGCCTCTTTGTTTTGATTTTGGGTTTCAGATCTCGCAGTAGCTCACAGTAGCTGTCACTATTCACTATTTGACCTTCAGGAGTGTAATGAATTAGAAGTGGACCTTTCATATCCCAAAATACTGTCATCATCAACTTTCCTGCAGAAACTTATCTTTTGAACTTTTTTGGTGTAGGCGAGGATGGATGTTTCCACACCATACTCTGCCGCTTACTCTGTGGTTCGAAGTGATGGACCCACGTCTCATCAACGGTTACTATGCGACTGAGAAACTCTTCTCCTTCCTCTTCTAAACGCCTTAAATGTGATTTCGAAATTTCCAAACGTTTCTGTTTGTGCTGGTCTGTCAGTCGATGTGGTACCCAACGAGCACACACTTTGCGATAATTTAGTGATTCGTGGATGATTGCAACTGCTGAACCGTGGCTAATGTTCAACGCATGCGCAATATCATCAATTTTGACACGACGATCATCATGAATCATTCGCTCAACTGTCTCGATGTTCTTGTCCGTCTTCGAAGCGGATGGCCTACCTGAACGCTCTTCATAGCAGATAGATACACGACCATTTTTAAAGCGATTTATCCACTCATAAAGTTTGCGTTCACTAAGACAGCTCTCACCGTACTGCTGCTGCATTCTGCGAATAATCTCCGCAGGTTTAGTCCCTTCAGAGTGCAGAAAACCTACCACTCCCCCATTTCTTCCTTGGTGCACACGGACAACGGGGCACTCATAATAAAATGCCCTGAAATCACTACGAATGGAGCTGAGCACTGAAACAACACAGTTAAGAACAAAAAAACTTTGAGGTTATGATATGTCATTGTTCAGTCAGTGCTGTCATCCATTGCAGCAGGGAAAATAAAATTTGCCTTTACTTTTTGACTTACCCTGTACTTTGTGAAATGTTTTACATAACGGGTAGTATTCTCTGAAGGTAGACTCATTTTCCTTTACTTTTGCAATCCCCTATAGAGGCCAATCTATCTGTCGCGACACGACCGTGGCACCTAAAACCACATCATCAAAATACCATAAAAAACCATCCCCTTTTACAGTTTCTTCCCTTTTTAACTATTTCAGTATTGTCTATTGGGTTTCATAAACAACAGTTTTCTTACTGAAACTTTTCTTTGATTGTTGGTTGATGACAGAGACTTCCCGAGCATAACTGTAGACGGAAGTTCGAAGGAAATGAAATGAAGTGGACGACACTGAGTGTGAAAAGTACACAATTAATATAATTAAAATATGATACAAACCTTGAGGATAATTGCCAAGGATGCAGTTAACTTCGCGACGCCCGTAATAAATACTCAAGTAATTAACTTGAAGCGACCAGCTCAAGGTTTTTGTTTCTCAAAGCAAAACTGGAAGCCCAAAACAAGAAGATATTGACAACCTCCTGAACGATATAATGTTTCAACTGATAGAGAAGAGATAAACTTTCGTTTTCTTAAAAAAATTCAGAATTTTAATTTGTATTTGGAAACTTTATGTTATTGCTTATTTTTATTTGTTTGTATTTAATTAAAATATTAAAATACAACCGCTGGTAATTTCACAATTTGGTCTTAAACTGCGATAATTGTTTCAACCTCTCAAAGAGCTGCTAAGGAACAGCTAAATACAAAGAATACAAAGAATGTGTATGTGGCATGTGTGTAGGGAATGTATGATGACGAAAGTAAAGGAGCTAGTATAAGCAAGGTCAAGTGACTGTAAAGACCAAATATATAAGAAAAAATTCTAAAATTAACTAAACTAAACCGCTTTTAACTAAGAAGATACAAAGAATTCTGTCTGTTCGTTTGTTACATTTTTGTTATTTTTAATTGCTGTTATTTTAATTCATAGTTTCTGAAATTTCCAATAAACCCATTTTTTTACCTTTTCTATGTTATGCAGCAATATTCTGTTTTTCTTTTGTCTAAGAAGTGGTCGTGTTTTAAGCAACGATCTGTGAAACCTGTATTTGCCGTATTACTTAAAATCGCTTGTTTATGAAACAGTTGTCAGAGTTTAAGAATAAATTGTGAAACTACCAAGCGTTTGTGTTGAGGTCCGAATATTCGACTTTCTCACATTTCGTTCTTTCGGACATTCAAAATTGATACCCGTTATTCAAGTTTCGTACTACAGCTTCGGACTTCCGAACACTGAGGAAATGAATAAGCGTTAAGACGAGTACACATATTCGTTATTATTCCCGCTACTATGTTTTTATAATTAATGTTAGCCTATTAAGAATGCAAAGTGTTCAAGTGATTCATTTTTTTATATAATAAGACTGTGCTACAAACGCTGCTTGCAAACTTTACTAATGTATGATAATGATTAATTTAGAATGTTACTGTATTATGTACTTTTGTTGTAAGAGTGGTCATATGACATAAATTTAAGCGAGAATAAAATCCGGTATCATTACAGTACAGTGTATAGAAGCGATTAGGTGCACAGTACGCCTACGGTAAATACAGTACTGACTTCGAACACATTTTCGGGAACGCATTATGTTCGAAAGTCGAAGACCTCCTGTAATATTTTTCACCAAGTGCCCAACGAGTCTTCAATCATTTGTATTTAATATTTGTAATTATTTGTTCAAATTATTATTATTATTAAATTATTTGTATTATTTTTTACAGTCAACGAACTCTGGGACAAGGATGCTGCATTTCCCCAACACTTTTTAAAATATATGTCGCCAAAACTTTAACAACCTGGAAAAAGAAATGCAGTGGAATGGGCATCCAAATCGACGATGACACCTGTCAATATACACTTCAGTTTGCAGATGATCAAGTAATTTGCGTAAATGACAAAGATGACTTAGAATACATGACACGCAAACTGAAGGAAGAATACGGAAAATGGGGACTGCAGATGAATGTGGAAAAAACACAATATTTGTGTATAGGAGAGACACGACCGACATAGTATTGGAAAGCGGTGAAATTGTAGCAAAATGTGAGAATTACAAATATCTGGGAATAAATTTTAACAAGGAAGGGACAGACGATACAGAAATAAAGTGTAGAGTAAACAAAGCAAGAACAATAATTATGTCTCTAAATGGAATACTGTGGAACACCGAAATAGGTAAACAAAGGAAAATGAGAATAAACAACACAATCACAATGATTAAGAGCACATTAGTATATGGGTCTGAGACATGGAGAATGAAAGAACATCTGAAAAGAAAGATAAAAGCCACAGAAATGGACGCCTTAAGAAGAATATGTAGAACATCAAAATTAGACCGAATCAGAAACGAAACAATTAAGCAACAAATGAATATAAAAGAAACTGATTTAGAACATATCGAGAAAAAACAATTAATTTGGTATGGGCACGTGCAGAAAATGGGGGAGGAGAGGTTGCCAAAGAGAGTGATGAAATGGATACCACAGGAAAACAGAAAAAGGGGAAGGCCAAAAGTAACATGGATACAGGGTGTAAGGAGATCAATGCGTGTACGAGGTCTAACCGAAGAAAACTGCAACGACAGAAGATATTAGCAATTAGGCATCGGACAACGTCACAGGACGTTTTAACCCGAATAAAAAAAATTATTTGTTTCTGTCTTTGGATTGTATTTTTCGTTAGTTACCACATAGACTGTATGTATGAGACTTACGGTAAGGAACGAGTCGTGTGATTTGTTTGGCGAATGGATTCATTCTCTATTTATCCTTCTAATAATTGTACAAGATTTGTTGCATGCATTCAGTAGTCTGTAAACATTTGTGGGCAGTAAGGTGCAAGGATGTACGTGTAATGTTTACCAACGCCTACAGTTCCAACGGACCGTGAATTATAACCCACTTTAAACTGTTCATTACCTGAAAACACTAGTGCAATCTATAAACTGAAATACATTCATATATTACAAACTGAAATTGTAAAAGCAACAGTTTCCGTAAACCGAATGGAAAACGTTTATCGCAAAACGAGACGGAGAAAAAATGAAACAAAATGAGATAAATGAACAAATACTGTACAGACTACTTACTGTATTGTGTAGCAAAACAAACCAATAAAGAATATTCAGAAGGTACGCATATAAACGTTTTATTTATCCTATTGGATAATTTATGGTTAATTTTTCTTAAAATTTAGTATACACGTACTGTAGCTGCTTATCTTAGTCTTACGATTTAGGTTTCCTTGTACAATAATATTGTATGTTTTATAAAGTTCCTATAGTGACAATGTTCAATTCTTTTAAAAATGGTCCATTATTTTCTTTTGCACTACTTTATTTTCAACAAACTGTTCTAATTTATCAATGTCGTCAAACATTTAGGCTCCCGAGCTGGATTCTAAACATCTACGATCACGGCCCAGCAACGAAATCATATCGGTAGCGGTAAGAACTCGTAAATTTTGACTGCCATTTTCCGTGTCAGATTTGTCGGCACTGTCAATACATGCTGTTTTGGGGCGTTTGCATGTATGGATTTATTTATTGTGCAGCTATTGGAAAGCCAGCAAAAAAGATTTTAATAAATTTTTTCGTGTTAACCAATATTTTGTTGGTAAAACTTTCGTGTCAACCGTTCAAGCTGTAACTGTAAAAATAAGCATCGATTGGGACGTGAGTCATAGTCCGTGTTAACTGTTTTCGTGTTACACGTTTTCCACTGTATATTAACGAATATAGCGCAGGATATACAAATATTCACATACAAATGTAATGTTACATTACATAACAGTATACACTACACACTGAGATATTAATACATACATATAAGATATGAACAGTGTGTAGTGTATACCGTTATATAATGTGTGACTCATAACAATATATGTAAGTTACAGCACATACAATGTTATATATATATAACAATGTATATAAGTTACTATGTTACAGCACAACACTACTACTAATATCATAGAACATGTGAAAAAATCAATTACAATTATACTATTTTGTATTTTATGTTGTAGGCACTATTATGGGATTAAATAAATCTTGAAACGTTGCATAAAACTGCGTTTTTATTACGACCGGAACTCGATATTTACTACAAACTAGAATACTGTAATTAATTTTAATACTAACCTATTATTTGTAACCTCTTCATTTGTATATGTCAGGCCGGTGTTGCCACCGAGTGGTACCCC
Source organism: Magicicada septendecula (assembly GCA_034769895.1). Taxonomy (NCBI): domain Eukaryota; kingdom Metazoa; phylum Arthropoda; class Insecta; order Hemiptera; family Cicadidae; genus Magicicada; species Magicicada septendecula. The sequence goes on from CM068376.1 coordinate 342,507,066, forward strand.
GGGGGAAGTGACCCCCTTATGACGCGCATAAAGCCTTTTTTCATTTACCGTGTAGCGCCACCACGGTCCGGAAATGAAGACCAGAAAAATCCCCACTCTCCGTCCGCGAGTGGGTCTGAAGCCCTCCCCTCGAGCGAGGAGACTAACGGTCTTGAGTGAGACCACGAATGGCCGCACAAAACGCTACGTTGCCCTCGTGGAGACGCCGTTTCGGTACCCGATAGCACGAAGCGATGGGGGCCAGCCACCACACTCCAGTCGGGTACAGGCTCGCAGCAGCGCAGGTCACGCACCGACGCAGTCACCGGCGCCCCCCTAGCGCTGTACGAACGCTTTATCCCGACTAATAACACTGATATTGCTGAAAAACGGATAGCCCTGCTCCCCGTAAGGCAGTGTACGCAAGGGTGGAGTTCTCTGAAGGAGTTGAGCCACCGGTAATCAGCGATAAGGCGCAACCCACGACCATCCCGGGACTTTGCCCGGGCCCACCTGGCGGGGCTCGGTCCGCAACGCGGTGTTTCCCTGCACGGCCCTCTCCCACCGTGCAGGGGAGTGTCGCGTACACCGCACGATGTAGGTGCACTGGGGCAGGGGAGTGGTTGCCTAGTGCGGCTACTGGCCAGGGACGTCTGAACCCTAGCAAGGTGACACCCACCTTATCCCGGCTGGTCAGCCGCAATTTCAGCTGACTTCGCCGGTTCACCCCCGGACCAACGATGAGGCGGCAGGGAGGGCAAGTTCCGAGCCACCGGAAATGGCGGTATAGGCTCGCCCTATGTTGCCTCCCAGGGGCCGCAGCCCCCGGTCCACCACCCTCGGATATATATATATATATATGCACAGATATTGAATATGGTACAGATATATTGGATATGATATTGGGTGTATACAGAATCACAATATGATAAGGACGTACCATCGTGTTTCATACAATGTGGAGGAAGGAGAATGGGATAATCACGTACAGTACGGGTACTTATATATGGGGTACTTGTATCGAAACAAAGAAGAAGGGGAAGATGAAATTTACCCATGCGAATGTTAAATAAATTTGACATGTTGTTAACTGTACGCATGTACATGTACATGTACGCATGTTGTTAACTTATAACGCAACTTATAGCTTTGTTATAAGAATCAATAACAGTCATGTCAAGGGAACAAGGGAAGGAAAAGTACAGATATTTGGGAAGTACGCTAAAGGAGGATTAGGTGAACGAAGTGAGGTTGAAACAAGAATTTATTTTGCCAAAGAAACCATTAAATAAAAGAGTCTACTTTTAATGGCGAAGTGTCCGGTCATCTAGAGATTCGGCGATGACAAAGCATATATTTACCTTTTGAAAAGATAGCATTTGAAGAACATGATTCCACAAATTGGGTGGAATAAGGTAATTACGCTAAGGCAAAGAGTATGCAGTTCGCTACTATCAGAATTCGTTCACTTTTCTTCTCTCCCAGCTACTCCCCCAATCTAACACTTACACACCGGCGAAGTATACGAGACTAATCATCGCTTGCTTCAGCGAATCTAGGGGAAGTTCGACCGCTCTCGTACGCTTTAGCAGCAATGGGTCTGATTGCGCGTGCTGCGCGTTGTGTTTTCGAAAAAATTTATTGTTCAAATTTAAGAACGAGAAATTATAAGGATGGGTGTCAGTAGCTGTACGTAAAAAGTGATTGCAGTAGCGTAGCCAGAATAGGGCTGCCGGAGCGGTGCCCCGGACCCCCAGGCAAACGGGCTCCCAAACTGCAAAAAAATTAATTAATTAATGAAACGTTTGACTTTTACATTTTTTAAAACATGGACCTTGTTACTAATCTAAAGGTCCCGGTTTCGATTCCCGAGCCTGCACCATAAAATCAAGGTGCGTTTTTCTGTCCCCAGGTCGACTCAGCCTGTTGAAAGTGAGTACCTGGTATAACATCCTGGGGTTAATAATGGGCGGCTGAAGCGTAGTGCTGGCCACACTGCCTTCCTTGTATGCCGTACGGCTCGCATAAGGCAGCCTACCCTGCCTGACACCTAAGCTGCTTCGGTGGTACACAAGGGAGCCATTATTATTATTATTATTATTATTATTATTATTATTATTATTATTATTAAAACATGGAACATGGTTTTGACGAGGACGACATTACCGAAAGTGGTAACGTAGAAGCTCGATGTCAACTTTTGTGAACTTAGAATAATTTCGAATAATTCCTCACGTTTTCAAACTAGTATTTTTTTATATGACTTTGAATTCTAGTAGCCCTAATAAAAACTTAGTCTTTCAGTGGTCATTGCTGTTAATGATGTTAAGAAGATGATGAAACGTTTAGAGGAGTACAACAGTATTTTATCTTGAAAATTAAGACGACAAAGAAGATGCTGGCCACACAGGTGATTAAAGTGAAGAATCGAAAGTCAACATCAGATGTAATTTTTTACACTTTTTGTGAGGTTCGCCATTGTAATTATAGAAACCACTGTGTCGTAGCTAGAACATTAAAATATTTTTTCTGTAATAGTTCATCTGGGAAGTGTTATAAGCTTATTTCACATTTTAAATATATTTTAAATAAAAATATGTAGGAAAAAGATTGGAAAGCAAATAAAATAAAAGTTATTACCAATGAGTGGGGAAATGAAATAACTTTTAAAAAATAAAAAAATCGTGCACAGAATACAACAGAGTATGAAGCAATGTTTGGTATAAAATTATATTATATAAACAAGGTGAACATTTTCTCTATTGACAAAATTTAAATCAAACCAATAGGGAAAGCTGTAGAATGTTTTGAAAAGTAGGATTTCACATAGTTCTGCTCACCTATTTAATGCATTATATTCCACAATTAATGCATTGAGTTTCTGTTTATTGTCAAACCAATAGGGAAAGCTGTAGAATGTTTTGAAAAGTAGGATTTCACATAGTTCTGCTCACCTATTTAATGCATTATATTCCACAATTAATGCATTGAGTTTCTGTTTATTCCACGTAGTTAATCTCTTTTTCTTTTTCTGCTCACCTACTTAATGCATTATATTCCACAATTAATGAATTGAGTTTCTGTTTATTCCACTTAGTTAATCTCTTTTTTTGCTCACCTACGTAATGCATTATATTCCACAATTAATGCATTGAGTTTCTGTTTATTCCACGTAGTTAATCTCTTTTTCTGCTCACCTACTTAATGCATTATACTTCACAATTAATGCATTGAGTTTCTGTTTAACGGAAAAAGTTGTATTACACGATTTTTTATTTCCTATGAATTTTCCCCTTAAGGGCTGCTTGTAACCCTCGCAGCGCCCATGTTTATTCTAAAACAGTTTTAACCGGAAAATAAAGGTAGCCATATTAAATAATATTGATATTATTGATATTAATAATTAAACGCAAGTTTAATTATTAAATTATCGCAGCCTATATTAAATTACGCTCGCTTGCTTTACAGACTTAACATAAAACATATGCTTTGGTATTTGTGTACAAGGATTCACGTGCGAAGAATTTAGTTAATTATCTGGTTACCAACCGTGCAGGCAGTGTGTTTGTGTGCGCGTGGGCGCGCGCGCGTGTAATAATTAATATGGGATGGAAAAACTGATGCGTTGTTATGTAAACAATCTAAATCAAAACAACGAAGATGGAATCATTGTGTAATTCGTTTTTTAATATATTATTTATAAAATAATGATATTTTGTTATTGTGAGCAATTTATGTTTGGGTATTGTAAACTATCTACCATGAAATGTAATTAAAGCGTTTACATTCCATCGTAGAGTTTTAGATACGCTTCATAACTAGTGTTTACGACTAAGTAGACCTCACGAATTATGGTCTTCTGGCGTTCTGTTTATCTAATACCGAATGATAACACACGAATTTATATTAAAATCACAGGATGTATTTAATTGCAAAAGGACTGCAGTTCAACACTGTGGACGCGATTGTGTGGAACCCCTACGCGTCAATCATCACGTGACCATTGACGATTGAAGCACGACGATATCCTAGAACGGATGGATGATCAGCGTATGCCAAAGAAAATCCTGATAGCGCAAAAAAAGCGAAAAGAGGGCCGACCTAGGATAAGATGGTTGGATGGTGTGCTAGAAGATCTTAGAAGAACGGGTGTGAGGGGCTACACTGAAATGGCAACGGACAGGAAACTTTGGAGGAACGGTCAGGGCTCACGCACGTTGGCTGTAGTGCTAAAGAAGAGGAAGGAGGAGGAGGAGGAGCAGAAGAAGAAGAAGAAGGAGAAGAAGAAGAAGAAGAAGAAGAAGAAGAAGAAGAAGAAGAAGAAGAAGAAGAAGAAGAGATCACTGACGAAGCAGTAAGAGTGTATAATTTGAAATGTTTTTCGTATATATGTGTGCATTTGGAGGGAGAGAGAGAAATAGACAGATAAATAGGTAGTCCTACAGGAAGAGGAAGGGAAAGAGAGAGAGAGGGAGTTGGAAGGGGTAATGTTTGTTCTATCAGAGTAGGCAACATAAAGTGTACACTGTTTAATACGGAAATTAATATTTGCATTTTCGCTTTTTGCTGGTCACCTCCGTCCTGTCTGTCAGGCAATCAATTAAACGTTAAAAATGAACATAAAAGAAAACTATTTTCTTATTCATTGGCGTGTACAAGCAGAAATAATTATTATAAATAGTAGGATGACGGTAAGTGCAGGTGGAAAGAATCGGCCAGTTTTTTGCAGAGTTTAGTTGAATGGCCTGTAACCGCTTTTTATTTACAGAAATAATTAAACGTGGCTGTAACGGAAAAGCTTAACAACTATGCGCTGAGACAAAATGCGTTACTTTTTACCTGAAGTTGAATCCTTCGCAGTGAAAGGTCACCTCTTGTGCACACGTCTCCTCGCAGTGCCTCAGAGAGTCGCAGAACAGACTCCGTCGGACATAGCGTTCGTTGAGCCGCCTTCCGGTCACCATACGGCGAAAACACGCTGAAATGTCGAAACTTGTTTAACACAAACATTGTGCCTATAGCCAAACACACACCATACACTCAATCTCAACACACTTGGGGGTGTCAACGTGGGTATTACTTAGCCTAAACGATGACACGTTGATGTCACTTCTCCGACTCTTCAGTTAAGCCTACATTACTTATAGATTTTTAGCGCATATTTATCTTTCCTAAGTCCAATATTTTCGACAATTTGCGCACATAAAAATCCTAATGATAAAATAAAACGGTAGTTATTTATTAAATTGATAAATTTTTTTATTCTTCTTTATGTGTTATTTCCGCTGCCGCCCCCGCCGATGCAATCCGGGGACCTATTGAGACTGCTACGCAGTCTACCATGATGACTCGACTAGAGACAAATGGTATCTATCCCGTTGCCTTCCTAAACGCACCATCACAGCTGGATAAGTCGAGTTATAATTGTCGCTCGTAACTGTCCAAAGGAAGCCGTTCTCTGATAACTCGAACCAAGTTCCGACATAGCTGCTGCCCTATGTCATAGATAGGTTACGAGAGGGATACAAGTAGTTCTCCTTTCCCTCGCGAATAGTATGTGCTGATCGTGAATGCTCTTTAGTGGACAATTTTCGGAGGCTTTTCACAACCAATGTCATCGAAATTGTTGCTAATATCGTAGTCTATTGTTGTGGTTAGCCATCTTCAGTATCAGGGATCGGATTTTATACGCCCCAAGACCGAAAACGTCGACCTCTCACGTTTTATTCGCATCACTGCCGTTCAATTTACCCCGCACGATACACTATATCGGGTGATATCAATCGAGTGTCCGAAGTATTTACAGTGTTTAGGACTCTGTTAGTGTGTGTTCATTGTTATTGCCTCAATTTCGCTGTAATGTAACGGAGAAATCTGAAGCCCTCAATCGTACGCGTCTGTTCTTCAATACTGATACACGAGTTCGTTTGCACAGTCATTTTCAAGACTTATTTAAAAATTACCCGTGTGGAGTTGTTAGTCTCCCATCGGGCGCCTCTCCAGGTGGCGGATAGGGGAATGCTCACCAGATATGGTGGGTACCGAAGAAATAAAGTACCCGGGGCGGACCAAAACTAGCAGCTGCTGCCTTGTAGTTGGATATTGGTTTATCAAAGGCTAAACGAAGTATACCTTGATTAAAAATTGCCTGGTCCTCCAGGTTGGGGGTTAATGCAATGGGCCAACTCCCCATTCATTGGAAAAAAAGTAAATGTTAAAAAACCAAATAGATTGCAGCCAGATGGATTCAATATTGTTAGAAGTATCACGACTTACGGCTCAGTAGTTTGGACTACTAATGACAGCAGAGATAAACTTTTGGAGACGTTCGACAAGAGTATCCAGACGTGAGAAAATTAGAATGAAGTTATTAAGGACAGAATGAATGTGAAAAATTTAATTGTTGATTTTATTCAAACAAAAAAATTACAATGGTAAGTACACACAAAAACAATGGCACAGGAAAGATTGCCAAGGAGCGTTATGGAATGGACCCCACCAGGAAGAAGGAAAAGAGGAAGACTACCTATCACCTGGATAGAAGAAATTCAGACTATATTGAGGGGACGAGAAATTGAAGAAGATCTTCGGATAGACAAGCAGCAGTGGAAGATGAGAATTAAATCACTTCTGTAATCTTTGGTTCCGGAAAATGTGTAATCATTGTACAGCCGGAAATAATAATAATTTAAAAATTACTAATTTAATAATATTGAATGCTCATTTGCTGTAGTTGATATAGGCCTCTTTACGATCACGTCAGCGCACAAAATTATAGCGTTATCATCCAAATAAATGGCTCCCCTATAATTTTATCTTCAATTTGTTACAACGTGTCCTATGTAGATATTAAAATAAAGTAGGCGATAGGCAATTCTAGCTACTAAGCCTTTCTCTCTTACCGTGTGTCAAGCGTGCAATATTTTCTCCAGAAGTCGACTGCTTTTATTTTTTACTTATTTTCCTGTCTATTTTCCCACACTACTGAATCTATGCTTTAAACTACGGATTCATCTATATGAACTTTACATCAATCCTTTAATGTTTCCACTCAGCAAAATGCTATTTAGTCGTCTGATAAAACCTTTTGTTTGTGTCGATCTCGAGCCAATGAGCCAATCAATCGGTTTCGTCTACTTCCACAATTAGTGAAGATCGTGACGTCAACTAACACAGAGGAAGTACACGCAGCTTTAGTGTAACTTAACAACGAGATCAGCTCTTCTCGATTTTGTGACGCGGTCATCTATCTGAAAGAACAAAGTTCTACATACGTATGTGTGTGTGTGCTTATATATATATATATATATATATCTACTCGTGAGTACATGTAAGTGTGCATGTGTGAGTGCGTGAAGTAAACAAAATAAAATAGATAGTGTGAGTGAAGGAATTCTGTTGATCGGCACTGTACATAGCCGTATTGTGAAACAAATGTGTTTGTGCTGTACAATCCGTGCAATAGACAGACAGACAGAATTGAAGTGGACACAACTGGGCGCTGACATACTGCAACAACCGTCCAATTCTTACAGTATGGTTACTAATCTACAGCTATTTGCTTCGACTCTCGTGCAGCACCAGGGGGCGCTTTTCAGTTGGCAGGTCGGTTCATCACGTGGAACTGTGGGTAGGCTATCCTGGAGTAAAATTATAGGCGGTTGGAGCGTAGTCCTGGCCACTCTAACTTCTCTGCATACCGTATAGCTTACGCTTGTAGTTTACCCTTCTAAACTATTTCTGTAGTACAAACGGGCCTTTATTATTGTCCTGTACGTAGCTCAGTTACTAACCATCTTCATCTGTGTCTTCTATGACTTCTACGGGGTATTTGCAGGGTCTATAATTTATGGGAATGAGGTGAAATTATGATAGCGATCAGCGGAGTTGTGAGTTGATCTACACTTTCGGTGTCTCTAGACGGTAAGGGTGTCTAAAAAAAAAAAAGGCTATCGTTTCTTTTTCTTGTGGACTAAGTCATGTTGTAAGCTCATTATGCTAATAGCGATTATTTGTAACGTGTTTTTGTTCTGACTTCTCAAATTCTAAACACGAGAAGTCTATGGAAGAAACACTAGTCGAATCGTAAATTGAAGAAGCTACTACACGTCGTGTGTGTGGGGGGGGGATCGTTAGGCGCGGGACAGCAAAAACTACATGCGCCAAGGTTGGTTGTAATGATATGAATGCCTGAAAAAAAAGTCTGATGAGATAATAATTGGAATAACTGAGGATGAAGATGAGTACAATTACTGCTTATGGCCACTACACAGCATGTTTTTCTCAAACTGTGCCCATAGAACACTAATTTTTGAATTTTAAATGTATTTTTAAACTGTTTAATTAAACAAGTAACGATTTAATAGATTTAAATTCAGTAACAGCTGTGGTGTGTGTTTGTGAACATTTTTTTTAAGTTTTAATTTTTGTTATTATTAGGTAGTGTACTTTTCAAGGAAATATTTTGGAAACGTAGATTGATCAATTTATTATGAACAGGCGCTCACAATAAAAGCTTTTTAAATTAATTCTTGTTTATTATTCACATTTTTTCTTCAACACGGTTGTCACAACAGTGAATAAAAATAAAGAATGAAATTAACTACATATTTATAATTAGTTATAATCGTAATTTATACTTAAGCATGGAGTAAAATTTCCCGTCAGATGTGCATTGTATCTGAAGGGGACAATATTAATTTTGAAGACTAAATAAATAATTAAAAAAAAGAAAATTCTCGTTCGTTTTTTTACCACACCTCGTATGTCTCCTTCTATATGTATATTTAGTTCATACTTTTTCTCTTCTACATCCATTACCTTCCTTTTCCTTTTGTATATACTTACTTTCTACTTCTCTCAAACTTCTTTCCATTTAGTTTCGTTCTAAGCTTATTTATAAGTCTTTTTTTGTGATCAAACATTATTACTCGTTTTGCAAATACACATTCTGCAGATTTCTATTCTCTGGATATCTGTTACCCAATAAGTGGTATTTACCACTTACCAGACTTGTTACCCACTCTTACTTACACAATAAGCTCGTACTCCGCACGCAAGTCTATAAAATTTTTCCTTCCTTTGAATCCAATGTACAGTATTGTTAGCAGCGTCTTATTTTTCATATCTTTCGCAGGTTAACTTGGTCTATCCTACATTTAGTATCACCGGGTTACCAAGAATGTGATATCCTGTGTCAAAAAAAGTTGTCGAAGTACAATGCAGTTTTCCCCTTCAAACATACTGCGTATCCTTTCACTAAAAACGATTATACGTTCTACAAAATCTATTTCACGCCATTTGTTGTTCCCATAAAATCCTCTGTATATATTTTTTAATGCACGCAAAACTTTTCGATTATTGTTAACCAAAATCTCGGGCCTAAAGAAACGCGTACAGAGCTTTTAAAATAAACGAACGACCCATAATAATAGTCGAACATTAACAGGAATATAAATATATGTACACAAGACATCAACGTTTTAACACACTGTGTTTAAAATAAGTAACACAGTATGCAAGAAACTCATGCTTAAGTGGATCGGTTCGTACACATGCAAACAGTCGAATAACAAGAAAATATACTGTCTACGTGATGGTGCCAGTTATTATTATTCTGTTGGTACTTTACCGTAATCCGAGTTTCCGTTATCCACGCTACCAGCTGAAAAAATTAAACACGACATTTGATTAGATCTGACAACAAGCCAAATGGTTCAATGACATAGAAGTAAAAATCGTTTACACTGTGACAATCTGTACCTTGCGTTTCTGTTCCATTTGACAGCTCAACATTAGTAAGTAATACTAGTGTATGCGAGAATGGTTTGTCAATTTTTGTAACATAATTACACTGTTTTACGTTTCTATCACAGTATTAAAAAAAATACAACGAATCTAAGTTAGTCTCAATCGGAAAAATCAAATTTGAAGGTACTTCACCATTAGATCAGCGAAACGTCTAATGCCGTTGCTAAAATAGGGACGTAAAACTATACACTTACAGAGCCATCGTACGTGTTACATTAAAGTTTGGAATGTTATAAGCTATAACCTATGCTACTCCTAGTATAGGCCTACTTCTGACCAACAAAGCGGCATTTATTTCTGGTAAAACGTGACATGAGTGTCCATACATTTACCCTACAGAACCCTATTGTTTTTAAGCTTAATACCTCCAAAAATAGGGGGCGGGATGAAAAATGTGGTGGGGGGACAAAATTGTGAAAAAATTGCAAAGCCCGTGTAGGCTTACATAGGAAATTTAAATAAAAATATACAAATAGTGTTCATTTTTGGAAATTAAAAAACTTTCGGACGATAGAGCTTAAAAATCGGGTAAAAAATTTGATAAATCTGATAAAATCTAAGTGTAGTTATTTAGTTCTGTGTACTAACATCTGAAGTTTATTTCTTTAGTATAATAACGATTGTAGACTAGACAACCATACAGTAAACACTAAAACATTTAGACCATCCGGATTTGGGTTCAAATCCTTTTAGTCTGACACCCTGTTGGATTTTCACAATTTTTTCAAAGTTTAGATCTCTCTTTTGGGCCCTGACTTTCAAAAATGTTGAAATTTTAAAGCATGAACATTATACTCGGATTGTGGTTAAAATTCGCTTTAATTCGATTTACTACATAGGATTTCGCGATGTTCACATTTTTTACTCCCTCCCGATATTTTGCCTCAGGTATCTCCTATTTTTGGGGGGATCAATCTCACAAACCGTAGGGTTCTGTAGGGTAAAAGTGTGGACATGTGTGCCAAGTTTTACGAAACTCGGTTGGTGCGTTTAAAAGTTATAACGAGTCATACCTTAAACAGATAGATAGACAGACAGGTAAATGCCAATCGGTCGAGTTAAAACTAAGAACTCGCTTCGTTCCTTCAAAAATCCAAAAATCAAAATTAACCTTTATAAATCATATACCAACCATTTTCTTGTATAGGGCGATAACAAGTAAGTGCATACCAAGAATAACAGCATCTGAGATGAAAATGTCTGATCAGAGTTGTAAAACTCGAAAGGACAGAATGCAAAACTACAGTGTTGGAGAACGACACTAATTTCTCTCAAATTGTAAACAAACAGCTACAATGGTGTTGGCATCTACTGCGAGTGGGACATAAAAAACTATTTGACTTGAAAGTGGATAGAATACGACTATAAAGCTGACTGAGAATGCAACGGAAAGACAATACGAGGGAGCTGGTAAATGTCAGAGGAGAAAACATCGTAGAAGGGAGGCACTACAGAAAATGACACAGAAAGGTGTAAATGGGAAAAGAAAATCAAGTGTTAATTGTAGACGAAGTGGCCCTCGTGTACTATCAGAGAAGACGTTTTGGTTTCCTGATACATTAGGGGACAAGGTTCAATACGAGAACGTATAAAGTGCATTGTATACAGCAGTTATTACTGTTATATTTAATTTTCTATTGTATTGTATTTATTTTTCATAGCCTAAATGTACCATACTATGTATGTATGGTACCTTTAGGCTATGAACAATAAATACAATACAATAGAAAATTGAAATTATAGGTACCATTAGTAAACAATAAGTGTGTATTATAAATACATCACATTATCATTTGTTATATTTAGTCTTCAGATTCTGGGCTGCGAATTCAAATTGTTTAGTTGTCATAGTATTTAGTTGAATGAAGTATTATAATTTTTTGAATTATCACAATAATTTGTTTTGTACAAATACAGACATTAGCGTAGATTATAATTATAAATTATGCGTGTAATAAATAAACAGCGTACAGAGGCGTTTGTGATGCCGTGTTAGAAGAGGACGACGAAGGATAAATCGATAATGATAATGATAATGAATAAGAATTTGAAAAGCCATGACAAAGTGGACAAGGCAAGAATGTAAGGGAGGACAGGAAAGGCAGTTTCAAGGAGGAGGTATGACGGAGGAAGTGAGAACTCTGATTTAAAACAATTTAACTAGTATGCTGAAGAACTGGCTCACTGCATTGTATGAATTACATTTGTAATTACATAAATTTCAATATTAGATCATTTTTCAGTTATGAGAGAAATTACAAGAATCCCCATTACTCTACTATCTGTATAGCAGACAACCATACAATAAATACTAAACATTCTAAACATTCAGATTTGGGTTTGGCAGGGCCTTTTAGTCTGACGCCCTGCTGGATTTTCACATTTTGTTTCAAATGTTTGATCTCTTTTTTGGGCTCTGGGATCTAAATTTTTTTAGAAATTTCCAAAACTTAACACTACTTTCAGTTGTTAGATGAAATTCTCTTTAATTTGATACCTCACATTAATTTTTGCGATTTTATAAACATTTTCACCCACTTTTTGTCCCCTGACTCCCCAAAAATCTTGAAATTTTAAAAAATGAACACTACATTTAGATTGTGATACACCACATTGGTTTTGCCATTTTCTCACAATTTTGCCTTTCGGGGCCCCTCATTTTTGGAGGGATCACTCTAAAAACCAATAGAGTTGTGTAGGGTATAATATTGACTCGTATGTCAAGTTTTACGAAAATCGGTTGGTGCGTTCTAAAGTTATCGTGAGAAATACACCAAATAGACAGGTAGATTGATACGTATATACAAATTGGCAGACAGAGAAATGCCAGACGGTCGAGCCAAAATAATTGAGATCTTGCTTCGCTCATTCGACAATTAACAGCAAACTCAGAAGACATCAAAGCATACAATTTTATTTAAAAACAACAATGAGTATTTGGATTTTATTGTCATCCGTCCGTCATTTAGAATTGAGAGTCAGAGAAAATGAAAAGTAAGGTGCAATAAAAGGCGCTAAAAATTAATCATCGCTAGTTATTTCTGTTGGCTATCCTTGGCGTATCGGACGTTAGGCAATCTGTCGAACTGTTTTACATCGACAGGATGCTTGTCGAGTCGAACCCAGCCAGTGGAACGGATGACAACACATTTTATGCGAGAAATTACCTGCATTTAATGACATAACTGTTAAGGAAATTCATGATACTGAAACCATAAATCAGTACTCCAGGATACTGATATACATCACTCGTTCATCACTAAATTGAAATTCTCGTTATTTCGGACTACAAGTTTATCCCGTTCAAGGAAATGTGATGGCTACTCTGAAGACTCTCTAAGCTGTCACTGCATAATAAACCGTTATAGAACGAACACGTTTTGAAACCAGTGTGGGTTTATGGTGTCCAACTTGGGGTTGCACAAAGAAATCCAACATTTAAATAATTAAAATTTTGCAAAATAAAGTGCTTCGGAGTACTGTCGATGGACCGTATTATGTAAGGAACGATGACATGCATCGAGACCTGAAAACGTCTAAGGTTAGAGGACGAGATTAAACGGCTTGCAGCTAAATATGAACAAAGATTTCATAAACAGTGAAATATTGAAGTATTATACCAAGCTAGACTTGTTCGGGGTAGCAGAGACAGAACTGGTGCTTCACGTGAACAACGTGTAAACTATAGCACATTCTACACACTGTTAACGTATTTGTTAGAATTAAATTGGTCGATAAATTGTAACTAGTTGTAATATAAATACATGGAAAAAGCAACAATATAATTCTCAGAAACAAAAAATTACTGCTTCAAATAAAATTTATTTTATTTTTTTTTTAATTATATCACTGTATTACTTTAACAGTTGCCTTTGAAGAAACACTCCGTTTTCAAAGTAAGACTCTTCGGATGATCGCCGATTCAGTCCGGTATGTTAAGAGTAAAATGATTTTTAAATCATAAACATTTATTAAACTTTTATTCAGAAACGGAATATCCGAAGATGAGCCGATTCGATCTGATGATGAGCTGAAAGTTTCGAAAGCACTAATCGGGAATTGTCTATGTAGTGGTGAGCAACAGTTTGATTTGCTGTTAGTAAGATAACCCGTCGGTTAATGTTGGTAACCATCCCAATGACAACATAACCAGACGTCTAAAGAGGACTAGATTTAATGACAGAGGTCAGAGAGACTTCTCACAATCAGACAATTTGCTTCTTAACCCTTGGGTTATTAAAAAAATTACAATTTTTTTTAATAAATATGAAAAAAATAGTTTTCTTTAATACTCGAACTTAACCCTGTAATGGTATTTAATGGTAAATGATTTTTCGGTACATAAATGTAAATTCTGTTTCTAGAGTTAAGTGATGTTTATTTTGCATTATCCTTATGATTACGTAATACTGTTTCAATTGTCCGTTTCTTTAGAACCCTTTAAATATTGGTAGCGGGACCCTTGGTTAGTTCATGCTTTGAAGGAGCTAAGCGAACACAGTTTTAACTCGACCGTTGGGCATTTGTCTGTCTGTCTATTCGGGGCATGTCTCACGATAACGTTTGAACGCATTCACCGATTTTCCTTACTTATACTCTACAGAACCATATTGTTTTTTACATCGATCCCTCCCCCCCCCCAAATATGGGAGGAAGAAGACAAAAATGAGAAGGGGTCAAAATTGTGAAAAAAACGCAGAAGCCCATGTGAGGAATCAAATTAAAGGGAATTTTAACTACAATCTAAATATATAGTTCTTTTTTGAAAATTTAAAAAATTTTTGGACATCAGGGCCTGGAAAGCGAGCGAAAATTTTTATCGCAAAAATTCATGTGGGGTATCAAATTAAAGATAATTTTAACTAACATGTGATGTAGCTTTATTCTTGGAAATTAAACAAATTCTGGACTCCAGGGCCCCAAAAAGAGATGAAAAGTTTGAAATAAATTGTGAAAATTTAGTAGGGTATCCGACTAAAAATTATTGTAAACAAAATCCGAATGTTTCGAATTTTTAGTGTTTACTCTATGATTGTGTGCTCTACAATTTCTTGTTATTGTACTAAAGAAATCGTAGAGTAATCGTGATTTTTGTCATTTTTCTCGTAAATAAAAATGTTTAGTTATAATATCGAAATTTATGTAATAATAAATGTACTTGGCTCAAAACAGTGAGCGAGTTGTGCAGCTTACTAGAATAATTGAGTCCTGCACTTGATGTCAAGCGTGTGATTCATTTAAATTGAAATCGTTAAGTCATTAGCCCTATTCTGAATTTTAATTCGAAATGTTTGAAAAATTAACACTTGATGTTAAAACCTGTATTAAACGTTTGACGGGATCCTCGCTTGTTAATTTTACTCTGTCGGGTCTATACTTGATCACTTTCAATTTAATACAGCTACTATACACACTATATATCAATAGTTAGTGCTTTTCTTTTTTTTTTGTAAATCCTTATTTTGAAGTATTCATTTATATTCCAAACACTTTTTGTTAAAGTCCTTTTCTTTAAATGTACATTATCTAATATTTACTACATTTTAATTCAAGATATATTGTTTTCCTTACTTGGAACATGTTTTCGAACATCAAAAATTTACCTATCCTCAGCCATATTAGTTTTAATTTTGTTGAATACTTGTGTCCAGGTTGGTTGTTGCTATGGTTTCCTGTTGGCTTTTCGTAGTTTACATTAGTAATATTGTGCGTAGGTGTGGAAGGCTATATAGTTTTGCTTTTGAGTGTTTTCAATGTTAAGTGTTTTATAAATTGTGTCGTGTTTTGTGTTAATTTGTATTTGTTCAGGTATCAGTGTGTATGTGTTTGGTGTCCGTATATATTTGTAAGTTTTTCCGTATACTTGTGCCTATGTGTGGTGTGTGTTTTATTAATGTCATGTTGGTGATGTCTGGGAACACATGCCCTGTATTTACTGCATGTGTGGCCAAATTGGATTTATAAAGGTTTATTTTTTTACGCGTTTAGGTCTTCAAAATAACGTTTATATTTACATTTATATAAGCCGTCCGTTGTGTCAACACTGACAATCGTCCCGCACGTTCTGGAGTATGATATACTGAAACACAAACTCGGCAAAATAACTGGACATCTACGCCTATATCAGCACATGTTTAATACGGTCCTAATTTGGCTGTACATGCGCGATATCGGTTTGCAATAATTCGGCACACTTTGTAGTAGTTAAGCATGACCCAGAAGCATTAGAAGAGCATATCTGTCAACTAGTGAGACTAATATGGAAACAAGTGAAACTTCCGGAAGACTGGTATATAGGTATAATAGTGCATATCCACAAGAAAGGAAACCAACTCACTTGTGACAACTATCGAGATATATGGCCTCTAAGGTTTTGACGTATATACGTAATATATGATAGACTGAAACCGTACACAGAACAGTTTATTGGTGAACACCAATGTAGTTTCCTACCACAGAACTCTACAGTCGATCAGATCTTCATGATTAGACAGGTCCTGGAAAAACACGAGAATTTGGTATAGAAACACACCACTTATTCATTGATTTTAAGAGCGCTTATGACAGTGTGGACCGAGTGGCACTGTACAAAGCATTGAAGAAATTCAGGATACCAACACACTTAATTAAATTAATCCAAGAATCCCTCTCGAAAGTAGAATGTAAAGTTAAAGTGCAGAAAACCGTGTCACGTTCGTTCACAACTTGAACTGCATTCGCAGACAATATTGACCTAATTGTCAGTACAAAACGAGAACTCATCAGTGCCTTTACAGCACTAGAGGAAACCTCAAGTAAAATTGGACTGCAGATAAACTTGGAGAAAACAAAATACCGGTATATGTATGCTGCCAACAAACTACCATTAAACCCAACCCTTCAAAACCTTGAAATAGGCACAACAAATATAGAGGCAGTAAAAGAGTTCATATATCTTGGCTTCCAGATAAACAACACTAACTACATCAACACTGAAAAAAGAAGAAGAATATATCTCGCACATAAAACATATTATGGATTAAAAAAGCACCTGACATCTAGCTTCATCTCAAGAAGCACGAAATGCAAAATCTACAATACACTTGTCAGGCCAGTACTGACATATGCTTCAGAAACCTGGACAATGACAAAAAATAGCGAGATACTTCTAGGTTGCTGTGAAAGACGGATTCTAAGAACAATATTTAGAAGAGTACAAGAAAATGGAATGTGGTGCAGGCGCTATAATTATGAACTATACCATCTTTACAAAGAGCCGGACATTGTCAGGATAATCAAAATATACAGGCTAAGGTGGGTTGGACACATAGAGAGAATGGAGGAAGGACAGCCTAAGAAACATATTTTCTACCAGAAATCAATGGGTAGTAGGAAAAGGGGAAGAGCCCGAAGTAGATTTAAAGGCCAGATAGAGGAGGACCTCGGAAAGCTGAACATAAGAAACTGGAAAGCCAAGGCATGCAATTGGGAGGAATGGAATCGACTCTTGGAGCAGGCCAAGACCCACCAAGGGTTGTAGAGCCACAGCTGATGATGATGTAGTAGTTAAGCAATGAATATCCCAGCAAATCCTTATTTAATGCGTTAATCGACACGTTGTACAAAATTAATTTTAATTACAGGGACCGAGACAAGTTATTAATAAAGTGGTTCCCAGTATACTTGTAGCTATATTATTTTTGTCTACATTTACTTGTAATTGCACTTGTTATATCCAGCACCTAAGCCAGTAACTATACTTACGTAATTTACGGGTTAACTCAGCGTTTCTCAACCTATTGGGCGCGACCCACACTGGATGCCGAGGGAGCGAGTCGGGCTCGATAATTTATTAACTGTGTCTTAAAAACCTGTTACATTTCAATTACTAAGATGTATTTTTTTAATAATTTAAATTCAACCTGTTGAGTCCGTAGTCTAAACTTTACGTTTCTGTTATGGGCGCTTTAACAAAAACGTGATTATAAACCGGGCGCCCACGGAGTGTAACATCCTTCAAGAGAACCACTGGTTTAACGTAGTCACAGTGGCCAACACCCAAGGTCAAAAAACCTTTTTGCTACGTGGATTAATAGGTTCCTTTTTTCAAGTATCCGACTCCTCCAACGTGTATGCATTAGCGAATCTAGAATTTGGTCTTGGGGTCGGGGGAGAGGGATCCGTTCGAGTCAGCTTCATACAAAAGAAAAAAAGTTAAAACTAATTAATATTACTGTCTTTACAGTAGCTGAAAAACGTGTAATATCGTACTGAAATCAACCCCAAATTAAACTAATAACAAAATAAAAATAAGCGCCATTGAACATTGCTTATAATATACTTATTGATTGGATTTATTTTCTTATGTTACATATTTCAAACGCACACGCAAATGCTGTGTAATAAACTTGTTTGTAAACCTATATTTAAAAAAGGGTTACTACTGAATTAGCGCACACAGCTAAGAAATTAATAAAACAGCTTAAAATTAAGAGATTAACATCTCGTAGAACTGGGAGCGGGTCCGGTCCCGTTCGTCTTCCCACGTAAATACGCCCTGACGTGTATTCCTACATTTACTTTGTACTATAATACACGTTGAGATAATCTCTCGGTAACCATCTTCTCTCTTTGCTACCTATTATTTTCGTTAATTCTGAACTTATTTTAAGGGTTCGGGGTTTTGTGTTTCTGGCTAATACTTTCCCAAACTTTCTCTCTGCCCCTTATGAATGCTGCAGAAGGTCCGCCCGTTTCCAGGACAAATCGCTTATCCCAGGCTTCGTTCAGACCACAGCGTACGCTAACATGTCGCCGCTAACACCTGTCCGCCAGCCATGGCCCACATTTCACATATTACCTCTAATGAGGTAATACATTTTACGTAAAATATGTAGAACGTTATAATATACAATTAAAAAATACAATCGCTTAGAAACAATATATTTTTGTTATAATGCTAATTGAAAGAGCGAAACGAGTTCTCAGTTTTAATTCGACCGTTTGATATTTGTCTGTCCGTCTACCTATCTGCCTGTTTGGGGTATGTTTCACGATAACTTTTGAACGCATCAAGAGATTTTCGTAAAACTTGCCGTACGTGTCTGAACTTTTGCCCTACAGAACCATAGTGTGTGTGTGTGTGTGTGTGTGTGTGTGTGTGTGTGTTTATTCATCTCCTAAAAGAGGGGGTAAGGGAGACAAAAATGTAAGGGCGTCAAAATCGTGGGGTATCGAATTGAACGGCATTTTAACTACAATCTGAGTCTAGTGTTCATTTTTGAAAATTTCAAAATTTTTGAACGTCAGGGGCTAATAAAAACTTTGAAGGAATCAAAAGTGAGAGGGGTCGAAATTGTGAAAAAATCGCGAAAGCCCAGGTGGGGTGTCATCAAATTATAGAGAATTTTAACCACAATCTGAATATAGTGTTTGTGTTTGAAAATTGCAAAATATTTTGACGTCAGGGCCCAAAACGTGGGTGATAATTTTGATAAAATCCCCCAAATGAATGTGGGGTATCAAATTAAAGAGAATTTTAATTGACGTCTAAATGTAGTTCTACGCTGTGGAAATTTCAAAATTTGGGGACGCTAGGGTTCTAAAAAAATTGAACATTTGAAAAAATTGTAAAATCCAGCAGAGGGTCAGACTAAAAGGAACTGTAGCCGAAATCCGAAAGTTTCAATTGTTTTGTGTTTATTGTATTATTGTGTGTTCTACAATTGTTATATTACTAAAGATTTAGTAGAGTAATCTGGATTCTGGTAATTGTTCCCTTTAAATAGATGTAGGGAAAAGATAAAACGATTCAATTACATCAATGGTACAATATGCAGCAATCTAAGTAAGGAAGGATATATTACATCAGTGGTACAATATGCAGCAATCTGAGTAAGGAAGGATATATTACATCAGTGGTACAATGTGCAGCAATCTGAGTAAGGAAGGATATATTACATTAGTGGTACAATATGCAGCAATCTGAGTAAGGAAGGATATATTACATCAGTGGTACAATATGCAGCAATCTGAGTAAGGAAGGATATATTACATCAGTGGTACAATATGCAGCAATCTGAGTAAGGAAGGATATATTACATCAGTGGTACAATATGCAGCAATCTGAGTAAGGAAGGATATATTACATCAGTGGTACAATATGCAGCAATCTGAGTAAGGAAGGATATATTACATCAGTGGTACAATATGCAGCAATCTGAGTAAGGAAGGATATATTACATCAGTGGTACAATATGCAGCAATCTGAGTAAGGAAGGATATATTACATCAGTGGTACAATATGCAGCAATCTGAGTAAGGAAGGATATATTACATCAGTGGTACAATGTGCAGCAATCTGAGTAAGGAAGGATATATTACATCAGTGGTACAATGTGCAGCAATCTGAGTAAGGAAGGATATATTACATCAGTGGTACAATGTGCAGCAATCTGAGTAAGGAAGGATATATTACATCAGTGGTACAATGTGCAGCAATCCCAGTAAGGAAGGATATATTACATCAGTGGTACAATGTGCAGAAATCTGAGTAAGGAAGGATATATTACATCAGTGGTACAATGTGCAGCAATCTGAGTAAGGAAGGATATATTACATCAGTGGTACAATGTGCAGCAATCTGAGTAAGGAAGGATATATTACATCAGTGGTACAATGTGCAGCAATCTGAGTAAGGAAGGATATATTACATCAGTGGTACAATGTGCAGCAATCTGAGTAAGGAAGGATATATTACATCAGTGGTACAATATGCAGCAATCTGAGTAAGGAAGGATATATTACATCAGTGGTACAATGTGCAGCAATCTGAGTAAGGAAGGATATATTACATCAATGGTACAATGTGCAGCAATCTGAGTAAGGAAGGATATATTACATCAATGGTACAATATGCAGCAATCTGAGTAAGGAAGGATATATTTATTTGTAAAATTTTATAAAACTATGGCTATCCCGAGTTCACTATATAGCAGCGAAATAAACTCAGAATCAAATACAAAAACAGAATCCAAACGGCAGTGATGAAAATGCTGCGGGGGATAGCAGGTTGCAGAAGGAGCGACAGACTGAGGAATACAGAAGTAAGGGAACAGTTACAAGTTGCTAATGTTTGCTAATGTTACAGTACTGTTGTTTTGGTGATTTCATAAGCATGAATCTCTTATGGTATAAGCAAAACTCAATAACTGATAATACTTAACAGATGGTAACGTTTATTTTTAAAATAAGAAACGAAGGTTTGTGAATTTGAGATTCCGTTCGTACGTCTGAGCGCGCTCCACGTTAAAGGTAATTTTATATCTGTAATTATATTTTTTTTACCAACTAAAGATAGTATAACCTAAAACTTAGCGGTAACTGAAAGAAAAAAATCATCTGAAATATAGAAAACGATTCTTTCAGGACCGGCCTGTTTCTCTACTTACGTGGACCGATTATTATGAAAATTTCAGTTGTTATTGCGACTGATAATCTGAAAAACGAAACGGCGCATTGAAAATCGATAGTTACACTGTAATCCCGATAATTTGGCGTAGAATGTTTGCGGAATAAGTCGAAGGTTTATCGACAACTCGTTTGCGATTAGTAAATGTACAATAATTGGGAACTCAAGAACATATACATACTATTTTACAAAGGGAACGGTCGTGATACGTGGCGGACTGAATCAACGTAAAATGTATCGTAAGGTCGTACTGACGTCGCACTCGCTGACCTGTTAGGTAATTTCCGTGAACTCCTCAGTGTACGTCGATAACAGGCGATAATCGATTATGCACGTTTCGACGGCGTGGCCGTTTCGATTATTTCCTTTGAGTTTTATCTCGTGTAAAAAACGTCTCCGGTATTTGTGTTTAGACCCATTATGAGTTTACTAGCACAGGGATCGTTGGAGGCGGACGAATTGTAAGGACTTTGCACCTGAAGATCTTTTCGTACTGTAGTACGGATTTCACCGAGTTTTTGTAAGAACGTTTTCTCTGAGAAAAAAGTTAGGTATAAGGCAGTATTAGGTATCTGTGGTCAACAGATCTCTCCCACCTAAGGTCGGATAGCGGCTCCTTGTAGCTGTTAAACCAAAACGCGGTCGTAACGTTTACTGCTCATTGGAACCCACGTGACTGTCAGTGTTGATTGCAAATTTCTAGTGAGATTTAGGTCTATTCTGTCTGACTGCACGTGTACATTGCTGTTTGTGGAATGCATGTGAAAAACGGAGGTCCAATTTCTCTAGGCGTCAAACGGGCATAGGTCCAACCTCAGTGCTGCCCTTGTGGCAAGTTGCCCTCCGGTTCTCCGGAGAAACGTTCCCTTGAACTAGTTACAAGTCTGACAAAAAAAAAAAACGGAAAACATTGTCTCTTCTGGTGCGCCAACGTTAAATGCTTTGTGTTTGTCTGTCTCTTTGCCGGTAGGATGTACACAGGATTTTAACTTGGCTGCGTGGAATCGGTCCCACGAAAATTTGCATAGTGTTTCTATACCGCATTTTTCGACAGATGGGCATAATCATGAAACAGCAGTCATTAACGTAGTGTTGTTTCCTTGTCCACTGACGTTTCGTTGTTACACCATTCGCAGCGATCCAACATTATTAAGATGTTCACTGCATTTATTTTTTCATTTATTTTTATAAAGTTGTGAGCTGGCTTTCTAGTCGATTCAGAAAAACTGGCAAACCTCGGCAACAGAACAAACTGACACGAGACCTTATGTATTGTCATCTACGTAGTGCCTAGATAATTGTTTCTGGTGCTCTCACAATTAATGGGTGATAAACAAATATTAAATGCTGGAAATGTTTTGTTTAGTAAACTATTTTGGAATATTTAATTAAGAAAGTTGTTAATGGTTATAATCACAAACAGAATTATCACTGTTGCACATATAGACAAATTATTCCGATTAGCGCTTTCAAGCTTCTCAGCTCATCGTCGGTAGCTGAGAAATTTTTTTCCGATCTGACGATGAGCTGAGAAGCTTGAAAGCGCTAATCGGAATAATTTTTCTATAGTGGTGTGCAACAGTGATAATTCTGTTTATTTTGTAATAAACTGACGAAAGTATGTACAATTATGTTTTCAGGTCGTCGAGTAAGAATTTAAGGTCAAATGAATTGTACGCCATTCAGGGGCAATTAGAGGGGGGGGGGAGAATGTATAAAATAGCGATTTAAAGAAAAAAATTGTTCTTACTATTTTACTAATTACTTTTAAGTGAAACATAAGTAATATGATGATCAAAATTTAATTGGTACATTATGTAGTAAATGGTTGAAATGACCCCTAAACTAAACGTTAGAAATTTCTTTTGTAGCAAACTATTTGGAATAAATTGTTGAAAATTGTATACTTACGTTTCTGAGGTTGCTCATTGAGAAAGTAAGATCAATAGTATTGTAAAACACAGGGGGAGTTAAAATAACCATTTAAAGGGGGCGTAAAATGTATAAAACTTCCTTAACTTTGAATTAATTTTTCTTATGATAGTCAAGTACAAAGAGCAAGATAAAAGAAAAGTAAGTTAAGAAAATAGTTAAATGTCTTTATTGTTATAGCATTTTATTATTTTATAAGTTGCCCAAGGTGTAACGCCTTTCCTTAGATCATTTCAGCTCTGACCTGGGTACTTAGAAATTCATTTAAGTTTTCCAACATATTTAAACAATCATATCACTGCAAAGTATTCGTCCTACAAAAATTAAAAACATTATGTGTTAATAAACCTTATTTAGCATGTTTACCTTTCTTTGTTTAATTTAATATTTTCCCGTTATGGAGTGAAAATAAAAAAATATTTCATAGACATCATTAAATTACTCTAACATTCTAAGTAAAGTAACCTAACATTCTATTTTAAAATGTTAAAAAAAATTTGGATGGTCAAAATAATGTAAGTTAACGATACCTGTCGAGACTTTAAAACGCAAATCTTCCGAAATGAAAAACGCACACCGGTTTTTGACCATAACTTCGGTATTTTTATTAATGTTATAATAAAACAGACTTATTTAGAAATATAATATAAACATTTCAAATCTAATTTGTGTGCACTGTTTTCATTATATGTATAGTTTTCGAGATATCCAAAGGCAAACATTGTTTTTATGGGTAAAAATACTTAAACGCCATCTTGAAATAGTCACATTTCGTGGAGCCTTATTAGTATAAAAAGGTAAGCAGTTTGTTTGTTATAAACAAAGCTTTATTTGCGTGTCTACCTTTACTTTGCTCAATTTAATATTTTTGGGAGTTATTTTGTTATAATCTTTCCGTTTGATGAAATCAGTAAACTTATCTAAAATTCAAAGCCTAATAGTATCAAAACGAGCAGGTTAAAAAAAAATCATAAAAACTTGAGCATACTGAGAGTAATGCAGTTTAATGATATGCAACAAGGATTTTAAAAATGTTTTAATAGTAGAAAATTACAGTAGAAATATTTCCAGACCTTTCTGAAAAAATTAGAAGTACAAAGAAACGTTATTATCTGTAAAGCGTTGATATATACAACAAAGCAATTTTCAAGGCAAATTAGGTCATAGGCACTTCAAAACCATAGTTACTGAGTTATCGAGGGTCAAAAATTGTTTTTGGTGGAAAGTAAATCGAAGCACCTTATTTATAAAATCATAACTCCGAAAGTATTGAATCTTCATGAATGAAAAAAATCTCGACTTGTGTTGAGTACAATAAACTTTATATTTACGCCCTATTATTTTTCTAATAGATTCAATGCTTTGCGAGTTTTTTAACAAATACTGTTATGACGTAACGATTTGGGGGGGGGGGGTGAAAACCACAATATTGTTAACTACCAATAACTCGAAAACCACTGGCTTCCATAAAAAGTGTACACCAACTTTCTTTCTTAGAATTTCATGGTATATCGATTTTAAGAGTTATTTATATTTTTATTTTCCACCCACCGAGAAGGGGTGGGAACATCCCCCTTAGGGAGAGCACCAAAATGTTTTAAAATCTTTTATCTAGATAGTGTGTGGAAGATATTAAAAAAAGGTTTTATATCAATTCGTTCTATTGCAATGAATTCCAAGGTATTTAAAATACTTCGTTGACTCGACTATTGGTGTTTTGGCCACAATATGCGTTTTGGCTTAGTCACAATACTTCCGCCAGTTAGACGGTTCGTAACGGTCCCAGCTGTCCACAGATTTTATTTTGGTTCTCTCTCTTCAAACTCTTTGGTTTCTAAAAACGCACGGTTAAAGAACGTTCTTTGTTTTTTACTACACGGAGTATCAGGTTTCCTTTTCATTTATCCGATCCGTTAATTCGTCCATTTACGTTATACCATAAGACAGCTGCCTGTACCCGTTTACCACGAGGCGTGTGTTGTAAAGTAAGGTCCGTTTTGGAATTATCGCCAACGAAACGGGACATGACGTAACACTTGGTTGTCGGCGACTGTAGTGGTATGTGAGCGAATTATAACGAGTGTTACGATAGATGATCGGCTCCATCTATAAGGTTTCCGCAACTAAGGAGAGCCGGATGAAGAGCGGAGCGGTTCCCCAAACTCGGTTAGCAAAAGGAAGAAGGGAATGCGAAAATTCATGAAAATCGGCGATTTAATATTCCAGAGCTGTGTATTCAATGTTCTAATGTTTTGCCCTCAGCAATTTAGGACACGCGATAAAGAAACTTGGTTATCAAAAAATTGTGTGTCAGATGTCAGCTGACTAAAATTATCAACAGGTACACATCAGCGCTTCACATTAAAGGTTTCCTACAAGATGTCAAAACATCAGTCAATGCAACGGTCAAGCCAATCATAACAGGTTTGTGGCGAGATTTACAACAGGTTCAAGGTAGGACTACAAGCTGCGGACTTTTACAATAGATTCAGGAATTAGTTGACACAATATAAAAAATGCGTGAAGTCAGTGGTGAGTGCGTGGGAAAGTAAAGAATGTTTACAGATTTTTTCGCTATAACAAGTCGTTTTCATCTTTTAATGTATTTTTTTCTATTTCAAAACGGCCCTTACTTAAAAAACGGACCTTATACGGCTTTTGTATACCTCTCTCCAGTCTTCCCCTTCAATTATTCCATTCCATCATTCGCTCCGGTAGTCGATTCTCTGTACATGACCAAAGCATCTCAACTGTTGCGTCTCATGTCGTCTCTGGACACAATCGTTGACATTCATTTTCATCTGTGTAGGGTGTTGACAGGAGACTATCAGTCTGATAGTCCTCGAGTATACGTATTTTTTGTAAAAGTACACACGACTGGTTCTTCTGGATGCAAATTAATTTTATAGTTCCACAGTAATTATGTATTTATTTTCAAAGTCGTTATCATTATTCTTTCGGTACGATTCACGCATTAGAAGAGCGACCAAGGCCCGTCACCGAAATAGTAAACTGGCACCATTTCGTGACGATGCTGCTAACTTATACAGTCGTCTGCTTTGTGGAGTATGATTTTTGCAAAAAGCTTCTTTCCTATTGACAAGTCAAAATCCAACTTCTTATTTCTGTCTTCTAATAATTATTTTTCGCTCTAGATTCCACAAATAGGAATTAGAGTTGCGAAATTCATAAGCGCGTCCGTTTGAAACACATGCAGAAGAGTAGCGTGGGTAATGAAGAGACAGGGATGATTTGGAAAATTTACTGGCACCTCTATACACAATTTTCAGCACCTGGGTTAATTTAATTTACTCAGTTTACTAAATAATTTACTTAATTTACTAATTTACGTGATTACTTAATTTACTAACAGGGTTAATTTGGTAGTCACAGTCACTTGATAAAGTACTGCACAGTAAACCATTTTCAAAAATGGCGCAGACGGGAATCACTATGTCAATTAAGAGAAGCCTTTTGATTAGGTTTACACAAAAGCTATAGTTTACACGCAACAGGCAGGGGACATTTGCAAATTCTGTACCAACTGAACAGTTCAAATCAAACCGTCAACAGCAGAGGGAGTAAGTCCGGGAGATAGTCTGTTGTCAGCGTTGTTGGGAAGAGGTTAGTGAATGAAAAACAAAAACATTAAAGAAAAGGAAAATATCGTTCAAACCTGTGATTTTTCCATCGGAGCATTTCTAATGCGGCTAAGGTGGATGCAGTGAATAGCGAGTTAAACTAAAAAAAGAAGTGAAAAAGTATTCACAAAACTAAGATAGTAAGATTCAACCGTGAGTACTGATGGTAAGGGTTCGGAATAGAATATTTGGCAAAAATAAAACAGCAAAAATTGAGGGTTCAAAGCCTGTAACTGTCAATCGAATAAATTCGGAGCGGACTGTGTTGGAAAAATTGCGAAGTTTAACAAACTGCCATCGTGTTTCAAAACGAACAAATTCTATCATCTGTGCTTTTGGCAATGGTCAGTGACTTAAAAGAACACAAGGATAATACAGAACTGCCGACTCCACGGCATTACTGTGCCGTGAATAACAGCATACGGAAACTAATTAGAGATGAGATTATATCGTTCGGAAATTAGTAAATTTAGATGAAGGCGGGCAGGACATGTGGGTAAGCGAGGAGACGGCAGCTACTAACGATTGGACACCAAGACGATAGCTCTGGGACAAAAATTACTGAACAGACAAGTGTTGATGGTTATTATTTTTTTTATTATTACAGTTTTTCACAGCCATAGATTGGTTTCTCTCCTAGTGAACGGGAAATCAAGTGTACCAGAGTTCCTTTGCTGCGAACTATATGACAAGTGTATGGAGGCGAGACATGGACATTAACAAGTGTATGGAGGCGAGACATGGACATTAACAAGCGTATGGAGGCGAGACATGGACATTAACAAGAACACTAAGAAGGTTTGAAAGAAAGATTGTACGACGTGTTTATGGCCCGGTGAACGAAGGCGGAGAATAAGAAATAACCAGGAGGTAGATGAGCGATTGAAGCGTGAGGACACTAAGATTCGTAAAAGCTCAACGAATGGCTAGGTCACCTAGAGCGGATGGATGATCAGCGTATGCCAAATAAAATGCTGAGGGGCTTTCATGTCTATAAAAGCAGGACGAGAAGCCGGCCTAGGATAAGATGTGCTGAAGATCTAAGAAGAATGGATGTGAAGGATTACGCTCAGATGGCAACGGATAGGAGACATTGGAGAAGATTGGTGTTGGAAGCTAATTAATTGGCTCACGTTGGGCTGTAGTGGTGAAGAAGAAGAGAAGAAGATATGACAAGTGTACCACATGAACGATTTCTGTAATCCCTAAACGAGTTGAATCACTTTCAAGTTTGAGTGTATCAATCACTTTGGTTGTTGTTCTTGGTATTATACAGAATTACGACTGGGTTCACTGTTACTACAGTGGGTTACGACTGGGTTGATTTTTCACATCTTTTTAATTTCTGTAAGTAAATCTTGATGTATGTTGACTTTTTCTTGGAATACACTTTTAAGACGGTGGAAAAAAGGACCTGAGATAAGTTGTATTTCTTTTGCCCTGTTATCCAAAACGGTGCTAAGTCGTCTGGTGAGTATTTCTCTGTCTTAATATGTTTTAGTTGTTTAAAATATTATATATTATTATTATTATTAACTGATATTTATTGTAATTTAAATTTTGGGGATAACAATATCAAAAGAAAACAAAAGACGGGTATGGATTACAGTATCACAGCTTAGAGCTCGGAAGAGTGGTGGATGGAACAGACTGTCGAACGCTACAGAAATGAACGATCGGAAATAAGCCGCGGGAGTATCAAGAATAAGAGAATCCGATAGATAAAAGAGACTTCAATCGAAACAGTGACCGTCTATTTTAAAATGTACGGACAAAAGGCTCCACAAATAGGAATTACAATTACGAAAGTACTAGAGAACCTTGCCAGGACGTCACCCTTTGAACGCATTTGTGTTGAATGGTGGCTGGACAGGAAATAATACTTCCCAAGCTTTGGGGGGGGGGGGGGGGGGGATTGAAGTCTAAAAAATAAAAAAAATTTGCGTTTAATTTTTTTCATTTTATAATCATTTGCCGCTAAATCCTATAAATCCTATAGCCAATTACATTTTTATATTAATTAAGCCGTATTATTTACAATCAAATTGTATACGGTTGCTGCACAACATATTTTCATATTTGTCAGTAGTACTTATGTATTTATGAGCGAGTGTCCTTAAAATATTGATTTCAAGCTGTTACTTGGATAAACGTTACATTACGCGGCAAATGCGTCAAATTAAAAATTAAATTAAGCAAACAAACTGTAAAGTTTGAAACTGATATTGTCGTTGTGAAATATGAAATGATACAGTTTTTACGAAGCAGGGGGCAAAAGACACGTTGCCGGGTTACAATGTTATATCGAGCCGCCCCTGCGTGAAGTGTCTGTGTTAATTAAGTTAGTGGATTGGAGATTTATACCATATGAGACTTTATTTTCTGAGACACTCAATTTCGTCGCTAGGAATGCGCTTTATTTGCGTAAGTGGTCTATAACTAATTACTGTAACATGTGAATACAAAGTAGGTGAAGTGATAATTATAGTATGAAAAAGTAATTTCAGCCAATAGTGACAAATGCAGTTTTAGTAGGTCAGCGAATATAAACGTTTTAACATACAGGCTACTAGATTCAATTGAACAATCGTGTACAGGGTAAAGTTCTAGCTGGATCATATCCAGAGCCTGTTCACTTTGTACGAAGTCACACTGCTTGGTGTACTTAGAGATTAACAGATATGGCCTGAATACAGACGGATGTGGTCTTAATTAAACGTTTTAGCGACTCTTCTGATTAATGAAGGTGTGAAAGGTCATCCGATGTGTGACAGCGTTTGACGTTTTCTCTCACAAACACTCGTGTCATTGCCTTAGTAATCGGCGTTCTTCTGTATGTCCGTAAGGAGGACGGTTCACGATAACAATATAATATGCATCGTTACGCTTTATGCGCTCGGACGTGATTAAACGCGTCCGGAAAACTTACTAATACGCCTATACAGTGTAATTTATATTTAAATACAATCGCATAATAAAAAATTGCTCCGTATTCTTTGTTCTTATCCAGTCCATGAATAATGCAGCCTCGGCGCATAACTCAGTGGGTAAGGTCATACCTAGGCATAATTGTAATCCTATTGTATAATGTATGTTCTTCTGAATCTTTAGTTTCGTCACCTGCAAGGTTCACGAAGAACAGCTTACAGCTCATTCGGGAACAGAGCTACAGCTAAGATCTCTGTCACTCGGGGCAAACCTGGTTACCCTTCCCTCATGGTTGGTGATGGAGGGTCTAGCAAATTTTTATTATTTTATTACTCAAGAATCTAAGTATGCTAGTTGAATCTTAGTATATGAAAACTTTTTCACTTTTTTTAAGTTGAACTCAGTATTCGGTGAGCTCCCTGCCGCCTTTTCACTAATTAACACTGCATCGATAGAAAATCTTTAATTTGAAAGATATTTTTCATCTTATTTCAATTTTGTCATTTCCTAACCTTTGATCACGTATTTAGTAAGGCTTATAAATAATTGTAAAAAAGAAAGGGATTGAAATATCAGTAAACTAACAAATAAAGTTGAGTTTTCTTAATAATGACAATCACTTAACATGTGATTAATAACGTTAAAAACAAACAATTACGCACTTTTGTAAAACTAAGGCAGAGCCTAGTAATCCAGTCCAGAGCCTATTTATATTTCTAGTCCCCCCCGCACTTCCCTTTACTAGGTTGTCTATTTCGTGACTCCTCTAGTCTAATATCTCTGTCGTCCCTGCACATGTAAACTAGCAGTTTTTGGTTTTAATTAAGAAAAACGAAAAGATTTATTGCATGTTTTTTACATAAAAATTACGTACTTTAACACGAACTGTAGGTTGCTTTAAACTCTCTTGGGACGAAAAAGTGTTTACAAGATTTATTGAAATACAAATTAAGAAATAAAGTGATTCCCAACGACGTGAGCTTTATTACCTTTAATATGAATAACAATTAATAAAGCAGGATATATTGAAATCGGCGCTTTTTCAATTTTTTTTAACTTTTATACTTAAAACGCTGGTTTGTTCTAAGTCTTCGAGACGCTAAGAATTTATAAATGTATTTGTAAAATTATATGAGAAGAATCTTGTCCTAAGGAAAATAGGGGAATCCAGCCTTCAAGCTAACTTACCCCCTCCATCGCCAGGAGCAGCTCCTATTTATGTCACCGACGCCTACATTTACTGCCGTCCTGATTGCCATGTTCTGGAAGGGTTTGCAGGATATTTATATAGGCTGTTTCTCATAGCTGAATGCCGTACGTGTAGAGGAGCAGTTTACTGCGACCTCCTTCCGAGCAACCAGGAGGTCGGAGCTGTTACATGTAAGACGTCTGTCCACATGTTTGTGCCAACTAGGAGTTGTTTAATGCCGACAATTGTCTCATTTCAAGCTAAATGTTACGCGAGTTGACTTGGATTCATCTGCCATTATTCACCATCCCTTTAAGCGGTCTTGTAATTCGTTTTTGCACAAACCACCTTATTCTGAAATATGC
The DNA here is from genome assembly GCA_034769895.1 of Magicicada septendecula. Classification (NCBI taxonomy): domain Eukaryota; kingdom Metazoa; phylum Arthropoda; class Insecta; order Hemiptera; family Cicadidae; genus Magicicada; species Magicicada septendecula. The sequence continues at coordinate 342,538,359 of CM068376.1, forward strand.
TGAAAATCGCAACAGTCACTGATAAACATTCTCGAAAGCTTCAATAATTATTAATTATAATCGTAATCATCAGCATGACCATGTACACGTCAGGGACTTTATAGCAGCCTGTTCCGTCTCCTTCTGGGCCTACCTGTGTCGTTTCTATCTCTTATAAATTTACTCTATAAGAGATAGAAAAATTCCACCTCTTTCCGTCGCTTTAGTAAACTGTCCGCGCTCATCCCATCTATAGCCTATGCAGTTTCCGTTCCTGTGAGTTTTGTCAGATTTTTATTACTTTGTAAGCAACAACGTTTTCCTCTTCTCGAGAATTTCATTTCAGCAGCCGTCTGTATTCTTTACCACAACGGGTAAGATTTCTGTTTTGATTCTTTCGTTGCAAAGTTTGGTGTATGGTGCCACGTATAAGTTGATATGTGATGTCATTCCCGAACTCCAAACTAACACAACACTCTGTGAAACCTCCTACAAGAAGGTGCAAATTTTGGCAATGATTCAATTTTCTGAATACATTTCTGATTGTTTCAGATTTCTTATTTCTTGGAATTGCACTATTTCCTAGAAAATGTTTCTTACATTTCCCAATAGTCTTTCAGACGTTGCTATCCTTACTAGACTGCTGATTTTCGTCTGATGTTATTGCACATAAATATTTAACATTTTCTTTCTTACTCTACCATAATAATAATAATAATACAAAGAATAGCTTCTGGGTATAAAAATAAGTGAGGTAACGGAGGAATGACTTAATGAATTTTATTAAAATACACAATAAATAAATAATAATGTATTGATTCGAAACCTTCATCTGCTTATTCCGATGTTTAATTTTCAGCCATTCTTATCCAGACCAATTATCTTGTAACCTTTTTTATTTTACATTTTCGCTTTAATTTTGTCCCTCCAACACCTCTAGGTATTCCTTATTTCTCTTCCATTAGATGCCCAGCATAGAATTTATTGTAAACGTTCCTCGCATCTTTGGTTGTGTCTGTACCAGATCAAATGTCTAACTTCTGTGTCATCGGTCAGCATTTGGTTTAAAGTGCCCGCTATCTCCGGACTCTCATTTATAATCCTGTCTTCAAGGGGGTATCCATTAAAAAACAGTGTCTTCTTCAAAGCCTTCATACGTATTGCCCAAAGCCGTCGGACTCCTTGAAGTGTGGCACGTTTTCATTGCTAAACGTCTACCGATTATTGATGGTATTCGTGTTATTTGATTTCAGGGTAAATTTGTTTTATAATTAAGAACCTTATATATGGCGTTAACATTAAGATTACCTGGCGCGTCCTCCACAACTATGAGCCCGCTCTGTTGTGACTGCTGTAGGTGCCATACTAACGTCGACCACAAGAACAGTAGATGTCGCATTCTCCACATTGTCGCACAACAAACTGTTTATACTACACTACCACATCCGACTTTCTGTCGTTCCATGAAACAAGAATGAAAGAATTTTTAGTGATACATATTTAAAAAATGTGCGTTGCGTGTGGTTAGGCAGGTATATGTGGCAGTAGAGAGAGAGAGAGAGAGAGAGAGAGAGAGAGAGAGAGAGAGAGAGAGAGAGTGAGAGAGAGAGAGAGAGAGAGGGAGAGAGTGAGAGAGAGGGGGATAGAGGGAGCTATAGTGTGAGAAATATGTGCAGTTGGGATTCGAAGGTTCAGCAAAACACCCGTGACCGAGGTCTGGCAAAAATGAGCCCAAGGTTAAGAAATCGATTCGGTTCCGAACACTACCGTCTGTATGTTCTAACGCGAAATCGATTCATTTGCTTACATTTAACTGGCAGGGAAAGATCGAGTTGTTGACACAACGTATTCTGCTGATTTTGTTCTTCAGTCGAGAGTTTACAAATTAACTTTACTTTTAGCCTGCGAGTTTGTGACAAAAGACCTCATGGTTTATACTTCATGAGCAGGCTTTGATTTCCCCGTGTCCGTATGATCGAAGCGTGTTCAGAGAAAGATGCTGCTCGGAAACGATTTATTTATTCGTTCTTAGTATTATACACACTAATTTCTATTGTTCAAAGACCCCAGCTAACAACCCTGCCTCTGTATCTCTGTGCAAAGTGTGTGGCGTCGCTTATTTACATGGTGTCGTAGGAAAACGTGTGAAAAATTATGTGGAAAATTAGTGTCGACCCGTGGGAGGTGTCCAAAAGTTGCAGCAAAATATATTCCTTAGAGTATGGGTGTAACAAAAAAAGGGAGTAAGGTTGTGTGTGTGTGTGTGTGCAAGGGGCTACACACCTCCCCCATTCAGACTTATTCTGAATGGTATTTACGTACTGAAAATTCTGAAGCGTGGAGTCGAGTGAGAATGTTGACGCTCCGTATATATGACTGTATGTTAAACATATAGAAGGCGTTGTGAGAATTTACTAACTAGCGTAGTATTTACTAACTAGCGTAGTATTTACTAACTAGCGTAGTATTTACTAACTAGCGTAGTATTTACTAACTAGCGTAGTATTTACTAACTAGCGTAGTATTTCTTTAATAAATACTGTTTTGGATTCGTGTTACACACTTTGTTGGAGGATGCAGGGACGTGTTCTCTAATATTACAGAAGATGTCGCTTCATCATCACTGTTTTGCAGGAACGTCACTTTAAGATATAGCCTACAATAGGATTGACAAAATAGAACAGAATACAATTTCTTAGTCGATAGAATACTTAAAGGGGGCACTGATACTATACGGTGTTCCAAGTCACATGGCACCTGAGGGATTAGGAGACCTTTACTAACACACACACGCGCGCGCGCGCGCGCAGCTTGTCTGCACGCCTGGGGTATGAACCATCTACTGGGGCGTCCGCTACGTAACTGCAACTTTTATACTATGAATTTTTTATAAACGAGCTTAGCATATTTTTGTATTCTCCATAAAAGTTTAAAGAAAATGACACCAAATACGACGTGGTTGTGATATTTTTTTTAGATGTGCGACTAATATTAAGTATAACTTAATATTCATTTTGGCTTTAGAAACTAGTATTTTGCAGAAGTGTGCTTAAATTTAAATACGATATTTTTATTGTAAATATAGTATGTAACTAGGTGACTGTGTATAAGTTATCGTATTAATCAATTTTTTTTTCATTTTCATTGGGATGCATTTTTAAATAAGGTAATTTTTTATGATTGTGACATACAAGACACCATTTGTTATTATAGAAAAAATACAAGTCTTCATATTACCGACGTAATTTTGCACCATGAATGTCATTTGTAAATACATTTTTGTTTATAATCATCAAGATATCACCAACATACTTATTACTACATAATAAAATCTTTATTAAGTACTCCAATTCTGTGTTTGCTTTAGAAATCCCTAAAATACTCGTATTTATCTCCATTATGTGTTGTTTTGACTAATTTTTCTCACAATTTCACGGAGATTATAAAAATTATAGTTTAATTTGGATTATAATCTAACCTAAAATTTTATAGTTTTGAATTGGACCGTGGTCATGCCGGTTGTGAGTGCGCGTGCGAGAGTAAGTACGAGAGTAATCAGTTAGGTGCTATCCGGTTTGGAACACCCTATAAGGGCGCTAGCCACAACAGAATCGAGTTTCCTCCGAATTCACGACAAAAGCGCCCAGCGACATAAGCGCACATACTGAAATTTGCGACATAAGCGCCCAAACTACCCCTCCCTGCCTCTAGCTACCTGCGGTCAACACCCTCGCTGAAAAACAATGAAGTGGGAATCCCGAAGCTCCAACCCTCTACCTCGCCGACACTTGCCACTGTTGCTTTAGTTTTTCGTTTATTAAGACGTGTGTGCTGGTGCGGTGTGTGCTACATAATTTTGCTGGCTGGTGAAATGGAACTTACGACGACAAATAAGGGTAAGCCGTGCGCGCTGTACGGAGGCTACTCGTATGTCTTAAAGCGGCACAGAATGTGGAAGGGGCAATATTCTGGAGGTGTTCAAGAGAGAGGTCTACAAGATGCCGAGGACTTATGAAGAGTAAGTCTGGCGAAGTTTTGAGTACTAGTGAACATCAATGTGGCGCTCCAGACGAAGCACGACTGGAAGTCAAAAAATCACTTCAGAAAGTAAAAAAGCGTGCCCGTGAAGAGGAAACGCAAATCTCGAGAATCTACAATCAAGAGTTGGGTGAACTTCACAACAAAGGTTTCGATTTTGCCACAGAGATTCCAGCTCAGGCCACGACTAAAAGAACTCTCCAACGACAGGGATGTAAATCACAAGGGAATCAAACAGAGCCCGAGAATCGTGAAGACGTAGTTCTTGACAAAGATTTGTTGAAGATGAATGATGGTAGCAGCTTTCTACTGGCGGATGACAACTCACTCGGTGAAAGAATATTGATTTTTAGTGGAAATATAGGAAGAGAGGGGCTAAACAATTGTGAAGATTTTTTAATGGACGGAACTTTTAAAAGCTCCAGCAAACAGTTTTCGCAGATTTACTCTATCCATGCAGATTTTGGAAGCTCAGAAGAAGAAACAAATATATACCCCGTGGCTTTTGCATTGTTACCAGACAAGAAGAAAGAAACATACGTCAAGCTCTTTCGACTAATTATTCAAGCTATACCTAACTGGAAACCGAAAAAAATCAGTAATCATTATTAAAATACTAAACTTTCGTTTTTCCTAAATATGCAGCCTCACCCATTCACTCGCACCCCTTTCAACCACTATCAGTTGTGCGCTTATGTCGCTGGGCGCTTATGTCGCTGGGCGCTTTTGTCGCGACACCCTTTCCTCCACCGCACCAACGACATAATATGTTAATAAATTGTCAACTGACATGCTAAACTATTTCAACTCTGATACTACATGACAAGGTATGTATGAGAGCCCGCATACCGCGTTACAATATACTTTCCCGTCAGTCGACACAGTACCATAATATCGATCGTAAAGCCATGTAAGTTTTGCCATTTAATATTAAACAAGAAACTTAACGCATTAGTAGACCTCTGAGGCGAGCGACGAAGTTTTAGGAATGGAAGATCCTACGAAGACATAACTTTTATTACTCGACAGTTATGCGATAACGCAGTCGAATGTATCAATTTACGTTTTGTCAAGGGAAATACTCACACCAAAGACAGAACTTATAACCGATATATACACACATAACAGTATTTTAAAAAATGTTTAATGGAGAATTATTACATTTGTGTGAGAAGAGAGATAAGAGATGGTGGTTCGTTTATTACCATGTTTTATAATTGGATGGAATGATAGTAGCCATGAAAGGCGTCGAAAGATATGATATGGGCAACGATAATTTTAACACAGCAGTCGCTTCAATGGTAACTTCCGCTTTGCAGAGGTAGCTGGCAAAAGCCGGTCACGCACTAACCATCGCCGCCGTCCAGCATGCCCGACGTCGGTAATGGATGTGCGCACCATACTGTCGTGCAACTCGTCCAGCGTGCCAGACGTTCTCGTTGATAGGATACGTCCCACAGACATCTATTTAATTTATTTTTCGATACATTTTTATGTTATTTCACGGCCCATTATGAATTGTAATTAAAACAAATTAATAATAATAATATTAAAAATAATAACTGTTAATGATATTTGAATGAACGAAGAATAGGCCTAAACTAAACTAAATATTAAACTGAAATTTTATCTCTGAAATCATTACTTATTAAATATAAACTAAAGAATGAATGTAAGTAAAATTAAACAGTAAACATTTATTAAACGAATGTGCTCTAAAAACATGTACTGTACTTGCTCGAAAATGACGATTTGATAGACAGCAAGCGTACGCATGATCAAACATGCACGATGCACAATTCCTTGACGTCCGTCAACACTACACACGATCCATCCGCACGTCGTGCGGCTTGAGCTGATGGTCTTGCTGGACTCATTTTTCGTCGTGCACATCCTTCAAAAAATATACTACGTGCGGATGGATGTCAAAGCTACGCACTGTCGTTTTTGACTTGCTGTCCGTCATGACGTCCAGCGGGGATGGTTAGTGCATAGCCGGCTAAAGATTACCACCTACAGACGCTTTCCTACATATTTAACAGTAGTCTACATACAAATAATATAATCTCGTGTGACAATTAAAATTAAATATTACTGTTGCAACTCCGATGTGATGTAATGACGAAACAAAACAAAATCGATTATATAGGATCGAGATAACAAGCTGTGCATACAGAATATCAAGATGTTGTCTCGTACAATCGGGAACAGCGGAAACGATTCCGATTTCATTCTGCGGCAGAAAACCTCAACCTTACACACGCGACTTTGATAAAGTCAAGAAGTGGTCCAAGAACTCGGGCAGTACGTCTCGCGTGCCTTCTGGAAGTGTTGCTCGGGTGGTGGTGATAGTGGTTGTTGGTGTGGGGAGGGAGTAGAAAACGAAATCATAAGAATGTCCATGAGCACGTCCCCGCGGTCATCAAAACAAGATGAATAGATGAATTTGAAACATATACATTTAAAATTACTTGGTGTAATTAAAATTCGGGGTGATGTCATTGGCCAGATTATCCTCCCAAACGCTATGTCAGATCATTTAATTATTGGTTAAATTATAACAGATTTTAGATTGACTCGAATCAATAAAAAAATCTAAATACAGTATTGTTCGTACAATAACTTGGCTAGAGAATTAAGTTGCAGTCTATGAATTTTTGAAATCTACAGGGATTTCGTACCTATGGTACACAATTATTCATAAAAATTTAACTTTATGAATGTTTGATAATGTTTGGATCTGAGCTGGCATATACAAATCAAGATCAAGTCAACAGACTCCTTCAAAACCTTAACCTTTAAGCTTTAACCTATTTAAGCTTTGACAAAACAAGTCTAGACGACAGCAGTAATCGCTCGGATGATGATTTCAAAAAAGATTTATTTTTATTTATCGCAAATTTGTTATCTTTTCGTCTTGCAGACAATGGAGGAATTGAATGACATTTACATACATGGTTTGCCCACTGTCAGTTATTGTGTACAGATTAAGCACATACACAAATACTATAGTCAAAAGTCTAAATGTCTAAACATCTAAACAAGAGGACACTACCACTTGGTGCTGGCATGAACTGAGTACATTACTCCAATAGGCTATATTAAACGCTGAGCCTATACGGCAGAAATACTAGTTGACATGAACACAAATTGTACAGATAACACAGACAACAGACATTACAATACAGAAAATACAGATCTTCTCTTACAGCAGGAACGTTTAGATCTCGGTGTATAGAATTTTCTGACACAAACCATGGAGCGTCGACTATTGATCTTAGACATGTACACCTGTATAATATCTGACTGAAAGCGCTGTATAATTTTGCTCCTACTAGCAGTGCCCCAAAGTTGAATACCGTAACTCCATACCAGTTTAAGAACTGCTTTGTATGTGTATATATATATATATATATATATATATATATTAAAAGTAATAGTTTTTAAATGAAAATGAAAATGAAAGTGAGTCAGTTAACGGTTTTGGTTTTTGGGTTTGCAAAACGGTTCGCGGAAGCAGGTGTTGGTTTCCCGTGGCAGGAACACCGCTGCCTGGATTCAGTAACAGAACGTCAAGGGATCACTGTCCCTAACGGAAACTAATTATCATGTCTGTAGTTTGCATGCGTCTTGTGCCATATACCGCAACGTACTTTATTGTGTAAGACATATTAGACAGCTGTTTCGCAACTTGGACATGACATACAGTGTCCGTCCAACGAGAACATTTGTCGCTCATGCTCGAGCTCATCGGATACACCTCGTTGATGACAACAAATATTTATTTAAAAGCCTGGATGGAAGAAATTCAGACAATATTGAGGGAACGAGAAATTGAAGAAGATCTTTGGATGGACAAGCAGCAGTGGAAGATGAGAATTTAATCACTTCTGTAATCTTTGGTTCCGGAATAATAATAAATAATATTTATTTAAAAGCAATGTCGCGTTTTCATTACTAAAACTGTAACTAAACTGTATGTTGCGTTATAAAACTGTAAATTAAGTAATGTTTTAAAATAAAATTAGTATAATGAGTATTAATAAACCAAAATAGAATAGGATCGATAGGTTTGTAAGGACAAATTGGCAGGAATTTTCAAGGTAGAAACAGAGAGTCATGGATGACATCAAGAAACAATAAAATTGCTTTAAAACTACCAAAAAATAAGACAATAAAATCCAACCATCAGGCGAGCTGTTGACCGACTGTTTTGAAAATTAATTAATGAATAATACCACTTCATTTACAGCACAATGGATCATCTTCGAGCGACGGGAAAAACCAAATATTTCTTCGACGAGGAAAATCACTTTGCCAAAAACAAGAAAACTTTTGATCCGGTCTACACGGATCAAAATCAAAAGTCCGTACAGATCTACAGTAAAAGCATTGCAGGAACAAGGGAAATTAGAGAATATTTCCAGATTCTGTCTGAAAAAATGAAGCTCAAATTGGAATTTATAATTACTGTACAATTTATTGTTGTACATTACCGATAGAAAAGGTCGGGGGTGGGGCGACATGCGTGTATCCGGGCTTAGAAACGATATTATATAAATATGCGTTACATAAAATCATAGACTATATAACTTCCATCATAAGCGAACCGTTATATAACGCAGGACATCACGTGTGTAGAACATGGGATGTAGAGAATGCGTCTACTCAGATAACCGCCATTTAATAATACGTAATTTTTTTTATTACTAACAGATACATTTCTGAAAAACGTCTCGTGGAGGATTTGTGAATTTCTACTTCGAAAACGTTTTGTTATCCATAAATGCAGTCGATTTTCGGGCTGACCCCAGGTCCAAAAATGAGATTAAAATTTTTTTAAAGATGTATAAATTCAGCCGTGTGTCAGACTAAAGGGAATTTGAACACAAATCCGATTGTCGGAATTCTTAGCGTTTATTGTATGTTTGCTTTACAATTGTTACTTTATTACTAAACAAACAATAGGGTAATCGGGATTTTCGTAAATTTTCAGGTAAATTATCTAATATCAAAATTTACCAATAGTAAATTTACTTCTCTCAAAACAGTGAGCGATTTCTGCAGCTTAGGGAGCTTAGGCCCACTAGTATAACTTATAGGATAGCCTACTATTTATAACCTTACGTTTACTGCGTCATAGTTGTATTCATAAACACAGTTTCTGATTTCTATGATTTTTTCTTTATTGTTGTTCTTCTTCTTTTTTATTATTATTATCATTAAGGCCTGGATTTATATGACCTAAAATGTTTTAAAAGTCACCTAAACTTGATGCCAATATCATTAAATTTATAAAACATGGTTGCGAATGCTACCGACGATCCCCCCAATTCTTTCTGTTGGTTAGACTTTACGCTGGTAAAGAACTCACTATATCCAGTAGATAATTTAAGTGACTTACTCATTCAAAACTCGTATCATGGGTTGAGGGTACTAAAAGTCCCCAGGAAAACGGTTTGAAGTGACCGCTGTCAATTGTTATAGGCTTTGCTGGGGTTATAAATGTATGTGGCTACTTCTAGCGGTTTAAGGGACATTCATTGATGCCCATCCATACAGTAGTTTCAGATACATTTGTCATACGTTAATTCGTTAGTGTTGTGCACATGCGTACCTTAGTGAAATTCAATAGAAAAGTGTTTATAGTTTTCGGTGTTTCTTCGAAAAAATAAAGGTTTCAAAAAATGTGTTCGTGATTGGAATCTTCTTCCGCATTCATTACAATGTGTAAAGTGTGATGCTAATATGTTAAAAAGTGTGAAAGGACAAAGAAATTTCACCTTCAGATGGGATAGACGGTGAGCTACAAAAGCATACCTGATAACACTTTTTTTGGAATAGCGTGTATTCCTCCCCTTAGCTATATATTGTGTGTTAGTCGCTTGGATTCTGAAATATCCAAGTTCAGTCATTTCAAGAGAGATGACATAACGACATAAACAGGAAAACCACGCAAGAATTAAAAACGACTTCATGGAGATCCTTACTGTTTGGCTGATGGAGAACAGCTCAAAAATTGGCGGTCCGGGAGATATTACGTATTGAAATTGATGAAAGTGCGTTCGGTAGAAGGAGGTACAACAGGGGCCGAATAACCAAAACTCGGTGGGTACTTGGGGGAATTTGCAGGAGAACAAAGAAGAGCTTCCTAAAGGTGGTGGATAAACACACGAAATCGTGTATTTTTAGATAATTTAAAATTATCTAAGCGAACTTTAAGTCCCGAAACGCGTAGTGTATATTAAGAAAAAACACAAAGAAGTTGCAAAGAAGGAACCAAGGTAATTCTAATATTTAATTATGTATATACTACAACCAATTAAACTGATGTTTATACTTTAACCATCAGCCCGACATTCTCCGATTGGCACAACGGAAAATTATCTGATACATTTTATTTTAAATTGATGCATATAATATAACCATTGGCTCGACAGTATCCCATTGGCCCAGTGGAATATTATATGATAAATTTTAAATTAATGTATATACTATAACCATTTGCGTGACAATAGTCGATTGGACAATGGAATACTAGACGATACGTTTTATTTAATTGATATTTATAGTAATACCATTTAAACTGATGTGTATGCAACAACCATTTTACCGATAATATGCCATTGGCACGGTAGGATATTAGCTGATTCGTTGTATTACAAATTGATGTATACTATAAACAATTGACGAGTGGTACAGTCAAATACTAGCTAATATATTCCACTTTAAATTTTTATGTTTGCCAGACAATACTGTCGAATACTACCTGATACATTTTATTTTAAATTGGCGTACACTCTTATCATTTGGTCAACAATAGCCGATTGGTACACACGAATACTATCTGATATATTTTGTTTTAAATTGGGGTACACTCTTATCATTTGGTCAACAATAGCCGATTGGTACACTACCTGATATATTTTGTTTTAAATTGGGGTACACTCTTATCATTTGGTCAACAGTAGCCGATTGGTACACTACCTGATATATTTTGTTTTTTAAATTGGGGTACACTCTTAGCATTTGGTCAACAATAGCAGATTGGTACACACGAATGAATACTACCTGATATATTTTGTTTTAAATTGGGGTATACTCTTATCACGTGGTCAACAACAGCCGATTGTTACAGACGAATACTACCTGATATATCTTGTTTTAAGTGGGGTCGGTAGTGTCTATCTTCCCCATGAAAAATGTTTGTCCCGTTTTCTCTACACGGAACGACTTTAAATTTTTACCTCTTGTTTACTAATATATTTTCTCTACGTTTTCGCTTTTTAAAAATTCCTTTAGCTTTAGTCGTGACTATTACAAAAATAATATTATTGACTACACAAACAACAGAATATAATAACCCCAAAACTGACAAAAAATCTATTTCACACATGAAAACAAATTCAAAACAAACCATAAGCTCTGTAATAATTTCTGAAATCACATGTACAGAGAGTGTGTTACTAGAGTTCAAGGAGCAGGAAATTATCACTGCACAAAAAAAAAAATAAAACACGTAAAAAGTATTAATGGCTAAGGTTTCAAAGGTAACTGCAAACGAAGATGACATTAAAAAAAGGTAATTAAATATTTTCTAGCCATCAGAATTGAATAAAAAAGAATTTAAATTAAAGAAAAAGTCTACGGAATATTGATAAATCGAAAACTAAAATTTAAAATTTATATTTTTTGAACAAAACTGATTACTGACCACCATTAAATTGATGTACGCGTATATAGTATAACCATTTGCCCGTCAATAGCCGACTGGTACTGTTGAATACTAGCCGATGCAATTTATTTTAAATTGATGTACGCTTATATAGTATAACTGTTTAGTAGACAGTGACCGATTGCAACTGTCGAATGCTAGTCGATAAATTTAATTTTAAATGGATGTTCGAATACGTATTATAACCATTTTCCCGAAAATGGCCGATTGCAACTGTCGAAATCTAGGTGATACAATATTTTACTTAAAACTGATGTAAATACATTTGCTTTATAATTGACGATTCATATGGTTGAATTCTTACTGACACGATATTTTTTCTCTTGGTATATGACGTAACTATTTTCCTGACAATAACCGATGGGCACTGTCGAATTGATGTGTATTACGCTTATAACAATTCGTTTCTTTTTCAAATTGATTTTTTTATTTTATTTACGTTTGTCATAATTTATTATCGTTCTATATCGCTCTTAGTTCTTTACTATCTACATAACATACGATCGCGGTTCCAACACAATAAAATACTCCCAGTAACTGTAAAGCATGCTTAGTTTGAAATGTAAACGTAAACTTCGTGCACTTGCTAGTTTTGTGTCTCCCGAGTCAATGGGCAAAATACTTCATACAATTTCCCCGGTATAAGATGTTTATATATTTCTTTGTTATACGTAAAATAATATACATTCGTACAATAATGTCCTGTATAACACATACGGTGCTTGGGACGAAATTTTTTGATATATTTTTGATATGTTTAATAAATAAAAAGTTTCAAATATTACACACACACACACACACACACACACACACACACACACACACACACACACACACACACACACACACACACACACACACACACACACACACACACACACACACACACACACCTGCCTACATGCAGTGGCATATCTAGAATTTAGCCTTGGGGAGAGTTCGGCCGTGTCGGATTCGTACAAAAGAAAAAAGACTAGACTAGAGAAAGAAGAAAAGAAGGTGCACTATTGAAGATCAACATTACAGTCTTCAAAGTGGCTGACAAATGCGTGATAATGTCCTGTAATCCCATTATCCCATTGAAGTAAACGGAAATATCACAATAAAAATACGTGTTATTGAAACATTGTTTACAAGATATTTATTGAAATTTTACATTAAAAAATGATAACCACAGTTTTAATGAAAAAAAAAGTAAACCAAGAAAATTTTGCACATATAAAAGATGCGCTGTTTGAAAGTGTATATAAAAAAGAGTACCTGCTATATTAGTGTACACAGCTGAAAAAAATAATAAAACAGCCTAAAAATTAAGAGAAAATACAAAATTATTCATCAACTTTTTTCGACCCCCGGGGGAGGTCCGGTCCGGTAAATACGCCCCTGTCTACATGTGTCAAATCATCCCCAAAAGAAGCGGTACAGTGGTTACAATCTCTTCCATAATTGTGTACAAATATTAGCAATGACATTAGAATTATGCTGAAGTCACTTCTAAAAGTTTAGAATCGTTAGCCAGTAGATCTGTGACGCGGTAAGTGGAACCAAAATAATCGATTTAGCTTATAGTACACTATACACCGATCATTGAAATAAGTAAAAACAAATATCGATTCTAGCCATGGATTGCTCGGTGTTTTGGATATTCGGGTTATTCTATACTGTTTGCTTAAAATCTCAGAGTCGGAGAACATTGAGATTTGTATATCTACAAAATCGAGCGTATTACGGCAAGTGCTGTTTCATATAATAAGGTAATCGAAAGCACTTGAACTAAATCGATTTACGAATACGCGTGATAACATCTCTATACAGTTCATGATGATGATATTAACTAAATATTAACTTGGGTACCCACTCTTGTGGGGGTTACACAAATGTGGGGGGTTATAAAATGGCCACATTTTGTATACATCTATTTGTGTGTGGTGTTTGTACATGTATATGTGTACATATATTGTTTTACACAATTTCACTGCTCTTTTTTTCACAGTCCTTGAGTTGTATTATTATACAATATGTTAATCGAATACCACTTTTCCAAGAACTTACTTAATTGGAGAGCGCTTTCGAGGACCAATCTTATTCTCTTCATCTGAGGACCAATTGCAAGCACTGACGAAGAGTACAAGACCGGTCCTCGAAACCGCTCTCCAAAATAGAAGTAAGTTGTCGAGAAAGTGATATCAAATTAATGTAATGAATATATAAACTAAACATTGTTACAATGAAATGGCAAAGCTGTACGTTCCTTGACTTTGTATACGCCAGCTTGTCCGTTACATACAAACATTAGCAATGAAATATCTGGAACACTAATTCTTGAAGCGTTTTTTGTGTGAAGTGTTTTAATAACAAAAATTCTAAAGAAAACTGTGCAGGAATGTGGTCAAAAGCAAACGCAATAAGTTTGTTTAGTAAAAGTTGCCACAAATCGCGGCTTTTTAAATTAAAAAAACAAAATTGTTTAATCGGTTCGTTCTATAATTACTGTCCGACGAATAAAGATGAAAATTCTAAATACGAAAGGCACAAACTACCGGTGAAACTTTGCCTCCGTTTTTATTCCAGTATGTCAACAGATTCGACCAATCAGAAATAGGTGTCAATAAGTCTCTCTCGGAGTGTTAGAAAAAAAACCTACGGGTTATGAAAGTATAATACGAAATTAGAATACAGTGAACATAATAAATATTGTAACAAAATAGGTATAGTGTTAAGTAAGCCTATAGCATCCACTTAAACTTGACTCTATCTTACAGTCGCAAGATTATAAATAAATCTATGCATGGTAATGTATTTTACATAAAAAAATATATTAAGTAAATGTACATAAGTACTTATTCGGATTATCTTATATATTTCTGTATTTTGTGTACGTAGTTTCACACGTCTTTGCTACGCTTTTTCACTTTTAATTTTGTAAGTTACTACTTTAATTTAACAAACCGAACTTGTTTTTTTTTTAAGAAACCGCTATATTTGCTTCTGCGAAGCACTTTCGAGACCCGTCTTATCCTCATCTTCTTTATCAGAGGATAAGAGGGTAAGATCTGTCCTTAGATAGCGCTTTGGCTTCATAACATATTAACAACAACGTAAGTTCTTGAAAACCGGTTTATTAAATTAATAAAGTAATAAATAACACACACGCGCGCTCACACACACACACACACACACACACACACACACACAAGTATATGTGAATGAATAATTTTTTAACTAAGTTATAAATTATAAATATTTTACAGTACATATATTATGATCTTCCGTCTCGTACGGTATTAATTTGAATACACTTGGTAGTGTAAACGTGTGTGGTGTGTGAAGGCACTTGGTCATCTACGCACGCGAGCGGACACACACACACGCAAATTTATTTACATATGAATC
Source organism: Magicicada septendecula (assembly GCA_034769895.1). Classification (NCBI taxonomy): domain Eukaryota; kingdom Metazoa; phylum Arthropoda; class Insecta; order Hemiptera; family Cicadidae; genus Magicicada; species Magicicada septendecula. The sequence goes on from CM068376.1 coordinate 342,553,504, forward strand.
AGTGAGGTGTAATGAAAGCGGGAAAATGACAGAAAGAGAGAGAGAGAGAGAGAGAGAGAGAGAGAGAGAGAGAGAGAGTGAGTGAGTGTTTGTAAGAGATGCGTTAGGTGCGGTAAGTACTGACGATGGCAAACCGTTACTTCAGTCAACACAATATCACAGCACAAAACACAATATTTATTGCAATCTACACACGGCTCTCGCGAACTCAATGCAATCACCATTTGAACGAGGAGCGTTTTAAAAGGAGAGCCCCTCCTCTTCGCCACTCTGCTGTCACGTGACGGCAAAATCTTCACGCTACACCTGCGCTCCGCTGCCGCTGCAAACTGCCTTGATAAGGTCGAATGAAATCTGCCAGCTTAAGAACTATTCTGCCGATAGTCCACAACCCCCTGACTCCTTCCGCTACTGTCTGACGAGGCCGCCAACATTGTTATCTCGCGAATGTTTGTGTATCTTTGTTTTGAGGGTAAAATACGCTACTACGAGGCGTACAGCCAGTAACGGACTAAAGGGGGGGGGGCGGACCGCCCCGGGCCCCACTTAGTAAGGAGCCTCCAGATTTGTAAAATTAAGTTTTTGGATAAATTTTTGAATTTACTGTATTTGGAAACGTTCTATTATCACGTCCTGAAACGCAACACTAGGAGGGGCCCAGGATTTAATCGATCGATTCCAAAGATTTCTTCATATTATTTTGAAATCTACCTTACAACCCTACCTCATGAAGTGTTTAGAGATATTAAAAAAAAAAATAAATAAATAATGTATATATATATATATATATATATATATAAAGGTAAGTTTATTATTAGAAATACTTTCATACTAAAAAAGAAGCGTCGGTTGTACCTGGCTTAAAGCTAACACGTAGAATAGTGTTTGGCGTCTTTTTATAGCTCATAAATGTCGTAATTATTTCGTGTTTGGACCCATTTTGAAGGAAATTTAATATAGAGTCCAAAAAATGTATCATAACTTATGTAAAATCTAGAATACAAATTTTCATAGTTTTGTCGTTCAATGCCTAGTAGGTGACTCATCGAAGCGCCATTAGAGGCAGGTCAAACTGGTCGCGCGTGTGTGTGTGAGTCCGCGTTGGTTGTCGAGGGTCTCCTAATCTCTTAGGTGCCTTCCGAAAACATAAGGAGTATAAACAATATGAGCACGCAGTGGTGCTTTGGGGAGGGGGGGTCCGGTTGAGTCGGCTTCATACAAATGAAAAACAAGTTAAAACTAGTCAACATTACTATCTTTACAGTGGTTGAAAAACGTGTAATGACTTCCTGAAATCAATCCCATTAAATTAAAAGGTAATAACACAAGAATACGCGTGATTGAAACATTCTTTAGACAATACTTATTGACTGAATTGATTTTCTTGTATTTCATACGTCAAACATATGTACAAATGGTGTGAAATAAACCTGTTTGTGTACTTAAAAAAGAATTACTAAGCGCATATTAGCGTGTACAGCTGAAAAAATAATAATAAAACAGCCTAAAAATTAAGAGATTAACGAAGTTTGTCAACTTTCCTCGACCCTCTGGGGGGGTCCGGTCCGTTCGTTCCTCCGTAAATACGCTCCTGTTGGCATAAGAATTGAGTTGTGCCAGAGTCGTATTAAGAAGATTCAAATAATCCGAAATAAAACTGTACAAAACGGTGAGTTTAAGCACAAGTATTAGCGATCCGCACCGATATATTGTCGTCATGTATGTAGCTAGAAACATAGAAAGATCGTTGCCAAGAATGACCCTGCTATGTTAACGTCGAAGTTGTTGGACTCCTTAGTAACCGGATTGTATACATCTAGGAAAGACGTGATGGACAAATGCATTGCCCTACTCTCACTAACATATGAAAGTTTAAGTTGTCCGATTTCTTGATAACTGGAACCTGATCAAAGCACTGAAAAGGGAAATTTCTTGACACGGCAGACTAAACAAACTTTAAAATGTGCCACGAAACACAGGAAAATGACAAAATTCCGAGAAGGACAAGATACAGTAGGCTACATATTAAAAATGAATTGAGGGATTATGGGTATGTCGGGTTTGTGATGGCTTTCGACAAGATTTATGGCAATCGACGCTCCAACGAAGCGGTTGAATAGCTGAATATATACCTGATGGTTGAATAGTTGAACAAATAAAATAGTACTTTTTTTAAATGCGTAACGAAACCCGTTACACCAGGATTTGATTTTGGATACTGGCCAGTGCACGAAAAGTTGCAACAGCTACAATTACTTAAAGTTATACAGGTCGGAAGTTCAGAGACGGAAACACGCGGGGTAGAGAAGCAATAAGCCACGTGGGTTATAAAACAATAATAAGAAGGGTCTCAGCTTACTCTTCTGAAATGTGGATAACAAAAGTAAGAATACAAAGGTCGAACGCTACAGTAATGGAATATTGAAGGCGCGCCGAGGGAATTTCAAAGAGAGTCAGCGAAAAAAGCTCACACCTATCCTGTCCCTGCAATCATAATTATTTCGGGAATAATTGAAATATTTATTTTTTACATACATATGTTTCAACAGCTTTTACCTGGACAAACGATTGACCTCCACATACGTTACAATCGTTTAGGCGTGTTTAAAATCAACTTGATTCATCTTCGTCAGTATTTACGTTTCTTTATTTATATTCTTTATTTGCATAGATTGGTTTCTTGAGCAAGCAGCTCTATTCTGTCTTCTGTAGATGTAGATGTAGATGTCGCCTTTAAATAAGACCTGATATCGTCAGTTTCCTCAGACTTATTCACAGTTTTTTCTACACTTTCATCTAATTTTTAGTAGTTTTTTTATCATTTTTCCTGCAAGGTGTAGTTTGGCTCTCATGTACTTGCTTCTTCCTTCGAACAAAGTATTACGTTTCCGGTCATGAGGTTTGGTCTTCCAAGCAGGATGTTAATTTTGTTGTTCCTGCGTTCAACAGCGTTGGTTGTGCGTTGCCGCCTGTTGTAGCAAGTCCACATTTTAGTATGAACTTCTTCATTTTGTAGCCACTTCTCTATGAAACAATGAAAAAACTGAGACAGTTTCGGACTATCAATGGATTTCAAGCCAGTCGTCTATTTCAGAAGTGTGAATCCGAGCACTTCACCATAAACATCGACCCATGATATGTCCAACGATAAGCAAAACAAATCCTGCATTGGACACTAAATTTAAGGAGGAGAGAAAGTATCAACAGAGAAATTGAAGAAAGGGCTTCAGAAGATAATCAATGGGTATTAGATCTGAAATAATAATCTGTAATATGGAGACTAAACTACCCTGCGTGGGGAGTTATAACGCTTTCATTTGTATATGCCAGAACGATTGCAATGCAACTCTTGGTGACCTTGCACGCATCATCTAAGGTTTTTGTTTTAATTATTCGTACAAATGTCTAAATATTTCTAGACAAGGCCTAGTGTCAGCTTAAGGTCTACCTTAATAAACAGATTTATATTACATGTAATTTTGTACATAGTCTTATTATCTTCAGTGGTTGGGGGGGGGGGTCCGGGGTCGAGTCGGCTTCATACAAAAGAAAGAAACAAGTTAAAACTAATCAATATTACAATCTTTAAGGTGGCTGAAAAAATGAGTGATAACATCCTGAAGTCAGTCACATTAAAATAAACGGTAATAACACAATAAAAATACGCATTATTGAAACATTGTAAAAAGATACTTATTGGCTCAATTGATTTTTCTATATTTCATATTTCAGACATATACCCTAATGCTGTGTAATAACACTTCTATATTACCGTACACAGCTGAAAAAATAAAATAAAACAGCGCAAAAACTAAGAGATTAACTAATTCTTAATTTCGTAGTGACCGTCAATCCATGAACTTTAACGATGAAGGGTTTGCGAGGATCGGTCAAAAACGTTTAACACAAATTTGAAATTATTTGTGTCGACGTTTCAACAATATTTGTTTTCATCATCAGAACTTGGGTACGGATACAACATCGCCTATACGCGCACACATGCGCACATTCGCATACACAGACACATTCACTCAATTAAATATATATGTTGTATTTGATATTTTCTCTTGTGTTCGTACACAGGTCCTGACGATGACAATAAATATTGTCGAAACAATTTAAAAATGAAATTTGTGTTATACTTTTATGACCGATCCTCGCAAACCATTCATCGTTAAAATTAAGAGATTAACAAAATTTGTCAACTTTTTTGACCCTCTACGGGTGGGGGGTCCGGTCTCGTTCGTCCCCCCCTGATTATCTTAAATGTGAAAAGAAACGGTATTTTTTAAAATTTATTCCGCGATATAACTTTAACTGATTTACAGTTCAGTGTTATCAGTTACTGATATAATTTTGGAAAAATTCTATGAACGTTAACGACCAATTTTAATATATATGATTGCTGAATTGGGTGTGTAGTTTGTTGTGTTACTAGAGTTTCGGAAAAACCAGTTTTTCTAATGTCAGCTCCTTGAGAATGTTTACACGATTTTAGTAGATCACAGGCTCAAGACGAGGACCGTGTAATATGTCATGTACAATTTTTCATCCTTCAGATATAAGCAAACGTTCATTTATAAGTAGTTTTCGTCAGTAGAATAGTCTAGCTAAAAAAAAAATAATAAAAATTTCTTTCACCGATCTTTTTATTTGCTTCTACCATACTACACGATGTGATCTATTAATATATACGTTTTACATAAGCGTAAAAAACATTAAATCTAAAAAGTAAGCGTCATCGCATCTGATTAGATTTCTAGTAAGGAAGAAAAATATGAGATTGCAATATATGGAAAGAAAATATATTTAAATAAATTTTAGCAAAATGTATAATTATATATTAGCATGAATTATTATTTTGGAATCGTGTTCAAGTAATTATATGTTTTTAAGATATCATCGCTTGACAAAAAAAAAAAGCAAAGACAATTCTTTGATGGAACATGCTCAGAAAACTGCATTTACAAACTGTACAGCAGTTTGAGGGTAGTGATTCCAACATTTATAAAATGATTTGGTTCCAATGAGGACTGCTTAAATATAAGTCAGAACGAATTGACGAAAAGAAACTAAAAATTACCGTTTAAGGCCAAAAGTTTTCTTTTGTTTAAAATAATTTTCAATCAACAAAACAACGATTGGCAGACGTCAATGTGATAACGTTTCAAACTTATACTGTCGATAATCGAATAAACGCGGCAGGAAGGAAAACTAACCGCTTTACACACGCATTACTGGAAGACCTGTAGAGGCTGTACAACGTACGTACAACGAGAGTGGGAATAGAAGGAGCCTGTAAGTAATGCGAGCTAAAGGAATTTCGGGAAGAGGCTTAAGGTCAGGTGTTTGGGGGCCGGAAGCCTATGACGCCGGAATCATGCAGTGGGTTTCAGACATGTTATATTTTGCTCAGACATCACTTGTTTCACAACTACCAAGTCCGTAGTGTGTACTCGATGACTAACATTGTTTTTGCTTATTATTACCATCAAGACAGATGAATAAGGACAAGGGAGAGTAGATTTCAAACGTGTAATTTGAAAGAGTTCTTCGCAGTAGATTCCCATGCTCCATTACATATAAAACTGATTCTATTGGCATGCATGTTTTCAATTATATCCAAGTCACCTGTATGAATAGGCAAACTAACCTTTTTCAGTGCGCCTTGTGACTTCTTGCTTATAATCGATGATACGTTTCAAAGCGTATGCTTCATCATCAGACCATTAAAAAAAGTCATACGTAGGAGGTCGTCATCGGTTAAATTCTAACTGACGTGATGATGCATATGCGACCCATTTAGAAGATCCGATGACGAAGCAAGTGCTTTGAAACGCGTCATCAACAAGAAGACACAAGGCGGATTCTTCAGACGAAGGGTCGCATAAAGTGGAAATCGGTCATTCTGTGGTAGAAATTCTTCCTAGGCTCCACCGAATTTTTCAAGGTTCGTTTCAAAAAAATTCTTTTAATTATTTCTACTCCTGGCCTCGTTTTTTTATTCAAAGGTTTTTACCTCGTTTCTTGGGATTGTAAAACGCTTTAACGGTTTACTTAGCGTAACAAACACTCGGACGCAGTGAACAAGAAAACGCACGTTTGTCTCTACAAATATGAATTTTTAATTGGTGTTCGTTTTTTGTAAAACAAAATTTTTAAATACTAGCGACTGTTAACTGATGTGCAGTTATAAATAAATAAAATACAACCGTACACTATAAAACGAGTTTTACCAGTTGGTTTGGTTTGGTTGACGAAGATAACTTTTAATTCGGCCATTCGCGAACAAATATGACGTTAATTAATACCAACTGATGGATATGTTCGGTTCGTTTGTTTAATTTTCGTTCAATACTCTATATTTGTTTACAAATAAAAAAAATGTAGCAGTGACTCATTGAGTAGAAACAATTTGGAAGATTTTGATCAAAGTCTCGTGTAAACATTATGGCTACAGTAAGATGTGTTTTGTGCGATGCGTGGGTTCATTCGTCTATGAACAGTGACATTCAACATTAAGGTGATGAATAATTTAGAAACTTTACTCCTTCGGAGGTCGAAGCAATTATTTCATTTCCGAAAGTTACATGAAAGGAAAGAGACCTTGGCTGCAAACATAACAAACAGAATTAGCGACGAGTGCTATAATTGTAATCATCCTGTTCTCGAACGCACCGTGTAGGCCTACTAGGCGTACCGACACGTGTGTCTGTGACCGCGCTAAGTGAACCTTTCTGCTTGCACGCCTGTGATTCACAACACGAGGTCCCCACAATGAAGTTATATTGTTAATAAAGTTTTACTAGCAGCTTTTCAAACAAATTTTTTGATTAGTCTGCGCTTCATACTCAAAACGTTGTTGTTTACATAATCCGTTAAACTTAAAGAGTGAGATATCATCGGTCGGCTTAAATTTTTGTACCAGTGTTACGTTTTCTTTCTACCAGAAAAAGAATAAAGCTACTTGATAGATTTATTCAGCACAATTTTGTACTTGTACAGCGCAGTAGTATTTACTAGAAGATCAATACATTTATTTCGGCTATATGATCTTTAAATACTAGTTTACATCGCATCGATTAAAAATGTGAAATTCATCGAAGTGTACAAAACGGACAAAAATAAACATTATGTGAGAAAATCTTAATATAAGTAAACAAAATAACGACAATGCGTTAATTAAGGAACGAATTAAAAAAACGATGTTTTTAAAATTGTAGCAATTAAAATACGACTAAAATTTTCAATAATACTGTCAAAACAGCTGCTCTCAAAATCAAAAAAATCGAATTTTCTTTTTTGTCTTAAAAAAGTCTTCAATATTTTCTAAGTAATTTGATTCCAAACTTATGTGAATACGCCTAATAATAAATTTTTTATGATTTTAAAAGACATTGAGATCGTAGGAAATTTCTGCCAGTGCTGATAATGTTCCCACTTTTTCCCTAAAAATGAAAACTCTTAGTATAAATATAACCGGGCCATCCTAACCGCTGAAACTTATTCACTTAAACATTCACTACCAATGTCTGTAGTGGCTGTCATAAAGCCAATAAATAAATAAAGTAAACCAATAAGTCATAAATATATTTGCTGATTTGAGTCATCCTAATTTGTTAAAAAAATGTCTTCATGGTAGTACACAGAATGCAAACGAGTCGCTGAACCATTTGATTTGGAATAAATTGCCAAAAAATATATTTGTTGGACTGGATACTTTGGGTTTGGGTGTACATGATGCTGTGTTGACCTTCAATGAAGGTAATATAAGTAAATGTTGAGTCTTACAAAAATCAGGGATAAAACCAGGATTCAGTATGGTTAAGATAATTAAAAAAATTGATTTGCAATGAATCATTGAGGCGGAAACAGCAGTAGATAAATTGATGAAAAAGGTTAGACAATCGACTAGAAATGTGAAGAGAAAACTAAAGGACCATATGGACGTATCTGAAGACCTCGAGTATGGAGCTGGTCTATTTTAAATCAAGTAATACAATAAAATGGATTTTATAAACTTTAAATACGTTTTTATGAAAATCTATTTTTCTTAGATGAATGATCCATTATTTCGGAAACCAAGTGACCTATCAAGCTGAATTTTTTTGTGGCTGTTGGGTTAGTGGAGATATAACTACACTACTAAAACTATACAGTTTCACTGAAAAATAAAAAAAGTAAAAAAGTAATAAGTATGCTTTTTGTATTCAAATTTTTGAGCAAAACATAAAAAATGATAAAATACAGGTAATTGAGATACTCCTATATTTGTAGTAGCGTCTGCAGTGTATAATGTGCTTACCAGCGTGCTAAAATTTATACGACTTTTATCTTTTACAGGTTCTGAGATAATGGATGTCAAAGTCGATGAATTTAACGTGGTAAGCATAGATAGTTACGACAACGTTTATAGTGTCCTTAAACGTAAATCCACACAGACTATTCGTTCACTTTATTTAGCAGATTTAATCTGTAAAACGTATGTCAGACAATTATTATAAACCGGGGATTGACGACACAGAATGAAGTTATATTGTTAATAATAGTTTTAGGAACAGCTTTTCAAACAATTTTTGTTATTACCCTGTCCTTCATACTCAAAATGTTGTTAATTACATAATCCGTTAAAGGCACAAACAGTTTGTCGAGGAATAATAAATAACATGTTGGTAAAAATAATAAATTAATCAATGAAAGCGCGTGTTTTTACATTTCAGTTTTCTTTGAAATAAAAATCTGTTCATATGTATACTTTTTATTAACTATTTAATATCTTCTGTATTTTGTACATAATATTTTGTATTTTTTTTACACGTGGTAAAAAGCTCTGACAATGTTTACGCCTGAAAAGAATGCTACAGTGCCACAGTTATACAATACGTTTTTTTTATCGAATTTATATTGTATTATAGAAAAATTAATCCACGTATTTTGAAATTTCAAAAGGTGATCGTTTAGCTGCCTATTTGCTGATTATGAATATAAAAGTGTTTTAAATTTAACATGAAGGAATTTGAAATCGTTTTCGTTAACATATCGTTTAATTATATTATTTCTGTATATATATATATATATATTTTATTATTATTATTACTAAACACAAATTTTTTTAGAAGAATATATTATGTATTTTTTTAGTGTTTAGATAGTCCAAAATATCATCATCAGGCATTACAAATTAACAAAAATGTTCTAAATCAATTGTTAATAACAGCTGTTTTATACGTATACTAAAATTTAATGTGTGTTTTTATATGTGAATGTAAAAAGTATGTTATATAACTGAGTGTAAATTATAATATAAATATTTATTATTTTATTAAATTAGTAATTTTGAAAATACTATCATTTTTTGTATTGATCTGGTAATAATTTATTATTGTTTTATGTTTAAATATTTCTAGATTTTCACATAAAGTCATTTTTGGGCCTTTGGAAATGTGTTTTAATAAAGTGATATTATTTAAATTTGGAACTGTGTGATTAAGTGAGTAGTTAAATTTGATTTGTATATGCGTATATCTGCTTTTAAATACGAATTATGGTGTTGAATACATCTTCCTTTTAATCGTTTTTTAGTTTGGCCTAACCGTCTATGCGCAAACGATCTCGCCTTGTACAACTCTTTGTTCGTCTCAGAAAACTCGTTTCTGAACTCAGAATTTGGTTTATAATCCTCCGTGTAGGCACCCATGATTCGCACCCATACATTAACACAAGCGCTGCCATTGTTTTATAATATTTAATCCTTGTTTTATTCTTTAGTGGTGTATGTATGACGTCAAACATCACCTGAAACTTCGGTAATTTCGTCGTGACATCTCGTCCTGTTTCATCCGCAGTACTGATAACACAACCTAGATAATTAAACTCAGAGGCTTTTTCCACGACTGTTCCCTCAAGAATAATTTTTGATCTGACTAGATACTTTCCCCAGAAAGCCACGATATGACAATGCATAAAGCATTTTCCCAATCTTAAAAAAATAAATAATAATAATAACAACGACGACAACAACAACAACAAATATAATAATAATAATAATAATAATATATTATTAAGCGCTAGTTAGTGCATCTCCCATATGACCTAATGGCACTAATGTTATTCAAATGGTTTTGTGTGCTCCTCAGTCAGGAGGCCATGCTAGGTCCTGTTCACAATACTACGGCACAGAGGCATTCAATGTTGGTTGTGAACAACTGATCTGCAAGATCAATGTTGGTTGTGATCTGCAAGGCCTACGTTTGCCCGACTAGCCGACATCCTTGGGTTCGAAATAACTCGACGCTACAACATCCAGGTGCCGATGGTCCAAGTGCACCTTCCACGCAAGGTGCCTACCTGGCTGCTTCGCAAAACAAATTGCCGTCAGTAGAAGCAAGAAATTGGTTCAGCCAGCTGAACTGAAACTCCTTTTTAAATTAGTCCTGGAGGAATATGTGTACACTGTTGGCTCGAAGGCGGAGAGCAGAGTGGGTGCCCAAACTATATGTGGTATGGCAAGCTGTTTGATTCTGTGAACGCAGAGGTGAGATAAAATTTATCTGCACGGATTCACTGAGTTTTCTAACTGCTTTAGACAATCCGGGCACGGTGGATCCGTTGTTGCAACAGATAATAGCACCCTGACACGCGTTAGACGATCTTGGATCATCTTTTACTTTTGTTTGGTGTCCACGGCATGTACAGGCACTGAAGGCAACGAAGAAGCTCACGCTGCAGCGAGGCACGCAGCAGACAGCCCACAAGTCGATGCGATTACCACCCGACCTGACGACGTGAAACTAGCTGTCACCACAGTTCACAGTTCCTAGTGTGTGGCAGTCAATGTGGAATGAATGGCACAGCAAACTTTCTGTCGTCGCGAACAAGTTTACATCACCACACTGCGAATTGGCACACTAACTTGAAGTCTTCGTACCTCCTGCAAGAAACATTTTAAGTGAAACATATAACTGAAAACAGTAGTGCTCTTGCTGAACTCGGATAAGGACACATACGAGTAGTAAAAGGTAACCTCGGAAACGAGCAGTTAGCGGTAGACAGGACTCTGTCCTTCCAACAAGATAATTGTATTGGCTCTGATAAGATTGTTTTGCGACTATATGTGTACGAATTTCCATTGTCATTGGTAAGGTCGACGTCGTTTGGCTAAAGGCCTTATTTGCCGAGCCCTTAAAATTCACACACACACACACACACACACACACACACACACACACACACACACACACACACACACACACACACACACACACACACACACACACACACACACACACACACACACACACACACACACACACACACACACACACACACACACACACACACACACACACACACACACACACACACACACACACACACACACACACACACACACACACACACACAATTAATATTATTCTTGGTGCGGTTATTTTTTTATGCTTTTTTATTGCACTCGTCATTATTATTATTAACGTGTAGTACATCACGAAGACTATACTATTGAAACCGTGACGTAATTTTTTGTTTATCATAACACTGTGACGTGTGACGTAATTACAAAGGGGATCAAATACAAGGAGATTCACTTTTTACGAGATGCATTGTTACACGCGTGTCTTTGTCCCAGTACTTGATTTTAAGCAATTATATAATTATTTAATTTGATGGTATCATGCAAATACAGCCAGGTTATATAACGAGCACAATTATTTACGCCAAGTGAATCACTTTATTTGCTTTGTTTAGG